>SJYT01071263.1:313956-329336 GCA_006410635.1 Cephalophus harveyi | reverse complement strand
TGGTGGGGGGGGGGGTGGGGGGGGGGCACTACAAACAAAACTCCACTTCATGTGTGGGGAGCACTTGCAGTGGATGGCCCACATGGGGGTTGCCACAGCCCGAGGCAGCACGTGCCTCCCAAGTCCAGGCTGCTCAGGCTCCCGGGTGCACTGCGAGGGCACAGTCCCAGGCGGGCTGTGCATTTCCTCAGGGGAGCTGGTCTCAGGCTATGACACTACCAGCAGATACAAACCATCCAGGATCCCAGGAAGACGTGGTTAGCGGTTGGCAGCCTGCTCAGTGCCTGGTGGGAAATACGGCCCCTGGGGCTGAGACTGCAGTGGTCCTTTGCCTTTCGCCTCTGGCTGTCCCGCACCTGTCTCTGCCTCTAGGGAGAGCCACAAACAGCAGCTCCCCTTTGATATTTGCGAGGATGGGACCCTTTGTTCTGTGAGTGCACCAGGGGTTACTGTGAAGCCTTAGAGCCTGCCCGAGGGAAAGGTCCTTTGTTTTTCTTTGTTTCGCTGGCCTTCCCACGGTTTGGGTTTTCGCCATTCCACCTGTGCTGCATCACATCGGTCCCCTCATTGAGTCCTCATGGCATTCAACCCTGGTCTTTTCCCTAAGGACCGAATGCAGCACGCGCCTCTGCACCCAGCCCCACTCACTGTGGGCAGTTGCACGCGTGGGAGCTGCTTCTTGGCTGGTAACTGCCTTTCGGCAGGATTTCTGTGGTGATTTGTTATGCTGCCTCTGAGATTCCAAAGCTCCCCACTGATCCCACCTATGAGAGGGTTTCCTGTTGTGTGGAAACTTCTCAACTCCCTCCCCAGGACGAGTCTCCGTCCGAAAATCCTTGGTCTCCCTTTTCGCCTTTATCCTTTGTGCTACGTAATTTCAGAGAAATTGGTATCTGGGGTCCTCTGCCAGCATTCAGAAGTTATTTAGTGGAAGTTGCTCCACGCGCAGATGATCTTTTGATGTATTTGTGGGGGAGAAAGTGGTCTCCCCCTCCTGTTCCTTTGCCATCTTGGAACTGCTCCCCTCCTCTAGCTTTGTTTGTAGTGATGCTTCCTAAGGCCGACGTGACTTTACATTCCAGGATATCTGGCTCTAAGTGAGTGACTACACCATCATGGTTTTCTGGGTCATTGACACCTTGTTGGTACAGTTCTGCTGTGTATTCTTGCTACCTCCTCTTAATCTCTTTTGCTTCTGTTAGGTCTTTAGCATTTCTGTCCTTT
The DNA here is from genome assembly GCA_006410635.1 of Cephalophus harveyi. Lineage (NCBI taxonomy): Eukaryota > Metazoa > Chordata > Mammalia > Artiodactyla > Bovidae > Cephalophus > Cephalophus harveyi. The sequence continues at coordinate 328,112 of SJYT01071263.1, read as the reverse complement.
ATTGTGCCCTTCCTTGCATGAAATGTGCTCTTGATATCTCCAATTTTATTAATGAGCTCCCTTGTCTTTCCCATGCTGTTATTTTCCTCTCTTTCTTTGCATCATTCATTTAAGAATCTAGTAGGCAGATCTAATCCCCTGAATCTATTTGTCACCTCCACTGTATAATCATAAGGGATTTAGGTAATACCTGAATGGTCTAGTGTTTTTCCCTACTTTCTTCAGTTTAAGCCTGAATTTTCCAGTAAGGAGCTTATGATGTGAGCTAGGTAAGAGCTAAAATTTAGTACTATTTCAGTAGGTAAACATTCTGTTACCTCCACCAACTTTGTTCATAGTAATGCTTCTTAAGACCCACTTGACTTCACACTCCAAGATGTCTGGCTCTGAGTGGCCACACCACTGTGGTTATCTGGGCCATAAAGACCTTTTCTGTATAGTTCTTCCACATGTTCTTTCTACCCTTTCTTAATCTCTTCTGTTTCTGTTAAGTTGTTACTATAACATTTTATAGGAGGCAGTGATCAAAACCACCCAAAAGAAAAAATAATGCCGAAAAGGAAAAGTTCAGTTCAGTCACTCAGTTGTGTCCAACTCTTTGCAACCCCATGGACCGCAGCATGTCAGGCCTTCCTGTCCATCACCAACTCCTAGAGTTTACCCAGACTCATTGAGTCGGTGATGCCATCCAACCATCTCATCCTCTGTCGTCCCCTTCTACCCCTGCCTTCAGTCTTTCCCAGCATCAGGTTATTTTCAGATGCGTCAGATCTTTGCATCAGATGGCCAAAGTATTGGAGTTTCAGCTTCAACATCAGTCCTTCCAGTGAACACTCAGGACTGATTTCCTTTAGGATGGACTGGTTGGATCTCCTTGCAGTCCAAGGGACTCTCAAGAGCCTTCTCCAACATCACAATTCAAAAGCATCAATTCTTTGGCACTCAGCTTTCTTTATAGTCCAACTCTCACATCCATACATGACTACTGGAAAAACCATAGCCTTGACTAGACGGATCTTTATTGGCAAAGTAACGTCTCTGCTTTTTAATACGCTGTCTGCTGCTGCTAAGTCACTTCAATCGTGTCCGACTCTGTGCGACCCCATAGACGGCAGCCCACCAGGCTCCCCCGTCCCTGGGATTCTCCAGGCAAGAACACTGGAGTGGGTTGCCATTTCCTTCTCCAGTGCATGAAAGTGAAAAGTGAAAGTGAAGTCGCTCATATTTCTCCCGGCAGTCTTGATTCCAGCTTATGCTTCTTCCAACCCAGCATTTCTCATGATGTACTCTGCATATAAGTTAAATAAACAGTGTGACAATATACAGCCTTGATGTACTCTTTTCCCGATTTGGAACCAGTCTGTTGTTCCATGTCTAGTTCTAACTGTTGCTTCCTGACTTGCATATAGGTTTCTCAAGAGGCAGGTCAGGTGGTCTGGTATTCCCATCTCTTTCAGAATTTTCCACAGTTTATTGTGATCCACACAGTCAGAGGCTTTGGCATAGTCAATAAAGCAGAAATAAATGTTTTTCTGAAACACTCTTGCTTTTTTGATGATCCAGTGGATATTGGCTATTTGATCTCTGGTTCCTCTGCCTTTTCTAAAATCAGCTGGAACATCTGGAATTTCACAGTTCACATATTGCTAAAACTTGGCTTGGAGAATTTTGAGCATTACTTTACTAGCGTGTGAGGATGAGTGCAATTGTGTGGTAGTTTGAGCGTTCTTTGGCATTGCCTTTCTTCAATTTAAGTCTGAATTTGGCAGTAAGGACTTCATGATCTGAGCCACAGTCAGCTCTGTCTTGGGTGGCCCTACACGGCATGGCTTAGTTTCATTGAGTGAGACAAGGCTGTGGTCCATGTGATCAGATTGGCTAGTTGTCTGTGATTGTGGTTTCAGTCTGTCTGCCCTCTGATGTCCTCTCTCAGCGTCTGCTGTCTTTCTGCCGTCTTACTGGGGTTTCTCTTACGTTGGACGTTGGGTAGCTCCTTGGCCACTCAGCGCCACACAGCCACCGCTTGCTGCAAGTAGTTGTCTGAAAAACCAGTGGTTGTTTGGGATTTACCTACTAAAATACTACTAAATTTTAGCTCTTATCTGCTTTCACAGTTACTTTATCAAGTGTGATTTTTAAAGTCTTATTATTTTGTTAAGATCAGAAACAGCACTAATCTTATAGCAGTACCGGCTACTGAACTTCAACAATATCCTGTCTTGTTGGCAGAAAGGGAATGGTTCAATCCAATTTTCTTAAGCTCTTACTTATGAGCTTTCACTGCTTAAAGACAAGTTAATTACACATTGAGCCCAGGAAGATCTTCCCTCACCAGTATATATAAATTCTGTTAAAAATTTCACTTTCCTGTTCCAATTCTTACTCAGTGAGCTTCTCAGAATAGAGAACTTGACTGTGAAGGTAAGGGGTGGGAAAATGCAAAGATGTGTTCCAGGTAGACTTGCTTGTGTAAAAAGATAATGTAATTGGAGACTTTAAAGCGACCTGATCCTGGCTTCTAGGACAGACGCCTCGCCTTGCTCCCACAGTGTTGCTGAAGTCTCACCTGCATGTTCTCTTTCTCCTCCCTCTGCCGCTGTGTCATACACACTGTCCTCCCTGTCTTCAGGACTCCTTGAATGTCTTAAGTTTGGAAAACACTGAAGAAACCCCATTACTACTTTCACCTCCACTCTCTTCCTTTCTTACACATAAGGAGCTAGAGATGTCAGTTTCTAGATTTTTATATAAACATTTTAAAGAAAAGTGTCTCATGGAAACCAGTGTTTTCAAGAATTCAGGTCCTTAAAGTGTCCCCAAATTATTTTACACATTTCTTATTTTATCCTTTTCTCCTTGGGTACCAACAGTTAAAATGATTTATGAATTATTTCTTATATAAATTACTATTTTCTCCTTTTGCTTAGCTTAAAAAAAGATTGGGCAGTTACTTTGTACTTTGTGAGAGAATTTCCCTTGTATTTATATTGTTTTTGTGTCATAGGAAGGAAAATCCCCTCGGCAGTGTCTGAAGGAAGGAAACTGCAGAGCTTTGAAATACTCATTTTTTGAGTGTAAAAGATCAATGGTAAGTGGCTAAAGATTTTTAAAAGCTTATGCTCAAAATTAGCTCTGTAGACGTAAATATGTGAGTGACTTAATAATTATAAATAGGTTGCAGTGATGTCACTTGGAAAAAAATATGTATTTTTTCTCACCCAGTGAATTAATGTGAGGTTCATGGAAACCCACAGCTGATGGTTCTATTATGCTGACCACAGTAGCTGAACTTCATGAATTTCTAAAAAAGAGTTAAGACCATGGTCTTGGCAAGTATAAATGGAAAAGAGTTGATGTTGGTCACTGTATCTGGGTCATTTGGTGATTGCACAGCCATAATGTGGGGTCTAAAGGGTGTGCATGTGCCTTACATGTTGATGTGATTGGAAAGAATGTTGGCATCTGTGTCTGAATCTGTAGTGATGAACTGTGGAGAGACAGCCTGAAGGACATTACAAATCTCATGGTTTCTATTCTAGTGTTCTTTGATTCAAAGATTCAGAAAGGTCTTTGGAATAGAAACTAGGAGGCTTGTGTTTGTGAAAAGAAAATAAGAAATCACAAAAATGAACATCCCTTTAAAAACAGCAGTAACGTTAACTTGAACATGCTCTTGATTGGTCAGCAGCTCTTAAATCCCTTTCCTTTTGTTGATAGGAGAAGCAGAGCATATAGGATATTATGATCTGGGAGGCCAGAGAAAAACTTTGCTAACTAATCAGATCCAGGGAGGTGTAAAGTGAGATTAAAATTGGCAATGCTTTCTCAAGTGACACAGTTCTTAGCCATATTTTCCTGTCATTTAATGTAGGAAAAGAGGATTTTCTTGCCTTCTCCCACAGTTTTGTTACCCTTGTAAAATGCAAGCCTTTAGACCTTTCAAAGAATGTTAAATCATGTTTATATAATTGAGAAGTCATAAAGAACAGTTAGTCTAGGAGACGATGAGGTGTCCTTATTAATCACAATGACTGGATTTGTAATAAACTCCCTGTTAATTCCCATCCTGAAGCTCAGGCTTTGATCTCCAAAGAACATTAAGAAATCAGAACATATAAAACTTTTCCACAGTTTTACCTGCCTTCTACAGACATTTGTAATAATCTTGAGTAAAAAGTTAACATGCTTCTGACCATTTCTGAATATCAGTATGAGGCAGAACTTCACTCACACTTTGACTCCAGAAAGAGCAGTATTGAGGACTTTATAGCAGATTTAAGAGATCCTTGCAACCTTTCTTCAAGACTAGGACTCACTGTTAGTCCTCCAGTGTGAGGAACTGTTGCAACTTCAATTGGCCAAAACCTGAAATAAAATGATTTAAATTGTGCTGGTAATTTTGCTTAATTTCAAACAATGGGTATGTAGCTCAGAGTGAAGGTAAAATGGTAAGTTTGAATTGGCTGTGCCCTCTTAATAATAGCCTCTCATCATCCTGATCATGATCCCCCTGTTTGAAGATTACTTGTTTTTTGAAAATGTGGCTCTTAGCTATTATGTATAATGTTCAGATGAAGAAATAGTGGTCTGTCCCACGCTGGATGTGTTGTCCTCATTAATAGGGTTTAGCTCTAAACTAATTCATTTCTGAGATTTCTATGGAATGGTATTGACTGTGCAGTTTTGCCTTCTGTACTGACTGGGACCCTCCATCCTGTGGCATCACTTAAGAAGTGGCTGTACTGTGAGGCTTAAGTCAAAGAATATGCAGTTGACCTATGAGTAGTAATTTAAGGATTTGTAATCTCATAATGTCTGTGTGTTAAATATATTTCAAGGCTCTTTGAGAAGTTACTATTTAAAGATTCTAAAAACACTTGAATATTAACCCAAATAAAGCTTAATTAGAAAGTCAGCTTTGTTAGAATAATGTATATTGAATGTACTCCAGAAAAAAAGATGAATGTAAGGTGGACTCAAGAAGAAAATTCTTACTGTGACCGTAAATGGAACTTTTGTTTTTAACGCCTTCTTTTCCTCTTTGTTATTTTTTTTTCCTAAGCTGTGACAGTTTTTGATTATGCTGGAAGCTGGTTTACTCCTCTCATGTAGTGACACCTGTTACCAAAACTGTGTTTGATTATGGTGTCCAAAATATGATTTACTTGTGTATTTACTTTCAGTTGGATGCCAGATCAAGATTCAGGGGAAGAAAAGGATATTGATACTACTATGTTGAAACCAAGATGAAAACAACAAAGGACTCTGGTCATTGATCCAGAGAAGCCAAAATAAGAAACATACTTTTTGTTACATCTGTTCAGGTGGACCAATTTTTTCCTGCCATCAAGAAAATGGATGAGTTCTGGTATTCAGTAGGTATAAATGATTCTCTTGCTCTAAGTTATTCTTAGAATCAAAATTTAATTGAATAAGTAGGAGCTGAGAACATAATAGATGTGTTTGAACTTTTCTGAAGCACAGGGAATGGAAAGATTGTTAGTTTCTAACTTGACTTCTCTACTAGATGACACAAATTTGTGCATCCTTTGTCAGTACTGTGGAGGCCAGGGATGGGACTGTGAAAATCAACATGCAGCCTGATGAGAAAATGTCCATCTGGAAAGTTTAGGGTAAAACTTTCTTTTATTCAGATTGTACTATTTAGTTCTAAAATAAATTGTGTTTGACTGCTTGGTGAAGAAATGCTTCCCCTGCTCTGATTCATTCAGTAACAACCTAGAAATGTTAATGCCACTCATTAGGCAAAGCTCGATCCAAATCTGGGACTGTGCTGCCAGGCCTTCTGGCCTCCTCTCCTGAGTGTCTTTCTGTTTCCTGACCTCATTTTCAGGCTGGCCTTCTCTCCATAATGGAGAAGAGGCCAGTGTCCCCCCAAAGCACACATCCTTAAAGTCTGATCCCAAAAGAAGAAAGATAACCTCCTTTTCTGGGATCCACTAATCAGATTCCACAAAAAGACTGTTGTCTTCTCTGGAACAAGTGCCCTTGAATTGGGCCAGTCCCTGTGGGAAAAGAGACAGGACCCCATCATCTTGGCCAGGGCTGGGTCTTAGGCACTGTATTTGGTAATTCATGTCAGAATCACCTTGGTTGAGTCGGTGGGCCTTATCCTAAAAGGAAAGGATTCAGAGCAAACTGAAACAGCAGGTGTTGACTTTAGAAGGCAAGACTGAAAATTATGAAATACTTGAAAAAGTTTACAATCACAGTGATTTTATTCCAGTCACATAATACAGTAGAGCCAGATATGAATCCGAGTTTCCAGTTTTATTTTCAGGATTGAAGAATGATAGAAGAGCCTTTGTTTCTTCATAGATCTGCAGTTCTCCGGAGTTAGAACAATCAAGGTATTCTGTAGCTCTTTGCTTTCTTAAAAGTTCACCTAAAGTGAAAATTCTACATCAGCACTGGTCCTTGTTGTAGAACGTCACTGAGGTCTATTTTATATATTATTCATTGGGAAAGAGAAAATGATAGATTTTTTTCAATAACTTTTTGTCTATATCTGTTTAAGTGCCACAACTTTTATTAAAGGTTAAGTTTGTTAAGAAGCTCAAAATATGTTTTAGAGCCCTGTCTTTTCTTAGCTACAGCTTTTTTGAGAGCTTCACTGGGAGAAATTCAAATCCCTTAAAATTCACTCTTAAAGATTCAGCTTTTTTTTCTCTCAGTAGTCACAGAGCCATGAAGCCGTCACCACTGTCCAATTCCAGAGCACTTACTCCACTCCAGAGAGAAGCCCTCTCTCCATTAGCAGGCACTCCCTTCTCTCCTTGGGTACCCCAGTTCCTAGCAACCACTTACACATTTTCTGTCTATAGATTCACTTATTCTGGGCATTTCATAAACTTAGAATTATGTAACATGTGATCTTTTGTGACTGCATTCTTTCTTCATGTTTTCAGGGTTCATCTATATGTAGCATCCATCTGTACTTCATTTCTTTTTATTGCTGGATAATATTCCATAATATAAATATACCACATTTTATTTAACCATTCATCAGTTGATGAATATTGGGTTGTTTGTACTTTGGGGCTATTATGACTAATGATATGAACATTTATGAATGAAATTTTACGTGGACATGTTTTATTTCTGTGTCATATGATAACTCCAGCTTTAACTGATGAACTGCCAAACTTTTCTACAGTGGCTATATCATTTTATATCCCCACCAGCAATGTATGAGGATTGCAGCTTCTCCATATCACCAGCAGTTGTTATTTTTCATATTTTTGTTTGTTTTTTATAACTTTTTAAGTCATTTTTATTTTTTGAAAATTTTATTAGAGTATAGTTGATTTACAATGTGGTGTTAGTTTCACGTGTACAATAAAATGAATCAGTTGTGAGTGTGTGTGTATATATTTCCCTTTTGTAGGTTTCTTTTTCCATACATGCCATTACAGAGTATTGAGTTCCCGGTGCTGCACAGTAGGTTCTTATTATCTGTTTTATATATAGTAGTGTATATATGTCCATCCTAATCTCCCAGTTTATTCCCTCCCTCTTTACTCCCTGGTAACCGTAAATTTGTTTTCTACATCTACAACTTCCTTTTTTTAAAGACAAGTTCATTTGTATCATTTAAGACCCCACATATAAGTGCTATAGTGTTATTTGTCTGTCTCACTTCATTCAGTATGACTGCTTCTAGGACCATCATGTGACTGCCAATGGCCTAATTCTGTTCTTTTTCTTTGGCTAAGTAATATTCTATTGTATATACGTATCTCATCTTCTTTATCCACTCCTCTGTTGATGGACATTTAGGATACTTCCATGTCTTCCCTATTGTAAATAGCATTGCAGTGAATATTGGGGTGCATGTATGTTTTTGAATTATGATTTTCTCCAGATATATGCCCAGGAGTGGGATTGCTAGGTCATATGGCTGCTGGTGGTGCTTTAGTTGCTAAGTCGTGTCCAACTCTTGCTTCCCCTCTGTCCATGGGATTCTCCAGGCAAGAAAACTGGAGTGGGTTGCCATTTCCTTCTCCAGGGGTTCTTCCTGACCCAGGAATCGAACCCAGGTCTCCTGCATTGCAGGCAGATTCTTTACCAACTCAGCTACGAGGGAAGCCCTGCTAGGTCATATGGTAGCTCTATTTTCAGTTTTGTAAGGAATCTCCATAGTAGCTGTACCAATTTACTTTTACATCAACAGTGTAGGAGGGTTCCCTTTTCTTCACACCTCCTCCAGCATTTATTGTTTCTGGATAGCCATTTTGACTGGTATGAGGTGATACCTCTTTGTAGTTTTGATTTCATTTCTCTAATCATTAGTGATGTGCTGAGCATCTTTTCATAGGCTTTTTAGCCATCTGTCTTCTTTAAAGAAATGTTTATTTGAATCTTATGTGCTTCTTTTTTTAAGTGAGTTGCTTGCTTTTTTGATATTGAGCTGTTTGTACATTTTGGAGATTAATCTCTTGTTGGTTCCTTCATTTGCAAATATTTTCTTTTATTTTGAGGATTATCTTTTCATTTTGTTTATGGTTTCATTTGCTATACCAAAGCTTTTAATTAGGTCCCTTTTATTTTTATTTTCATTACTCTAGGGGGTAGATTGAAAAAGATCTTACTGTAATTAATGTCAGAGTGTTCTGCCTCTGTTTTCCTCTAGGAGTTTTTAGTATCTGGCCTTGCATTTAGGTCTTTAACTCATTTTGAGTATTTTTGTCTATGGTGTTCATTCTTTTACATTTGCTGTCCAGTTTGCCCAGAACCACTTAGTGAAGAGACTGTCTTTTCTCCATTGTATATTGTTGCCTCCTTTGTCATAGATTAGATAGCCATAGATATATGGGTTTATCTCTGGACTTTGTACCTGTTCCATTGATCTATATTCCTGTTTTTGTGCCAGTACCATACTATTTTGACTGCTCTAGCTTTGTAATTTAAAGTCAGGGTGCCTGATTCCTCCAGCTCCATTTTTCTTTCTCAAGATTACTTTGGTTATTCATGGTCTTTCATGTTTCTATACAAATTGTAAAATTTTTTGTTCTAATTCTGTGGAAAATGCCATTGTTAGTTTGATAGGGTTTGCATGGAATCTGTAGATTACTTTGGGGGGGGTGTCATCATTTTCACAATATTGATTCTTCCAGTCCAAGAACATGGTATATCTTTCCATCTAAGAACATGGTATACCTCTCCATCTGTGTGTATCATCTTTATTTCTTTCATCAGTATCTTATAGTTTTCTGAGTTCATAGTTTATCTTCTGCCTCCTTAGGTAGCTGTTTTATTCTTTTTGATGTGGTGGTAAATGGGATTGTTTCCTTGTTTTCTCTTACTGATCTTTTGTTATTAGTGTATAGGAATGCAAGATATTTCTGTTAATTAATTATCAAATTCACTGAAGAGCTCTAGTGGTTTTCTGGTAGCATCTTTAGGATTTCCTGTGTATAGTATCATGTTATCTGGAAAGAGTGAGTTTTACTTCTTCTTTTCCAATTTGGATTCCTTTTATTTCTTTCTCTTCCCTGATTGCCATGGCTAGGACTTCCAAAATTATGTTGAATAAAAGTGGTGAGAGTGGACATCCTTGTCTTGTTCCTGATCCTAGAAGAGACGCTTTCAGTTTTTCACCATTGAGAATGGGGTTTGCTATGCGTTTGTTGTATATGGCCTTTATTATGTTGAGGTAGGTTCCCTCTATGCCCCCTTTCTGGAGAATTTTTATCATAAATGGGTGTTGAATTCTGTAAAAAGCTTTTTCTGAACCTATTGAGATGATCATATGGTTTTTATTCTTCCAATTTCTTGATGTTATATATCTCACAACATTGTATTTATACAACAATGTTGTATATCTGGATTGATTTCCAGATATTGAAAACTCTTTGCATCACTGGTATAAATTCCACTTGATCATAGTGTATGATCCTTTTAATGTGTTTTTAGATTCAATATGATCATATTCTGTTGAGGACTTTTGCTTCTATGTTCATCAGTGATATTGGCCTGTAATTTTTTTTGTGATATCTTGGTCTGATTTTGGTTTCAGTATGATGGTGGCCTTGTATTGGTAGAATGAGCTTGAGAATGTTCCTTTCTCTGAAATTTTTTTGGAAGAGTTTCACAAGGGTAGCTGTTAACTCTTCTCTGCATGTTTGATAGAATTCACCTGTGAAGTCACCTGATCCTGGATTATTTGTTTGTTGGAAGATTTTTAATCAGTTTCAGTACTTGTGATTGGTCTGTTTGTATTTTCTATTTTTTCCTGGGTTTAGTCTTCAAAGGTTGTAACTTTCTAAGAATTTGTCCATTTCTTCTAGGTTGTCAATTTTATTGGCATGTAGTTGCTTGTATTAGCTCTTAAAATGCTTTGTCTTTATGTGGTATCTATTGTAACTTCTTTTTCATTTCTAATTTTGTTGATTTGAATCCTCTCCTTTTATTCTTGGTGAGTCTTGCTGCTATTGTTCAGTCACTGAGTTGTGTCTCTTTGCGACCCCATGGGCTGCAGCATGCCAGGCTCCCATGTCCACTGTCTCCTGGAATTTGCTCAGATTCATGTCCATTGAGTCAGTGATTCTATCTAACCATCTCATCCTTTGCTGTCTCCTTCTCCTTTTGCTTTCTCTTTTCCAGCATCAGGGTCTTTTCCAGTGAGTCAGCTCTTCACATCTGGTGACCAAAGTATTGGAGCTTCAGCTTCAGTCCTTCCAATGAATATTCAGGGTGGTTTCCTTTAGGATTGATTGTTTTGATCTCCTTGCAGTCCAAGGGATTCTCAATAGCCTTCTCCAACACCACAATTCGAAAGCATCAATTTTTTAGCACTCAGGCTTCTTTATGGTCCAACTCTTACATCTGTACGTGTCTACTGGAAAAACCATAGCTTTGACTATACAGACCTTTGTTGGCAAAGTGATGTTTCTGGTTTTTAATACACTGTCAAGGTTTATCATAGCTTTCCTTCCAAGGAACAAGCATCTTTTCTTTTTTAAAGTGTCTTTTAATTTCATGGCTGCAGTCACCATCCACAGTGATTTTGGAGCCCAAGAAAATAAAAGTCTGTCACAGTTTCCACTTTTTCCTCTTCTGTTTGCCATGAAGTGATGGGACCTGATGCCACGATCTTATTAGCTTTTGAATGTTGAGTTTGAAGCCAACTTTTTTACTCTCCTCTTTCACCCTCATCAAGAAGCTCTTTAGTTGCTCTTCACTTTCTGCCACTACAGTGGTATCATCTGCGTATCTAAGATTGTTGATATTTCTCCTGGCAGTCTTGATTCCAGCTTCTGCTTCTTCCAGCCTGGCATTTTGCATGATGTACTCTGCATGTAAGTTAAATAAGCAGGGTGACAACTCCTTTTCCAATTTCGAACCAATCTATTGTTCCATGTCTGGTTCTAACTGTTGTTTCTAGACTTGCATACAGGTTTCTCAGGAGACAGGTAAGGTAGTCTAGAATTCCCATCTCCTTAAGAATTTTCCAGTTTGTTGTGATCCACACAGTAAAAGTCCATGAAGCAAAGGTAGATGTCTTTCTGGAATTTTTTTGTGCCAACAGTGGATGTTGGCAATTTGATCTCTAGTTCCTCTGCCTTTTCTAAACCCAGCTGAAGGTTTATCAGTTTTCTGGCTGAAGGTTTAATTTCATCTTCTCAGAGAACTAGCTCTTGGTTTCATTGACCTTTACTGTTTTCTTTGTCTCTATTTCATTTATTTCTGCTCTGGTCTTTATGATTTCTTTCCTTCTGCTATTTTGGGTTTTTGTTCTTTCTCTGGTTGCTTTAGGTGTAAGTTTAGGTTGTTTATTTGAGATTTTTCTTGTTTCCTGAGTTAACATTATATTGCTATAAACTCTCAAACCTGCTTTTGCTGTGGCCTCTGGATTTTGGGTCATAATGTTTTGTTGTCACTTGTCTCTACATTCTTTATTCCCTCTTTGATGTCTTCAGCGATCCATTGCTTATTTTGTTTAGCCTCCATGCCTTTGTGTTTTTTGTTTTTCCTGTAATTGATTCCTAATCTCATAGCATTGTGGTCAGAAAAGATGCCTGATACAATTTCAGTTTCTTTAAATGTACCAAGACTTGATTTGTGACCCAAGATGCGATCTGTCCTGGAGAATGTTCTGTGTGCACCTGAGAAGAAAGTGTATTCTGCTCCTTTCATATGGAATGTCCCATAAGATATCAATTAAGTCTCTCTAGTGTGTCATTTAAGGGTTGCATTTTTTATTGATGTTCTAGCTGGATGAGCTGTCCATTGGTGTAAGTGGGGTGTTAAAGTCTCCCACTATTAATGTGTTATGTTGACTTCGCCTTTTATGGCTGTTAGCGTTTGCATTATATATTGAGGTGCTCCTATGTTGAGTGCGAGAAAAAAACCCATGTGTATGCTGTCTACAGAGACCCACTTTAGACCTAGGGACACATATGGACTGAAACTGAAGGGATAGAAAAAGATATTGCATGCAAATGGAAATCAAAAGAAAGCTGGAGTAGCAATACTCACATGAGAAAAAATAGACTTTAAAGTAAAGACTGTTACAAGAGCTAAAGGTTTCCCTGGTGGCTCAGACTCTGGTAAGGAGTCTGCCTGCAATGCAGGAGACCTAGGCTCGATCCCTGGGTTGAGAAGATCCCCTAGAGAAAGGCATGGCAGTCCACTCTAGTATTCTTGCCTGGAGAATTTCATAAACAGAGGAGCCTGGTAGGCTGTAGTCCATGGGGTCACAGAGTTGGACACAGCTGAGTGACTAACACACAAGAGAGAAGGACATTACATAATGGTCAAGGGATCAATCCAGCAAGAAGAAATAACAATTGTAAATATACATGCACCCAACATAGGAGCACCTCACTGTATTTTTCACCGTTTTGATTGTGGTCATTCTACTGGATATGAAGTGGTATCTAACTGGGATTTTGACTACCATTTCCCAAATGGTTAATGATATTCACATGTTTTTGTGTGCTTATTGACCATTTGTATATCTTTGGGAAAATGTCTATTCAAATCCTTTGCCCATTTTTCAAGTGAGTCTTATTATTGTTGAGTTGTAAGAGGTTATTTTATATATTAGGTATACAAGTTACTTAAAGACAAATGATTGGCCTTTGAAAAACATGTTTTCTCCCAGTTTGTGGTTTATCTTTTTTAATGCTGTCTTTTGGAGCACAATTGTTAATTTTGATGAATTCCAGTTTTTCTTTTTGGTGTATCTAAAGGAACATTTCATGCAAAGATGGGCTCGATAAAGGACAGAAATGGTAGGGACCTAACAGAAGCAGAAGATATTAAGAAGAGGTGGCAAGAATACACAGAAGAACTGTACAAAAAAGATCTTCACGACCCAGATAATCACGATGGTGTGATCACGCATCTAGGGCCAGACATCCCGGAATGTGAAGTCAAGTGGGCCTTAGAAAGCATCACTACAAACAAAGCTAGTGGAGGTGATGGAATTCCAGTTGAGCTATTTCAAGTCCTGAAAGATGATGTTGTGAAAGTGCTGCACTCAATATGCCAACAAATTTGGAAAACTCAGCAGTGGCCACAGGACTGGAAAAAGGTCAGTTTTCATTCCAATCCCAAAGAAAGGCAATGCCAAAGAATGCTCAAACTACCGCACAGTTGCACTCATCTCACATGCTAGAAAAGTAATGCTCAAAATTCTCCAAGCCAGGCTTCAGCAATACGTGAACCGTGAACTTCCAGATGTTCAAGCTGGTTTTAGAAAAGGCAGAGGAACCAGAGATCAAATTTCCGACATCCACTGGATCATGGAAAAAGCAAGATAATTCCAGCAAAACATCTATTTCTGTTTTATTGACTTGCCAAAGCCTTTGACTGTGTGGATCACAATAAACTGTGGAAAATTCTGAGAGAGATGGGAATACCAGACCACCTGACCTGCCTGTTGAGAAATCTGTATGCAGGTCAGGAAGCATCAGTTAGAACTTGACATGGAATAACAAACTGGTTCCAAATAGGAAAAGGAGTACATCAAGGCTGTATATTGTCATCCTGCTTATTTAACTTATATGCAGAGTACATCATGAGAAACGCTGGGCTGGAAGAAACACAAGCTGGAATCAAGATTGCCGGGAGAAATATCAATAACCTCCAGATGTGCAGATGACATCACCACCCTTATGGCAGAAAGT
>SJYT01071263.1:287481-313653 GCA_006410635.1 Cephalophus harveyi | reverse complement strand
GAGGATGAGATGGCTGGATGGCATCACTGACTCGATGAACGTGAATCTGAGTGAACTCTGGGAGTTGGTGATGGACAGGGAGGCCTGGCGTGCTGTGATTAATGGGGTCGCAAAGAGTTGGACACGACTGAGTGTCTGAACTGAACTGAACTGAAAGGAAGCCTCTGCCTATTCCAGGCTTGTGAAACTTTATTCCTGTTTTCATCTGAGTGCTTCATGGTTTTGGCTTACATATGGGTCTGTGATGCATTTAAATAATACCTAGTACCTATAGTTTAAATTCCTAGTTGTGGTAAAATGTACATGATGGAAAATTTACCATCTTAATCTCTTTTTTTAACGATTTTATTTATTGTTGGCTGTCCAGGGTCTTGATTGCTGCCGGGCTTTTCTCTAGTTGCGGCAAGCACAGCCTACTCTCTAGTCGTGGTACATGGGCTTCTCGTTGCAGTGGATTTTCTTGTGGAGCACAGGCTCTAGGGTGTGCAGGCTTCAGTAGTTGGAGCTCCCAGGCTCCAGAGCACAGGGTCAGTAAGTGTGGCGCGCTGGCCTAGGTTCCCGAGACATGTGGGGTCTTCCCTGACCGGGGATTGAACTCATGTCTCCTGCATTGGCACTCGGATTCCCCACCACTGAGCCACTAGGGAAGCCCTCAAGCATGTTTTAGATTCTAGCTTTTTACACACATATCTAGTGAGAGAGGCCAGGATCAGGAGGCCTGGGAGCTGGGAGCCCTCAGCCACAGTTCTGGCTCTGCCGTCAAAAGCTCTGGGGCCTCTGGCAAGTGCCTTCTCTGCCTCAGTCTTGTCCCACTCTTGCGACTCCATGGACTGTAGCCCACCAGGCTCTTCTGTCCATGGGATTTCCCAGGCAAGAATACTGGAGTGGACTGCCATTTACTTCTCCAAACCATTTTTAAGGATACAGTTCAGTAGTGTTAAGTAATTCACCTTGTTATGCATCCAGTCACCAGAACTCTTCTCATCTTAGAAAACAAACTCTTTACCAATTAAACAATTCCGCATTTCCCTGTCCTCCAAGTCTACTGATGTTGAGCACTGTTTTGTCATTTCAAGTGTTTGTTAGCTGTTTGGAGATCTTCTCTGGAGGAATGTCTCGTCAAGGTCTTTGCCCACTTTTATATAAAAAGCGTTGCTTGATCTTTTAATTAAATTCTAGTTCTTTTCATTTTGTAGATATTAACTCCTTACCACATATATGATTTGAATGTATTTTTTCCCACTTTGTTTCACTGTTGTGTTCTTTTGATGTGTAGTTTTTTGATAGAGTCCAATTTATCTGTTTAATACTTTTGTTGTCTGTGCCGAGAAATAATTCCAGTCCAAGAAAGCTCTTCGCCTAAGTTTTCTCCTAGTTGCATCATCTTCTTATGTTTAGATCTCTGTTCCAGTTTGAGTTGATATGTGTAAGGTTAGGGTCCAGTCTCAGTCTTCTGCATGTGGATGTCCAGTTTTCCAAACACCGTTGACAAGATTGTTGTTTCCTTATTGAATGGTCTTCTTCCTTGTTGAAAGTTATTGCCCATCAAAGCTAGGGTTTATTTCTGGGCTCTTTATTCCTTTGCACTATGTGTCTGTCTCTATGCTGTTGCCACACTGATTTGATTATTGGAGTTTTCTGTTAAGTTTTGAAGTCAGGAAGTACAAGGCCTCAAACTTTGTTATTTGTCAAGACTGTTTTGGCTGTTCAGAATCCCTTGAGATTCCATGTGTATTTTAGAATGGACTTTTCTATTTCTTAATGAATTCCAATGGAATTTTGATAGGGAATATTTTGAATCTCTACACTTTGAATAGTACTGGTGTCTTAACAATACGGAGTTTTCCAATCCATTCATATAGGATGTCTTCTCATTTATTTCTGTCTTTAATTTCAGCAACATTTTGTAGTTTTCAGAGTATAAGACTTTTATGTCCTTGGTTAGGTTTATTCCTAATTACTTTACTCTTTTTGATGCTATTGTAAGTGGAATGTAAAAAAATTTTCATTTCAAAGTTTCATTAAACGATGGATTAACAGGTAATTTTTACTGTTAAATATATCAGAAAAGTCAATAAGATGTTGATTTCTTCACTAAGGTGTAGTTGATTCACAATGTTTTATAAGTTTCAAGTGTACAACACAGGGATCAATTTTTATAGATTATAATCCATTAAAGTTTTTATAAAATATTGGCTCTGTTCTCTGTGCTATCCTTATAGNCAGTTTGAGAAAGATGAGATGTGTATAAGAGACAGAGGTGTAGTTGATTCACAATGTTTTATAAGTTTCAAGTGTACAACACAGGGATCAATTTTTATAGATTATAATCCATTAAAGTTTTTATAAAATATTGGCTCTGTTCTCTGTGCTATCCTTATAGTGTATTTATTTTATACATAGTAGTTTGTACTTTTTAACCCACTACCCGTCTTGCTCCACCTCCTTCTGTCGCCCCAGGGATAACCACTAGTTTGTTCTCTATTGTATCTGTAAGTCTGGTTGTTTTATTATATTAATTCATTTTATTTTTTAGATTCCACATATAAATTTATATAGTATTTCTCTTTGTCTTATTTCACTAAGATTAATACCCTCCAGGTTCATCTACCTTGTTACAGATAGCAAAGGTGCATTGTTTTTTTATGGCTGAGTAGTCTTCTGTTGTGTATACATATCATGTCTTTATCTGTTGATGAACACTTAGGTTGCTTCCATAGTTTGGCTATTGTAAATAATGCTGCTAAGAACATTAGGGTACATGTATCTTTTCAGGTTAGTGTTTTCATTTTCTTTGGATATATACTCAGGAGTGGAATTGCTGAGTTATGTGGTCGTTCTATTTTTAGTTTTTAAAGCAGTCTCCATACTGTTTTCCATTGTGACTGCACCAGTTTACATTCCCACCAACAGTGTACAGGAGGGATGTACACATCCTCACCAACATTTGTTACTTGTGTTCTTTTTGATGATGCCAATTCTGTCTTAAGGTTTTGATTTGCCTTTCTCTGATGATTACTGATATTGAGCATATTTTCATGTGCCCGTTGGCCACCTGTATGTTGTCTTTGGAAAAATATCTACTCAGGTTTTCTGCCCATTTTTAAAGCAGGTTATTTATTTGTTTGATGCTGAGTTGTAGGAGCAGTTTATATATTTTGGATATCAACCCCTGCTTGGTCATATCATTTTCAAGTATTTTCTCTTGTTCAATAGGTTGTCTTTTCATTTTTTCGATACTTTCCTTTGCTCTGCAGAAGTTTAAAGTGAAAGTGAAAGTGAAGTCGCTCAGTCGTGTCCGACTCTTTGCGACCCCGTGGACTGTAGCCTACCAGACTTCTCTGTCCATAGGATTCTCTAGGCAAGAATACTGGAGTGGGTTACCATTTCCTTCTCCAGAGGATCTTCCCGACCCAGGGATCGAACCCAGGTCTCCTGCATCCAAGGCAAATGCTTTAACCTCTGAGCCACCAGGAAGCTGGGTCCTATTTGTTTATTCTTATATTTGTTTCCTTTGCTTTAAAAGGCAGATCTAGAAAAGTATTGCTACAGTTTGTCAAAGAGTGTTACATGTTCTAGGATTTTTTTGTGTGTGGCTTCCCGTCTTACACTTAGATCTTTAATCCATTTTGCTTTTATTTTTGTATGCAGTGAGAGAAAGTGTGCTGATTTCATTCTTTTACATGTAGCTGTCTGGTGTTCCTAGCACCACTTACTGTCTTTTGCCCATTGTGCATCTTGCCTCCTCTGTCATAGGTTAATTGACCATATGTGTGGGGGTTATTTCTGGGCTCTCTTTTCTGCTCCTTTGTGTTGTGTATGTTTTGTGCCAGCACCGTAATGTTTTGATGACTGAATCTTTGTAGTATAGTCTGAAGTCAGGAGTATAACTCCAGCTCTGTTACTCTTTCTCAAGATTGGTTTGGTTATTTTGGGTCTTTTGTTTCCCTACAAAATTTAGAATTGATTGTCCTAGTTCGTGAAAAATGCCACTGGCCTTTTGATGAGGAATGCACTGAGTGTGTGATTGCCTTGGGCAGTGTGGTCACTTTAACAGTACTCTTCCAGCCCATGACCACAGTGTTCCATCTGTTTGTGTCACCTTCAGTTTTTCTCCTCACTGTCTCACAGTTTTCTGAGTAGTGGCCTTTTCCCTCCTTAGTTGGGTTTACTGCTAGGTATCTTACTCTTTTTGATGCAGTGGTAAATGGAATGCTTAAGTTCTCATTCTGAAAGTTCACTGTTAGAGAAATATATTTCTGTATGTTTTTGTCTTGCAGCTTTACTGAATTCATTGGTAAGCTCTAGTAGTTTTTTGGTGGTGTCTTTAGAATTTTCTATATATAGTGTCATGTCATCTGCAAACAGGGATAGTTTTACTTCTTCCTTTCCAATTTAATCTCTATTTTCTGTTTCTTGTCTGGTTGCTGTGGGTAAGACTTTGAATACTATTTTGAATAATAGTTGTGCATTTTCCTGTTCCTGATCTTGGAGGAAATATTTTTAGCCTTTCACTGTCAAGTGTGATGTTAGCTTATTGTATATGGCCTTTATTACATTGAGGTTATTCCCTCTGTAGCTGCTTTTCAGAGAGTATGATGAATGATGTGGAATTTTGTTAAAAGCTTTTTCTGCCTGTATTGAGATGATCGTGATTTCTTTGTTTTTTGGTCATGTAATTTTTTTTTTCCCCAGTCTGTTAATGGGGTATGTTACATTGAATGATTTGCAGATAGTGGATCATCCTTGCCTCCCAGAGATAAGCTCCATATGATCATGGTGTATGATCTTTCTAATGTGTTGTTGAATTCAGTTTGCTGTTTTGTTGAGGGTTTTTACATCTGTTTTAATCAGTGATTTTGACCTGTAATTTTCGTTTTTGTGATAGCTTTGTCTACCTTTGGTATCAGGGTGATGCTGCTGGCTAGAATGATTCTGGAAGCATTCATTCCTCTGCAATTTTTTGGAACAATTTGAGAAAGATGGGTGTTAACTCTCTTCTAAATGTTTAGTAGAATTCACCTGTGAAGCCATTTGGTCCTGAACTTTTGTTCTTTGGGAGTTTTTATTACTGATCAACTAAATTACTGGTAATTGGTCTATTCATACTTTTTATTTCTTCCTGGTTCAGTCTTGGGAGATTGTACATTTCTAGGAAATTTTCCATTTCTTTTAGGTTGTCCATTTTATTGGCATATACTTTGTGGTATAGTCTTATGACCCTATGTATTTCTGTGGTGTCAGTTGTAATGTCTTTTTCACTTATAATTTTATTGATTTGGGTCTTCTGTCTAGATGAATCTGGTTAAAGGCTTATCAATTTTGTCTTCAAAGAACCAGATCTTAATTTTATTGATAATTTCTATTTTTTTTCTTAGTCTCAATTTCATTTATTTCTTCTCTGATTTTTATGATTTCTTTCCTTCTACCAACTTTGGGTTTTGTTTTCTCTCTAGTTCTTTAGGTGTAAGGATAGATTGCTTATTTCAGATTTTTCTTTTTTCCTAAGATAAGCTATTGCTATAAACTTGCCTCTTTAGAACTCCTTTCACAGTAGCCCATAGATTTTGGATCACTGTGCTTTTTGTTTGTTTTCAATTTATGTTTTTGATCTCCTCTTTGATTTCTTTAGTGAGCCATTGCTTATATAGCAGCGTATAGTTTTGCCTCTATATGTTTGTGTTTTTTTGCAGTCTTCTTGTAGTTGATTTCTAGTCTCATAGAATTGTGGTCAGAAAAGATGTTTAGGGGTTTTAATTTTCTTAAATTTGCCAAGGCTTGCTTTATTGCCTAGCATGTCGTCTGTCCTGAAAAATATTCCATGTTCTCTTGAAAAGAATGCATTCTCCTTCTCTTGGCTAGAATGTTCTAAATATATTAAGTCCATCTGGTTTAATGTCATTTAAGGCCAGTGTTTCCTTATGGATTTTCTTTCTGGATGATCTGTTGATGGAGTTGAGATATAAAAGTCCTTACTGTTATGCTACTGATGATGATTTGTACCTTTTTGTTAGATACTGTCTTGGGTGAAAAGTGAAAGTGTTAGTCACTGAGTCGTGTCCAACTCTTTGCGATTCCATGGACTGTAGACCACCAGACTCCTGTCCATGAGATTCTCCAGGCAAGAATACTGGAGTAGTGGGTTGCCATTCCTTTCTCTGGGGAATCTCTCCAACCAAGGATCGAACCTGGGTCTCCTGCATTGCAAGCAGATTCTTTACCATCTGAGCCACCAGGGAAGCCCCTCTTATCTTGGGTGCATATATAACAGTTGTTCTATCTTCTTGGTCTCTTTGTCATTATAAATGTCCTTCTTTGTCTCTTGTTAGTCCTCATTTTAAAGGTTTTTGGGGCCTGGCGTAAGCATTGCTACCCTATCTTTGTTTCGATTACCATTTGCATGAAATACCTTTTCCCATTTCCTTTCTGTCTGTGTCTATAATCAGAAATGTGTATCTTATAGGCAATGTGTATATATTGGGTCTTGTTTTTCTATTACTCAGCCACTCTTGTCCTTTGAAATTGGAGGATAATTGCTTTACCATGTTGGTTTCTCCTATAGCAGTTATGAATCAGCCATAAGTATACATTATGTCCTCTCCTGTTAAACCTCCCTCCCACCCTCCACCCCACCTCACCCCTCTTGGTTGTCACAGAGCACCAGGTTGAGCTCCCTGTGTTACACAGCGACTCCCCTTGGCTGTCTGTCTTACATACAATGATATGTTTCAGTGCTCCTCAGCTTGTCCCACCCTCTCCTTCCCCTGCTGCGTCCAGAAGTCTGTGTCTGTGTCTCAATGTTCCTGTTCTGCAAATAGGTATGTCAGTACCATTCTTGTAGATTTCCATATATATATATGTGTGTGTGTGTGTGTGTGTGTGCGCGCGCAATAATATGGTTCTTTCTTTCTGATTTAGTTCAATCTGTATAGCAGGCTCTAGGGTTATACACCTCACTAGGACTGACTCAAATGTATTCATTTTTATGGCTGAGTACTCCATTGTACATATGTACCACATCTTCATTCATATGTTGACAGACATCTAGGTTGCTCCCATGTCCTGTTGTAAACAGCTCTGCAGTGGACATTGGGGTACATTGATCTTTTTGAATTACGATTTTCTCAGGGCATATGCCCAGTAGTGGGATTGCTGGGTCATATGGCAGTTTTAGTTCTAGTTTTTAAAGAAATACCCATCACTGTCTTTGATTGAAGCATTTAGCTCATTAGTTGTTTGGGGATTGTTTTTATAGTTCTTTTTTGTTCCTCTTCCTTCGTTTTCTGCCCTTGTGATTTGATGACTGTCTTTAGAGTTATGATTCCTCTGTTTTTGTGTGTATGTATATTATATATGTTTCTAATCTCATAACTTCAAATGCATTGTAACTAACCCTACATTTTTGCTCCTCTCCCTCAACAACTACCAGTTTTCATATTTTAAATATATAACCAGTAACTACTTATTGAGGATGCAGATGGTTTTACTACTTTAAGCTCCTACTGGCTTTGTACATGGTTAACACATTATTGACTAGAGACACATTAATATGTCTTTTGTTACCCAAAGGTTATGGACTGGCCAGAGGCAGTTCAGCATTACTTACATGGCCAATCACCAGCCACAGGCGCTGGTTTCTGCAGAATTTCCCTGGTCAGTAAGGCGTTAATTTACTTACTTTAGCAGCGAGCTTTTTCCTTTCATGACTCTCATTTTTCTCCTCCTAGCCTTTTCTTTTTCACTTAGAGAAGTTCTTTTAACATTTCTTGTAAAGCTGGTTTTGTGGTGCTTGAACTCTTTAAATAGCTTTTGCTTGTCTGTAAAACGTTTGATCTCTCCACCAAACCAGAATGAAAGCTTTGCTGGGTGGATTATTATTAGTTTGTAGGTTTTTCCCTTTTATCACTTTAAATATATTGTGCCACTGCCTTTTGTCCTGCAGAATTTTGGGGCCTGTCCACTGGGTATGTAGGCTGGTCCCAATATGTGTATTTTTATAATTTATCGATTAACTATAAAGTAGGTCAAGTAGCATCCAGATCAGTGGAATATTGTCTGAACCCTCGGTAATGCCTGACATTCTTGAGAGACCTTCTTGCTTACCCCCAGAGAAAACCACTGTCCTGGTATTTGTCATGTATGCTATTAAGCTTGCCTTCTCCCTTGAGCCTGTTGAATTTGAGTCCTTATAATGTATTTAGCTGATTATATAGAGAAAAGTAATAGTCTAGTAATGAAACAGGTAAGATTTCAGTTAATCAAAAACATCTTTCCCTTCAGTAAACTTTTTTGAGTAGCTCCTGTGTGAGGCATTATACTTGCTGTTGTAACTCAAAGTAACATGCTGGACAAAGTAAAAGGTAAGTAACATGATGAACGAGATGTGTATAATATAATAGGTATATATTCAAGACTGACTAGAGGAACTTTTTTTTTTAAGGGTCAGCTCATTTTGTGGATAGAAATTACCATAAAAGAGGGCAATCTGTCTGAAATGGGCCTTGAAAAGAGGAATAAGAAAGCTGAGGGGAAGTGGTCTAGATCAGAATGAACTCAAGACAGGGACCAGGGCTGTGACTATGTGGATGGAAATTATGGGATGGGTTGAAGAGACAGGCTCTTAGTGGCTGATGAGAAGGGGAGGTCATTTATCCTAGGAGAGCTCAGCTGGTCTGGAGGGCAGAATGTGAGTTTGGTGTTGACATGCTGTGTTTGGGACACCGAAGAGATACTCGGGTAGAATGGCTGGCATGTGGTTGATATTCAGATGAGTCTGGGCAGAGTCTAGGATGGATCTGGAAATTTAAAGGTCATTAGCAAATTATTCGGAGAAGGCAATGGCATCCCACTCCAGTAGTCTTGCCTGGAAACTCCCATGGACAGAGGAGCCTGGTAGGCTGCAGTCCATGGGGTCGCTGAGTCACTCACGACTGAGCGACTTCACTTTCACTTTTCACTTTCATGCACTGGAGAAGGAAATGGCAACCCACTCCAGTGTTCTTGCCTGGAGAATCCCAGGGATGGCGGAGCCCAATGGGCTGTCATCTGTGGGGTCGCATAGAGTCAGACACAACTGAAGCGACTTAGCAGCAGCAGCAAATTATTTGGTAACTGCTTACCAAATAATTGGTAATTTACTCTATATGAATGACTAACAAGATTTTTCAGGAGGAGCATATGAAGTGTAACAGAAGAAACCTAGGGACCACCACAGTGCTGGTGATAGGTGGAGGACAACAGCCGATGGAAGTGAAGAGGGCTAGTCAGAGGTAGAGAGGACCAGGAGAGGGAACCACAGAGGCCCAGAGCGAGGTGAGCATTAGGGAGGTGGAGTGAAGTGCCACACCCGGCCTTCCTCTCTCCGGCACAGGCTCCTCCTCACTGAGAGCAAGCACAGTTCCTGTTCTCAGCCTGGCTGGTGTGTGTTAAAGGGTGCAACAGAGAGTGATTAAAGGCAGACCTGCCTGGACTGGCCAAAAAGGCCCACTGGAGGCCTGGTGCAGGGAGCAGTCAGACAGAAGCCCAGAGGGGGTCCGAGGCGGGGGACTTGGGAGTGTGGCACCTGTGTCACAGCCTAGGCAGTGAGAGTGGTAATAAAAAGAAGACAGAGTTGTTACCCATTAGCCCAACCTCAGACTGGGGAGAGGGTTCTCCCCTGAGCGGCACAGGCTAAGTTGTGGGCGCTGGAGGCTCCCTGTGTGGCTCCCCTCACAGGGCCCTGCTGCAGTTCAGGACGCAGCAAGGCCCCCGCCTGCGTGCTCCACTCGACGTCACCACCTGACGCCCGGACACACGGTGGGCTAACCCTTGGGCCGACCTGTGGCTGTCAGCACCCACAGTCAGTGTAAACCAAGCACTGGAGGGTCTGTTCCAGCCGGTGCTCTTCTGCTTCCAGGATCCTGTTGGGAGCATGGAGTGTGCTAAATAGAAGTTTCCATCATCTCTCCAATCACTCCCCCCTCTAGTGCCTGTGCTGCTGGGTGCTCGTGGGAATTAAAGGCAGATCTTACCTCTGAGGGACTGAATTTTCATTTCTGGTTTCCTTACTCAAATACTCTATTTGATCCACTGTAAATGTAATTACTTCCTACTTTTGGAAAGGGCCTCTGAGAGGAGGTACATTTATAAGTATATAGAGAGTCATCACCAGCTGTAGGGCAGCCCTGCCCTCCCTCTGGGCAGCTCCCGTGAGCAGTATGGGGCATGGCAAGCACCCTGAGCTGTGCTGTCTTGGGGAACTTTGTGCTCCTAGACTAGGGTTCATACACTGCAGAGCAGTACCTGCAGTAAGAAAGAAAACTTCAGAGAGGCTTGTAAGGGAAGACTTTTGGAGGAAGGAAGAGTTGGTTCACCTCCACATGGAGAGTTTCACAAGGGCTTCTTGCCAGAAGGTGCTGGCCCCCAGAGGATGTCCAGACGTGAGGCCCGGCCCTTCTACTGGTGCAGCTAGTGGCACTCACCAGCCCAGAACAGAAGGCAACGCTGGGAACTCTGCCACTTGACGGGGGGTCACCCTGTGCAGGAAGCGCGACCTCACGACTACAGCACAGGAGCGCGAGGCTGGGGGTGGACACTGTAAGGAGCCGTCAAAAACGGTTCCGACTCACTGGTTGATATTTCAGCAAAGAACATTGCATGTAAATTGGTGCAGCCACTACAGAAAGCAGTGCGGAGGTTCCTTAAACTAAAAATGGACTTACCATATGATGCAGCAATCCCACTCCTGGGCGTATATCTGGGGAAAACGAATTCAAAAAGATACATGCATCCCAGTGTTCACTGCAGCACTGTTTACAATAGCCAGGGCATGGAAGCACTAGATGTCCATCAGCAGATGAATGGGTAAAGATGTGGGGGGTTGTGTGTATACACGATGGAGCACTACTCAGGATAAAAAAAGAATGCCATTTGCAGCAACATGGGTGGGCCTAGAGATTATCAAAGTCAGAAACATATCACCTATGTGTGGAGTCTAAAATATGGTACAAATGAACTTACAAAACAGAAATAGGAACTTCCCTGATGGTCCAGGGGCTAAGGCTCCATGCTCCCAAAACAGGCCACCCAGGGCTGGATCCCTGGTCAAGGAACTAGATTCCACATGCTGCAGTGCAGGCATAATTTAAAAAGCACACACACACACTCTCTCAGACATATAAAACAGACCTGTGGCTACTGTAGGAGAAGTGGGGTGAGGGACAGAAGTTTGGGAGTAACATATACACATTACTACTATATTCAGTAACTTGTGCAAACCGCTAGTGGAAAATATGAAAGAATACATAGACCCAGACACATGGCTGAGTCACTGCTGTATGCCAGAAAATAACACATCATAAGTCAGCTGTGTCAAAAAAGACTGGTTAGAACAGCCTTCAAGAAAGTAACAAAAGTAAGAGCCCCTTCAAAAGCACTGTTTCAACAGGATTGTTTCTGTCCTCTGCAGCAAAGTTACAAACGGGAACTCCCAACAGCCAGTTCCTCTTAGCTTCCTCAGATCAGAACCTCCCTGGTTACTGCCCCTGGAACCAAGCAGCCCGGCTCAACCAAGTCACCCACTACAGGCTGGAACCGAAGCCCGGGGTGGCACTGAGGAGGGGCAGCAGGAAGTGCCTGGTGGCCGTGGCCAGTGTCTTAAAACTTCTACCTTCTCTTTAAAGAAGCAGCATTCGGGCTGGCTTAGAGGAGGGAGTCATGCTGACTGCGCAGATACAACTCACGCCTTGTGCCAGAAATCATCCCAGGTGAACTGCTCTAAATGTAAAGCAAACCATCAAAGTTCTAGAAGGAAGAACAGGCGAATATTTTTCACATAACCTCAGTATCAGAGCAAAGGCAGGAACCATAAGTGGATTTCAGCAGTGGGTGTGCAAGGAGACGCACACACTGCCCTCCCACAGTGAGGACACAGCACGACAGCCTCTTCATGGACGAGGATGGGGCCAGTGGCCTCTTCCACTGGGGAAGCCAGGACTCATTTCAGAATAAGCAGCAAAACAAAAAGACAGGTGTGTACATCATCACACAGGATGTTTTCACTGCTGTAGACCCCTACCTGGACTTCCCCAGTGCCTCAGCAGTAATGAATCCACCTGCAGGGCAGGAGACATGAGAGCCGGGGGTTCGATCCCTGGGTCAGGAAGATCCCCTGGAGGAGGGCACGACAACCCACCCCATTACTGCCTGGAGAATTCCGTGGACAGAGGAGCCTGGCGGGGTATGGTTCATAGGGCCACGAAGAGTCAGACACAGCTGAAGCAACTTAGCACGCAGACTCCATACCTACCATCAATGAAACCAAAAGACAATTGACAAATAGGTTTTTTAAAAAACTGCAAAATATGACAAGAATATAGTATTAAAAACAGTCACGTGAAAAAGACCAGTCGAAGTTACAAAAGTAGAAGCATGAATGTAGTATAAAAGCTGTTCAGTTTCAGAGTAATCAAAGAAATAGAAGTGAAACAAGGTGCCATCTCCAGCTCCAATGAGAAAGGAAAGGCTGGTGTTCCAGGTGGTAGGCTAAAGTTCTGTGAGTACTGTGGTAATATTAAAAGACCCAAAATTTCAGAACGTTTAAATTATCCTTTAGCTGTACATTTCTACTGCTAGAAATCTGTCCGAGGGAGATCCCAGTCAGGTGTGCCAAGCACAGGGTGCAACAGTGAGCAGCGAGACCACGGGGCAGCATTTCAGCGAGTCACACACGGATGGCCAGCCGCCCACACTCGTGGACATGGGAGGATGCGCGGCAGAGCTAGCTGGCACTCAGAAAGGCACAACGCCAGCCCCTCGCCTCTGCCCGCTGTGTCCGCGCTGAGCACAGATCTGAGGAGTCCTCCTGTCTTTTGCTGGAGGCGTAAGGGGCTTTGATACTTACTGTGCACACGTGGTCCATCTTGTGGAAGGCACAGTGGTCTTGGCTTACATGGCCTCAGTTTCCGGGACAGGAGGGCAGAGTAGCAGGGCCTTGAGCCCACCTCCTCTCGTGAGCACACCCAGACCACAACTGCCTTCTGAAGAGCCATCAGTAAAAACGACCAGAACCTAAAAGAGATACTCCACAACCAAAGTCAAAGAAGGAACCAACAAGACAGGCAGAGAGGTACACTAGCAATAAAATCACATATCTCCAGTGGTCAGCCCACAGTTTACACACTGCAGAGGTTCCCCCCGTAAGAGTGAGTGCTGAGCCCCAGGTCAGGCTCCCCAGCCTAGGTTCCAGCTTTGGGAAGAGGAGCCCCCAGAGCATTTGGCTTTGAAAGCCAGCAGGGCTTAATTGCAGGAACTCCACTCTTACAGGGTGCACACAAAATCTGACATGGAAACAGGGCTATAAACAAGAGTTTCATGTTTACAGACAATGCAGTGCCCATCAGTGATGGTCCAGCCAGGTGCTGGCCCCAGAACCGTCCTCAGGCAAGAGAAGGACGCAGGCCGGGTTTCATGTTGTCAGTTGTTTATTGTCATTCTGAGACTCGCACATTTATAGCATACATGGCTTTGAATGAGCTAGGAATATATAAAACAGTAACTGTATGTTTATTAATACTGTCCAAAACAAATAAATAAAAGTATCTTAATGCACTAAGGTTGGCAAATACAATTGTGTAGGGACAAAACTGTATTGTTATACTGTTTGTACATGTTTTAAAGGAAACTAGAGGCAGCTGTGCTGCAGACGCTTTGACAGAACCCATCTGAGTTTTTGGTACATCTCAACATTTCTAAGCGGGGCCTTATAGGGAACACTGGATGGAACCCCTATTTTACAGAGACCTGGACCACTGCCTGTCTTCTGCTGTGGGAAACTCAAAGCTCCCGTGTGACCTGAGGAGCCGCGGCTATTGCGGTGAGCAGTGTGGCCCCCCTCGGCGAGCGTGCCCAGTGCCGCTGCGAGACCCATGGTCACACAGGAGCCAGGGAGTCACGCTCAGGTGGAATACTGCAACCAGAGTATCTTCTATGTGATTAGCCAAGTCTTAGACTCTCCTGGTGATCCATAATATGTAGACAAAATTAGGAGAACGTTCACAAAAAGGTGCCACATGCAAAACTGCTAACATGACACAGCATTTGCTGTATTCCCTTTTGATAAATGCAGGTAATGCTCTTCAGACCAAAAAAAAATCTGAAAGTTGTATGAATAACATTAAAAATTCAAGGGAGTTTTTTAAAAGGTAGTGATGTTAAAGTGAGTAAAGACAGAAATGTAAAGCTAACCAGACAATGACGTGGAGGTGAAAGACTAAATCTGCCATCACGATGGACGGGGATGGACACGGCGGGAGGAGCTGACAGCAGCGGTACAGTGGGCTTGCTGGGCAAGTTTCCCTGCCTCCGTGTGCCTCACTGACTCGCCCTCCACACCAGTTCACACTCGCCAGTGGGCATCGGGGGACAGCAGGCTCCATGTGTGAACTGACCTCTGAGGAGGAAGGGGTTCGGGAGGTCACCTGGTTTCGCCCGTACCTGATGCCCACCCTCCATCCCTGCACGGGGTGGTCTTGCCTGTGCTCCCCAGGCCCGAGTCTGTTACCTGTTGCCCGGTGGCATTTCTAAGGGAGCCCAAAGAATAACATTTAGAATTTCAGACACAGGAACTTTCTAAGGGTTCACAAATCTTTAGGATCAACATCATGAAAATATGCCACATGTATTTCTTTTACAGCCTTTTAAATAACATGTAAACATAATGATAAAAAACAATTGATAAAACATATAAACTAAGAAAAAAACTCTGCTCTGTGCAGATGACTCATCATCTTAGAATAGATGACCAAACATAATTTTCTATGAAATTCCTAAGTCTTATGGCCCATTAATCCCTTTCAAAATCTCATTTCAGGAGACAGTTAACTTTCTCAACAGCCATCTTACATACTAGAATTGAGTAGAGGGTAGTAACAATTATTGCAGACCTAAAGACACTTTCATCAGACATTCAAACATGATTGCATTATCTTCTCAAATGCCAAAAAAATTTGAGAAACCCACCAGAGACCTATTTGTAAAATGTTTAGGTGTCCACTGTCTCTGTGCAAAATTCCCCATTGTTGACTGACAGGCATCAGACATACCACATGAGCGGTCCTGCGCTCTGGGGCCAGGGCTAGAGACAGCTGGCCTCACCACCTCCCCAGACACCTTGTTCCCTAAGGGACAGCGGTGACCCCACCGTGGGTGGCTTTGCAGGTGCTATCTTCTGACAAATCTTACCTCAGGCTGGCTTATCAGCCTTTCATTCAACTGCTGGTTCCACCTGTGTAGGCACTGGCAGGCTGCTGCATCAGATGCAGTTGCCCTGCCCGCATGAGACAGCAAGCTTCTTTTCCCAAAACTTCCCCTTGAACATTTCACATTTAGAGGTCTGCCCAGGATCCAATCATTGAAGCTACTGTTTAAATTTTCCATAGGGATCTTTTAAAAGTAGGTTGTAAATCAATGTTCAAGTTGGAATTAGTAGAAAAATAAGGTGAGCAGCTGCCTACGTGGGCATTTTAGAAAGTTTCAGCATTTCAGATGCACCTGGCTGGGTTCATACAGGTAACTATGGATATCCGTGTGGTGACGGCTGAAGGCTACTTGAAGGGGCAGTTGTTACTATCCACGGTAGTGAGCCCGACAGTACCTGCTATGGATTCCAACGCAAAAAAACACATGCTCCATAGACTCTTTAGTGAAATATTTTAAAAACACAAAAGTAAAAACCAATCCTTCAGGTCTTCTTGAAGAATTCATGTATGAGACTAGAGGGTACCCACATTTGTTACGTAACAGCTAGTGAGAGGAAACCGTGTGTTCATGTTTCAACTTTTCCGTAAGTCCCTTCAGGAGGCCTGTAATGCTTGGGGAAAGCCTTCAGCTGCAGGGAATTAAACGCATATTTGCGACTTCCAACATTCTTCATTGTATTTTCTCTTCGACAACCCTCACTGGGGAAAAAAACAAGCACAAGAAATGATAGCAGTAAAAAAGGAAAAAAGAAAAGACTTAAACTCAGATGAAATGATTATTTTCATAGCATTAAAAAAAAAAGTTGATTAGTTTAAATGGGTGCCAGACTCATTTACAACAATACACGCAAGATGGCGGGTTTCTGAGCAAGGTAGTTAAGAAGCAGAGAGATGGACATGGCCTGTCTGGGACTGCAAGGTTGCCCTTCCGAAAGCAGCATGTATCCAAGTGGAGGATGGCTTTTTTTTAAGATAATGGTTTCATGTATTTCACATCGGGTTTATCTGAGAAGTCGATCCTAACTAGTGGTTCAAAGGGTCTGTCATGGAAAATTCAGTGGGAACAGTGCTACTCTTGCTGAGAGACTATAAAAAGCTGCATTTTTCTCTGTGGGCAAAGGCTGTTAACGGTCTCAAATTCAAAATGCCGATTTTCCTTCCTTTAACGTGTAGCAAAACCGTCTGGCTCAGAAGATGGCTCTCACATGCTGCCGCCACCTAGGAGATGCATCCTGGGCACACAGCCATGCCGTGGGCCTGGGCGGTGGCTGCACAGCTCCCAGTGCTCGAGCGTCCTGAAGGAGTGGCCCCACCAAGGCCACCTCTTTGAAGAGCGCCACGGAGCCCCTGAGAGCCTGCGGGGGCCCTTCCCCAGAGAATCTGCCACCAGCCGCTCCTGCTGCACTGATCACAGGTTGTCATGGCAACCCAGCGGGCAGAGCAGATGCTCTGCAGGAGGATGAGCCTTCAACAGGCCTCATGTCCCCACTGGGACCTCAAGGGAGCTCTCTGGGGGATGTTCTGGTCAATAGCAGACCCAAAGGCAAAAGCAATTCCAAACAGGAATGACTTCCTGTAGCACAGTAGGAGGAGTTGATAGTTTTATATTATCCTAAGACTAACGGTTAAATCAACTAGTTATCAAATTTAGTACAAAATCCCCTTATGAGATGTAAAATTTGCAGTTACCAAGAAACAGTGATTTTTGAAAAAAGTATTTCAAGTTGTATGAAGACCATTATGTCATGCATTAAAAAAAAATATCAGTAGCGATTGCTCAAGCCTTTCAAGGTGAAAATGACAATCTCATTATCAAGAACATGTAAAATAATTTTGGTAAGACAGCAATTTTATTCAAAAGATAAATGCAGGTAGTTGATAGAAAAATATCCACCTGTTTGTTACAAAGTAATTTAGAGGCTCAGATATGCTTTGTCACAGAGCCTCGAAGCCTTCAGCCAGCTGTGTCTCATCTGTGCTGAGTGCCAGGGCCGTATGAGCAGGGAGCCCCCAGAGGAAGCAAAGATTATGTTGGTTTAACATCCAGTAATCGGATAAAAATATTCTATTGGAAGCAGAAGCTACAGAGGTGGCTCTTTAATCTTTGGAAACTTTCATTATCAGACTATTTCAGATATGGCTTCTCCATTTACAAAAGAAATGTACACACTTTTTGGAAACCACCTATCACTAATAAACGTCAAACTGCTTTGAGGAACAAAGAATAATTTGTGAACTTCAACATTACCTTTTATTTACATGTTAAAGAGGCTAATTACTGGTTTAGCTGGCTGAATACACTTGAAATTACAGGCAAGGTTATACTTAAATTTGTAAGTCGTGTTTACTTTCCTGTTTGAATTTGGTGTGAATTTACAAAATCTGACTGATGAGGCTGACTGCACACCAGCTCCATCACTCAGTATTTAGACAAGCTCGGCCAGGCACCTGGCACTCAGGTGTGGAGCGGTGGCTCTGTGCAGTGGGAACTGGCACTTCCGGCCCGCCTCATCCTAAGATAGAACCACTTAAAACCCATCACAATGGCTGCATAATTTTTAGGAATCCATAGTGCACACTGAGAAGGTCTTGGATAGACTTTTAGAAAGAGAGCTTTAATTATTTCAAAGCTTCATGATTTTTTAAGTATATTGACAAATTATTTTAAGAACATCTACTTTTTAAATAAAAAATTAGTATTGAAACCTCACATGGCAACTCATTTTAATGATGGCTCTGGTTTTTCTTTTCTGGAGGGCATCTTCCCCGTTAGAATTGAGAACGTATCTGGACACGTGAGTGTCCTGGCGATCCTGAACACCTGGAGTCGCCTGTGCTGAAGCCGTCTTGGAGCCAGCGTTAAGCTTAGAGTCAACCCAAACCATCAACAAGCAAGTCAGTGACTCCCCCTTTCCTGAGCATATCTCCCCATCTTATGTTATCCTGCCTGTTTCTCACTAAAGCAGAGATTTCACATATATATTTATCCTGATGTCACAAGGCCTTCATGACATTAAGAAACTCAGCCCCAAGGCACACTGGGCTTCCGTCCTCAGATGTTCCAAACCAACACCACCACCCAGAGCCTCTGCTGATCTTGTGGTTCCTCTCCATCCAGCCTCATGACTGCAGAATGAGAATGGACTGCCTTCTGACTGGCCCGTTAAGAGAAAGATCACGAATCTTAGCCTCGCCTCTGGCCTTCCATCTGTTTCTCTCTTATCTTAGCAGCCAAGTCTACAGCGGGCAGGAAGGCCTGGCAGGCAACACATCAACCAGGGGCAGGCCATGGTGTCCGTGAGGCTCCTGTTGGGGGCCTTCAGGCCCCTGGCCGCAGCCCCCCTTGGCTAGGTGGTGGGCCCCACCTGGGAAGAGGAGGGGAGGCCACGTGGTCAGAAGGGCCCCCCTTATCCACACATAGCCTCTGCTGGCCTGGAGGTGAGCAGAGTGTCACTCCGGGGGCAGGGCTGGGAGCCAGGCACATGACTGTGGGCACCGCTTGCCCTCTTCCCAGTAGGGCAACAAGGTGGTCTCAGAGTGTGTCCCCTCCATGTGGAGGGGACAAGCGGTGGACACAGCTCTCTCCCAGGGTCACAGGCTGGCAGGACCTCGGCTGTGCCCAGGGCCATGCTGCTACAGTTCACCAGAGTGACCCCGTCTTGGAGGGTGGGGGCTGTCACGGGGCCGCCGCATTCACTCTGGGACAGGCAGGGTGGAAGAGGGGCCTGCCACCCCCGTGTGCGAGGAGGGCACCCCGTCACCCTGGAATGTAAAGCCTGTGTCTGCCATCTGTTGTCCACTGCTTCTCCAGTCACACCTGCCTCTGCTGTTCCCAGAACCCAGACTCAGATCTGAGGCCAAACCAGAGAAACCTCAGAGTAAGTTCTAGAAGTCTGGGGGAGGCAATGGAGAGGCCAGATTTTCTGGTGGATGGGTTATGTGTATCCCTATGGAAAGCTTCTGGAAAAGCCAGCTTCTCTGAATTCCCTCCAGTGTTTCTAGGGTGGTGAAGAGAAACCCACTTCCATAGAATGCAGTGTAGGGGGAAGCCGGCTGGAGGCTGAAACAGAAGCACAGCATAACCTGAGCTGGAAAGCCGAGAAGCCACGGCCTATTTCTCACACAGGCTCGGTGGGGTTTCCTCTCAGCCCTCTCCTGCCTTCAGAGGTGTCTGGCCACCTTTTTCCACATGGGAATGTTAAGGTTACACATTTTATAGACACTGCCATGTTAAAGAGTGAAGTCCTAACCAGGCCAGTGGTTAGGACTCAGCACTTTCACTCTTGAGGCCCAGGTTTGATCTCTGTTCAGGGAACTAAGGTTCTGCAAGCCTCGCGGTGCACCCCTCAAGCAGAATTTAAGAGTAGTGAGAACAGAAACCAAAGTAGCCTTTTCTCTCTCACATCTCTATCTGGCACAACCGCCCAAAAGTTAGGGCTCATGTTTTGGTAAATTTTGATTTTGTTGTTGTTGTTATTAAACCTGTTTGATTTGTAAGAGAGAAAAGATATCAGGACTTGAAACTGAAATTTAAAATAATAAAAATGAAGTTTTTTTTTTTTTTTAATGAAAATAGCTACTTTAGGAAAAATAAATATAGCCAGCTTTTAGATGAAAACTGCTACTTCAGGAAAAATAAATATATCTAACTTTAAAAGCCTTTTGTTACTATATGCATTAATTCCCAGAACAGTTCAGTGACCATTAAAGATTTAAGAGAGTAATTCTAAAGCCACGTGCAGCATGTCATCTTTATGTGCCTGTATGTGCCTGATTTGATACAATGAGCTACTGTAGTCACAGCTTTGGGTCATCCCAACTTGAAAGGAATAACATAAGAAGGGAATGTGATGATTCTGCAAACTGTTTGCTACTGTAATTTTAGGGACTACGCTTTGAAATGAAAGCAGAAAGTACATGTCCTATTGAATAGGTGTATCTAGGTGAGCCAGTGAGAAAGCATCAACCCTTTTCATTTTTCTTCAGAAGGAAAGGAAAGGTTAGCAGTACATTTAAAGAATAGTATCAAATATACAAATTCTCTTTTGACAGAATTCCTCCCTCTCGGAAACAGGGCACACGAGATATACAGATAATAAAGAGTTTTACATCAGAAGGTAAGAGATTTGATACAAGTAATTTCACGCCAGCTAAACAAAGCAGTAACTTTCTGCAAGAACATGTTACAAGCACTGAAAACTCTACAGAACTGAAACGGACACGTCCTCCTGGTGAAATAATTTGGCAGGTATTTACAGTTCAGAACAACAAAATGTCAAACTGTAAGGCATGAAATATTTCTTGGTGAACCATGCTCTGACACTTTCCTCCCGTCCTGTTAGGTACACGGTGGCTGGACAAGCGCTGGCACTTTTGTTTTTCTTGTGACTCACTAATTTTTCAAGATACTCATTTGCAACGCAATTTGGCCACCAGGTATGCTATGCTCAGAAAGAGCCACACAATCAGTAAATTGGGGCTCAGAGCAAGTAAAGGGATAGAACAGAGGAGGCTGGGGTCTAGCCTTAAGTCTCGGACGGGCACCAGGCCGCTCAAGTTCTTCTGCGTGACTACCTCCCGAGTTCCAATGCTGTGAAAAGGAAGAAGGTTGGGAGAAAGGAAAAGAAAAGGGGGAAATAAAGAAAAAAGAGACACATGCAATGGATTTTTTTTTTCCAAAAGTATGAGGAAATAAAAAGAGGAGAACCAAAAAATAAGATTAAAAAAAAATGGAATGAAGCCACAATAAAAAGAAAAGATGATATGCAGAAACGGGTGTGAAAGGGACACCAAAACAAAACGAGCACAGTTACAAGAAAAAAGAGAGAAAGAGAAGTGAAAATAAGAAAAAAATACCATAATCTACTGAAAACACACACGTGTAGGCTGACTAGATGGTTTTCCATGTTCGCTCCCGGGGCTGCCAAGCACACGCCATGCTGCCCGGCCATGCTCACACATGCGGCTGGACGTGGACTCCAGAAAGCAGGCCGAACATGAAGAACCACTGGGGCGTTTGACCTTCTCACAGATGCCTGAATGGCAGGATGCAACTGATTCCACCACGGCTGCCTCCTGAGGAAGCACCCAGATGACACCCGCTTCCCTCGAGTTGCCCTGGAGGCAGAGCCCACAGGGACCCGCCGTGGCTTTCAGGCTGAGCAGCGGCAGGGCGCCTTGTACCAGACGGCATCTACCAAGAGCCCAGCTCACTGGAAACTCGGTGTGTCCTCCTTTGGAGCTATGGAAGCAGAGCTTGGAGGGGAGGTTCCTGGAGGAGCCCGGATGCCACGTGACTACGGACACTTCAGGCTGTGAACACTGGTGGTCACGTCCCCAGCCAGGGCGGTCTTAGGCATCACTGGGCTACCTAGAAAGGCCGATTCTGGACTCCAGCCCCTGCGCTGGGGACAGCGGGGCACCACCGATGGTGAGCTGGAACTGGCTCCGCCGGCGAGAGCCAAGGAGGCACATCTCTTCCCAGCTCCCCAGTGTCACTCGGCAGCCTGAAACAGGCCCCAGGGAGAGTGTTTATGCCGCAGAAATGGAAAGACCAGACAGGTCACTTTGGGGGTAGCTGGTTTTGTTTTGGGAGTGAGCCGGTGGTTGAACACTTGGCACAGCACTGGCCACTGCTCACCCTGGGCCTCCAGGACACAGACAGCTAGCTGGGTGTCCTCAGCCCAGCTCCATCCGCCCCGCCCCGCCCTGCCCCTGCTGCATGTTCTGCTCTTCCAGCGCGTAGGATGCAAGCGGGAAAGCACGGGAACCACCGACAGGCACGGACACAACAGCTTCTGCCGCCTCCTTAGGGTGCCAGCCTGACCCCAGGTCCTGGCCACGCCACAGCCAGAAACACCAGCTGCGGGCCCGCCACCTTGGACCTGGCAGCCTGTGAACAGTCACGTCTCCCGACACGGGATAACCCAGAAAACAGGAGGAGGGGTCACCGTGACACGGAAACAGAGGCACGCGGCCCGAGCCTACAGGTCAGGCAGACAGGGCGGCGCCGAGCCCGGCACCTGGGGCCAGAGCCGTGAGGACCCCGGGGGCGGCAGAGGCGAGCTGTCCTCACTAACTTCTTAAACAAGTGTTAAGGTAACACACGCTCACCATGAAGATTTTATAAGATTCAGAAAAGCACAAATCAGAAACAAAGGACATTCATAACTGGAGGCAGGCGGGGGTTCCCAAGAAGCAGAGGCAGGCCATGCAGTGAGGCCTGCCCCTGGGAGGAGGGCCCTCCCCTCGGAGCCTCAGGGTCCCTACCCTAACGCCGGCGGCCGGCCGGCGCCCCAGGCCCGCGCATGCTCACCACAGGGCCAGGGGTGACAGCGCGGAGGGCGGGCAGCTGCCGGGTCTGGGAGCGCTGTGAGTCTGCAAACAGCCCTACAGAGGTGTGTGCTTCCCAACCACGGGCTCAGCAAGGCAGACGTGGGCAGGGAAACAAAGGTGTTCGCTCACCTCTGTTCAGGGCACTGACACTGCACCGTTATCAACAATTCAACGACAGTAAGCTGGATAAATTATAGTGTGCTACAAACGGTAAGACTTCCACTTAAAGTGAAAGTCACTCACTTGTGTCCAGCTCTTTGTGACCTCATGGACTATACAGTCCAAGGAATTCTCCAGGCCAGCATACTGGAGCGGGTAGCCTGATCCCTATCCAGCCTGCATTGCAGGCAGATTCTTTACAGACTGAGCTATGAGGGAAGCCCCCATAAGACCTCCATTTATTAACCCTCCAAAATGCTCACAAGACAGTCAAATGAGAATGGCAGCCTAAGACCAAGGGCGGAATTACACCCGTAACTGGTTGTATCTGTGCATGTGCTCTCTGTGTCATTCCGGGACTGGCTGAGTTAGCCAGTGTGTGGATTAGCCACGCTCACAGCCATACGTATGTATGTAACTGGCTCTAAGCTACGTATCAAGATGTTATTAGCACTGTTCCTTGTAACAGCAAGAACATGGAGAGTTGTTCTGTAGGGTGTGGGGCGGGTATGAAAACCACGGGAGCAGGGGCTCATTTGTATTCTCCAGTTTTCCCTCCGGGACTATTGCTCACTCACGTGATGGAAGGTGTGAGAGTGCTCTGCGTGTCAGAAGCTGTCCCAGGCCACCTGTCCTGGGCGGGCAGTGCCACACAGCCCCTCGGAGGGCTGCAGGCAGCAGGCGGGGCTGCCCACGTGCATGTCTAAGGAGCCATGTGCCCCCTGGCCTCCTGAGGCCCCTGTGCTCAGAGGCTGTCAGGATCAACTACTGTTTCCTCAAACATGTTCAAGAAACCAGCCTGTGTGGAGGCCTGGATGGAGCGGTATCAGCTGTACTCCCGCCTCGGGGCTGGTCTCTCTGACGGGCCAGACGCTCCGACAGTGACGGGTGCGCCCCCTCCGTCTTTCTCGCTTCCTTGCTGCCGGGGGCCTGCGCCTCATCAGAGGAGTCCTTCCCACCACCTTGCAGCTGATGGCACCAGGGACGCCAAGGCGGGGAAAGTGAGAACTTCCTAAAAACGCGTCGGTAAGCGGCCCTGAGGTCACGAGGTTTGGGGGGAACTTGAAAGACCGAACAGGACAAAACAGTTGCCTTTTTACTAAATGCTCCTGTCAGGAGGCAGGCACTCAGGCCTCACTCTTGCGCACGACTGTGAGAAGGTCAAACGGCAGAGACATACAGAAAGGATAAGAGAGTCGAATGCTCTGAAGAGTCTGGTGAGAGGACAAATGGGACAGAACACTCAGCAGAAGTGACTGGGAAACGAGCCTGGAACAGCATTGGCGGCTGCATGGAAGAAGACGGGAAAGCAGGTTTCTTATCCTTTCTTTGGGCATGTGAGGCGAGGGGCTCCCAGCAGGGCTGGGAACAGGGCATCGCTGACGGCGCATAGTCTTAGTCCCTGGGGTTCCCTCTGCCAACGAGCCTGCGGCCTCGGAGTCAGAACACGCCTAAGGCCGGGGACAGCGGGCGGCTGCCAGGAAAGCAAGCCCAGCCCGCGGCCGGGGGAAGCGGGGCCCTGCAGTCTGCGGACACCGCCTCCTGCGACAGGGACGGCAGGGGCCTGGGGAATGCTCAGGACCAGGGGGTGGCTGGGGACACTGGGCACCAGATGGTGGCCACGCTGCCGCCTCGGAGCATCCGCTTCCCTCCCGCAGTCCCGCTCCCTGACTGGAAGAACACTGTCCAGGCGGGACTGTGCCAGGGGTTTGACTTTGCAGACCTGGGGCAGTTTTCCAAAGTCAAGCCGGAGCGCGGCAGCGGCGCAGGCAGGACTCACCTGCGCATGCACTCCAGGGCCTGCGTGAACACCTGCGGGGCCATGCCGTGCTCGTGCTGCAGGATCAGGCACTGCTCCAGCGTCACCGACATCGCCGTGCGGTCCTTGGCACTCTTGCAGCTGGTGAACCGGACCCCATTGAGGCGGCGGCAGACCTGCCAACAGGAGAGCAGGGGCAGCTTGGAGCGAAACAGGAGGGCCCTGCACCTGGGGAGGTGGCGCGTGGCGACCTCTCCACACCCAGGCCCAGCCTCAGCTCCAAGGAGCTGGTCGCAAGACAGGCCATGGCCCGGGTGGCCCTGGGCGGGGGGTCTCCCCATAGAAGGCAGCTTTCTCCTGGAGGCCCCACTGTCCATGGACCCACCTGACCAGCTGCCCTCTTCCCAACTCCGCTGGGACGAGCCCTTTGCTGCTGACCCCTGACTCTCAGCGGAGGTCAGCACAGCTCCCAGGACATCCAGCCCCACCGGGTTTCCAGGCCTTTCTGGAAGTCAAAGCACAGACCACTAGTCTCTACGTGCCTCCTCATCCACACGGGTCGGGACAGCACAGCAGACCCACTTCCCTGTGGCCACCTCCTGCCCACAGGCTCCCCCAGCAAGACAGAGGCCCCACGCAGGCTGAGGCTGCAGCCCCTCGCAAGCAGGGGGCACCTCTGCTCCCCGTGGGAAGAGCGCCCAGCACCACGAGCTCTGCCGCTAGGCACAACCCCAGACACACAGCTCCCGGTCCAGAAAGCCCCAGAACAGAAGACTTTCGGGAGTAAGTTTGTGGTGGCCATACTTGGCAATATGACCAGATCTGAGGGAATGTCAAACTACTTATAATTTTTATTTATCCCATTTTGTGTAAATATTCATAGTTTGCTAATAAGTCACTTCAGTCTTGTCTGACTCTTTTGGACCCCATGGACTGTAGCCCACCAGGCTCCGCTGTCCGTGGGATTTTCCAGGCAAGAATACTGGAGTGGGTTGCCATGAGCTACTCAAGGGGATCTTCCCGACCCAGAGATCAAACCCACGTCTCTTACTCCTGCATTGGCAGGCGGTTTCTTTGCCACTAGTGCCACCTGGGAAACTCCCTAGTTCATACTTTGCAATAAGGCAGCGTTCAGCAGGTTGATTCCAGACCACAGACTGGTGATGAGTGTGAAACCATCCATGTGCACACTACACACAGATGACCCTGTCACACGCCTGTGCACACTGTACACTATGCACCCATCACCTTTCTGAAGCACGGAGCTCGATGAATTCTAAATATCTGGCCACAGGAGCCTCGGATAAACACCTCCAGGCCTGTATAAGAGGCTGCACTGTGAGAGCAAGATGAGCATCTCGTAAGGGCCACTCTTCTACCAGCAGCCACGTGCCAGTGGGGCCCAGGATGTGCTGCTCTCAGAAAAACGCCAGAGGTGCTACGGGGCGTCAG
Source organism: Cephalophus harveyi (assembly GCA_006410635.1). Taxonomy (NCBI): domain Eukaryota; kingdom Metazoa; phylum Chordata; class Mammalia; order Artiodactyla; family Bovidae; genus Cephalophus; species Cephalophus harveyi. The sequence goes on along the minus strand of SJYT01071263.1, from coordinate 287,712 downwards.
CACCATGGTAGATGGCACCATGCCTGCTTCTTAGGCCAGGAGGCCTCAGGCGAGACCATGAAGGTACTAGCAGAGGCGCCATTGGCAGAGGGCAGAGTGCAGGCCAACACACGCGTCTCGGTTCAGTTCAGTCGCTCGGTCGTGTCCGACTCTGCGACCCCATGAACCGCAGCACGCCAGGCCTCCCTGTCCATCACCAACACCCAGAGTCCACCCAAACTCATGTCCATC
>SJYT01071263.1:266936-287038 GCA_006410635.1 Cephalophus harveyi | reverse complement strand
GTGGGGCACAAGCCAGAACTACAAACAGGTCAAAGAGAGTTACGTTCCCAGTGGCGGGGCTGGGCAGCACAGGTTCTGGAGGGCAGTCAGAGGTGCGAGGTGCATCCTTGCCCGTGTCTGGCTGCAGGCTCCAGTCCTGGGTAGCCTAACAGCCACTGTGGGGTGCTGGAGGGTCTCCCCATGTGTGAAATGAGGGGGTTCAGTACAGTTCAGTTGCGTCTGACTCTTTGCAACCCCACTGGACTACAGCTCGTCAGGCTCCCGTCCATCACCAACTCCTGGAGCTCACTCAAACTCACATCTATAGAGTCAGTGATGCCATCCAGCCATCTCATCCTCCGTCATCCCCTTCTCCTCCTGCCTTCAATCTTCCCAGCATCAGGGTCTTTTAAAATGAGTCAGCTCTTCGCATCAGGTGGCCAAAGTACTGGAGTTTCAGCTTTCAGCATCAGTCCTTCCAATGAATATTTAGGACTGATTTCCTTTAGGATGGACTGGTTGGATCTCCTTGCAGTCCAAGAGAGTCTCAAGAGTCTTCTCCAACACCACAGTTCAAAAGCTCAATTCTTTGGCGCTCAGCCTTCTTCACAGTCCAACTCTCACATCCATACATGACCACTGGAAAAACCATAGCCTTGACTAGACGGATCTTTGTTGGCAAAGTAATGTCTCTGCTTTTTAATATGCTTTCTAGGTTGGTCGTAGCTTTTCTTCCAAGGAGCAAGCATCTTTTAATTTCATGGCTGCAGTCACCATCTGCAGTGATTTGGGAGCCCAGAAAAATAAAATCTGTCACTGTTTCCCTTGTTTCCCCATCTATCTGCCATGAAGTGATGGGACCAGATGCCATGACCTTAGTTTTCTGAATGTTGAGTTTTAAGCCAACTTTTTCACTCTCCTCTTTCACTTTCATCAAGAGGCTCTTTAGTTCTTCTTCACTTTCTGCCATAAGGGTGGTGTCATCTGCATATCTGAGGTTATTGATATTTCTCCTAGCAATCTTGATTGCGGCTTGTGCTTCTTCCAGCCTAGCATTTCTCATGATGTACTCTGCATATACGTTAAATAAGCAGGGTGACAATATACAGCCTTGATGTACTTCTTTCCTGATTTGGAAACAGCCTGTTGTTCCATGTCCAGTTCTAACTGTTGCTTCTTGACCTGCATACAGATTTCTCATGAGGGGGTTAGGCCTAATAATGTTTCCGCTGTGTATGTGAGAACCAGTGTGGACACACGTCCCCTTGTCAGGGGTGAGTGAATGACAAGCTCTGAAATGGCCCTGGTACCCAGGGCTCAGACAGGGACTTGGAGCTCCACAAACAAATTCCTGAGAAAACATCTGACATGTAAGGACTTCCCTTCAGGATAAATGAGGAGACTGGAACGGCAGTGTACCGGAAACACTGCTGAAAGAGGTAACACAGGTCCTGGAGGCCTCCCTTTGAACCTATTTAAAGCTGTAGTGAGCCATGAATTTTAGCACGTATGGACTGTGCAGGCTGTTGACGGGGACAACCTGCTCATAAGCCTGGTTACCACATGCCCAGGCAAAGTTTGAGTCATGCTCATCAGCCCTCAGGCAGCCCCAACGTAAGCAGTTCACGGGCAACTCTCAGTATCTCCTGGGGCCTGGACACACATCCAGGGATTCTCCCGTGTTCTTGGGGAGAAATCTGTCCTCACTCCTGGTTGAGACTGTAATTTGTTGTCACTGTTTTATTATTATTGCTATGAACACCTCCCCCTACCACAGCATGTACCTCGGCGGCTTGCCACAGAATGTCGACGTTCTTGTTCTTCCTGGCATGCACGTTCTGACCCAGGAACCGCAGCAGCTCTGGCAGGCAAGTCTGGCTCCGGGATCGAGGTAGACCTGGAAGAGGGAATGGGTCATGGAGCTGGGCAGCCCCAGGGGACAAAAGACAGTGGGTGAAATCTGCTGTGAGTGAAAAAAAAAAAAAAAAAACTTACAGTCCTCAGGCAGAACTTCCTTAAACTGCTCGAAGTAAGAATTTAACCGCACCAAGCTCTCCACGTTGATCACTTCTTGTAAAGACGTGTCACCGAACCTTTGGAGTCACAAGGGTACACCATCAGTTTGCCAACATGACTTGCTTCAAGTGACCACATTACAGGCAACAGCGCTGATCCTCTCATTCCTTACGTGTCTAAATTTGAAGACACGTTCCTCCCCCTAAGCTTACGGTCATCTGTCCATGTTGGTGACAAGTCCAATGTGTTTTATCAGCAGGAGGCATAACCTGGGACAGATATGCCTCAGAGGCAGCCCTGCCCTGATCCCTGCTCCGCGAGGTGCTCCCATACCCGGGGTGCCCAGAGCAGGACAGCAGTGGGGCTGTGGCTGGGGAGTCACGACAGTCCTGTCCTTGAATCTGCCCCTAAGGGGCCATTCCCGACCGGCTGTTTCTGCTAGACAGTCCACCCCTCTCCACACAGGCACCAGGCCCGCAGGGAGTGGGGAGGAAAGCCACCCACGAGGGAGCCGTGGGTACTGTCAGACACGCAGCTCTGCAGCCCCAGGCCTGGACGCCCATCCCCTCCAGTACTTCCTGCCCAGGGACCTCCGTGCACATCAGCTGTGTCCCAGTCCCAGGTCATCTCATGGACCTGGGACAGGACACCCTCCCGTGGGTCCAGCACGGCCTGCTCACCCAGATGCCCATGATGGCCTTTCCTCAGGCCCTGGGACATGAGGAGGCTGTGCTGGCTTAGACCCTGCTCCCACCATGTCCTGTCCTTGAATCTGCCCCTAAGGGGCCATTCCCGACCGGCTGTTTCTGCTAGACAGTCCACCCCTCTCCACACAGGCACCAGGCCCGCAGGGAGTGGGGAGGAAAGCCACCCACGAGGGAGCCGTGGGTACTGTCAGACACGCAGCTCTGCAGCCCCAGGCCTGGACGCCCATCCCCTCCAGTACTTCCTGCCCAGGGACCTCCGTGCACATCAGCCGTGTCCCAGTCCCAGGTCATCTCATGGACCTGGGACAGGACACCCTCCCGTGGGTCCAGCACGGCCTGCCCACCCAGATGCCCATGATGGCCTTTCCTCAGGCCCTGGGACATGAGGAGGCTGTGCTGGCTTAGACCCTGCTCCCACCTCCCCCTGTGCATGCTACATCCTCCCATCTGGCCTGGCCTCAACCCTTTGCAGAAACACCTCTTCTAGAAACCACTATCGCTTCAGGAACAGTAGCTGCAGATGCCTGCACCTTATCTGCTCTCTGCCGGGGGCCCCAACGGTGCCCACTCTCCCTAAGGTGGATGCCTCAGCACTGCCCACACCTGCCAGGTCTCTGCTTCCTGGGCCGGTGTGCCCTCTGCCCCCAGCAGACCCTCCTTCTGGCTCTGGAAAACCAGCCACTTGCCACCCACAGGGAGGCCTGGCTCTCATGCCCACCCTGCTGTGGACCACGTCTCAGCTCCCATCGGGTCCTCCTGTCTGCACTGTCCAGGCCTGACCCGGCCTCTGGCCCGGGCTCTTCTGAACAACCTCATCACCTCAGACCTCGTGTTTTCCAGCACGTGGCCAGTGGGTAATCTCCTTCAAATGTGAACTGGCTCCTGTCCTGTCCCACTAAAAGGTGTCTGACAGTGGGGGCAGGACCCGCTACCTGGGGGTCAGTGTACACTGACCACTGGGCTCAAGAAGCCCAAGAGGAATTACCGTCCTGGAGACCAGGTGTCCTTATCAGCAGGTGCTTTATGATCGCCCTTAATTCTAAACCACCCCTATCACATGCATGTAATGCTGGAACAGGAAAGGTGTTCATGTGCCAGCAGAAGGTCATCAGCAGCTACACATACACAACCTCCTCCCCTCCAACACAGATGCACACGTGCTTGCACGCACGGGCACGCGCAACTCCTCCCTGCCAGCTGACCCTGAAGGGATTTTCACCATACAGGATTAGGGTCAAGGCATGGCTCTCCACCCCACCTGCCTTTGCTCAGGCTTCTTGGCCTGGGACTCCAGGTCTCTCCTCCACCTCCTCATATGAACAACTCCTACTCACTCATCAAAACCCACTTCCAGGAAGCACCTGGCAACACTCCCAGGAAGCCAGGAAGCACTCTCAGACCTCACGAGTGCCACCACTCCCTGCCACCAGCCCACCTCTAGCGGTCACGGACCACGTCAGGTTCGTCTTTGTGTCCCAGCACCACCAAAGACGAGCCCTCTCATCAAAACCCACTTCCAGGAAGCACCTGGCAACACTTCCAGGAAGCACCTGGCAACACTCCCAGGAAGCCAGGAAGCACTCTCAGACCTCACGAGTGCCACCACTCCCGGTCACGGACCACGTCAGGTTCGTCTTTGTGTCCCAGCACCACCAAAGACGAGCCCGGGGTGAGCCTGAAGATGGGTGACAGGTCCACAGAGCCCTGAGAAGGACTAGGTACACGCGCTCTGCCAGCTCGAGCGCCCACGCCCGCACCCCGGCCTGCACCTCTCAGCCAGCGTCTGCTGCTCGTTGATGCCCACGTTGAAGAGCACAGGCTGCACCCGCAGCAGCATCCCGCTCTGGATCTCCCGGGGCAGCGCATCGAACAGGGGGCCCGGCAGCGGGATCCGCACGTTAAAGCCGTCCCTGCAACGGAGAGGAAGAGGGGCTGGGCCTGTGACCGGGAGGTGGGAGAGCAAGGGGAGGAAGGGCAGGCCAGGCTCGGCGACCTCCGAGCGGCCGGGCACCAACCGGCCCGGGGCTGTGAAATGAGTGTCGCGGGCTGTGAGCTGCTGAATGATACAGAAGAAAGCAAAAATGAAGAGCGTGTCACATGTGAGGAACACAAATGAAAATACTGCGCTGATTCTGAGAATCAGAAAACTCTGCCTACCGATTTCCTGTGATGACGGGCAGCATGTCAGTGGATGCGTTAGAAGTGGCCTGAGTGACTTTGAAGGTCACATTCCTCAAGTCCATGATCCCAAGGCTCATGTCCTCCAGCATGGCCAGCTCTTCCCCTGGAGGCCAGAAAGGGAGGGGGCTGTCAGGCAGAGAGGCCCGGCGCTCAGGCCAGCCACGGAAGGCAGGCGACGGGCTCAGGGCACTGAGACGCGGAGCGAGGGTAGGGGAGCTGGAGGAGGTTTCCCGAGTCCTTCCAACTTCTCCGTGAGCACACCCCACTATGCGAGTCCCATGGCCACGTTACAAAAGCAGCTGGCACAACTCCGTATTCTTGGCCCTCTCCTGGTGAAGGAACCAGGGACAGGGACGCCTATGTGGGGAACTTCAAGAACAAAAGTCATCTCTTTGGAAGTTTTAATCTTTCCATATTCTTTAGATTTTCTATCTAAAGGATTTCTTCAGGTATTTCTTCAGTCTTATAACTCCAAAGATAAACAGATACATTAATAAAAATTTTTACCTACTTTTACCGCCTAAGAAGAAATAAACAGAAAATGAAGGTAAGGAGAAAAAAGCCCTTATAAGACAATTAGGAAATATCAGAATTTTTAAAGTGGTCCTATCTGTTGACCCACCAACTTTCCTTCCAAATGATTTAGCGGGTGCGAAAATGGGCCAACAGTGCACAAAAATATGCAAAGATGTTTTAATAGGAACACTTCTGAAACAGCCCAAATGTTCCACAGGAAGCTATTGCTTTAAAAATTGTCATCTGTCCTCAATTAGCAAAACCTTCGAGATGCGTCACAAAGGCAACACAGGGGTGTGTGTGTGTACACACAACTATATAGGGCTGTTTTCAGTTCTCTGTTATACTTTTGGGAGCTTTCTGGGTACATTTTACTCAGCATGCACTGCCCGCGCTTCAGAAAGCCGCGGAGGGGGCCAGGAGGGGCCTCGCAGGAGGGCCCCTGCCCCGGCTCACCATAGGTGCTCAGCAGGCTCTCGAACTGCGCCAGCAGCCCGATGGTGTAGAGCTGGCGCAGGAAGCCGTCGTCGTGAAGGCAGTTCCTCAGCTTGATGATGAAGCCGCAGATGAGCGCCGCCAGCTGCGGGGACAGACACCGCCTCGCCTCGCTCCTGGCCCGGCCGCGTCCTGCACCCGCACTGCTCTGCCCACAGCAGCCCCACGCCCTCAGGGCCTGGGGCCAGGAGCGCGGAGGCCACCACGGACGAAGGCTGCAGGGAAGGCCCTCTAGGCTTGCTGCTTCTAGAGGTCAGTCTAGTTTTGATTCAGCTCCTGACCCGACCTTGGGGTTACTCCTAGTTCAGAACGTTCTGGAAGCCCTGAACAATTTCCCCAAGGTACGGGAAAAGCCCTCTATGCCCACAGATCCAGTCCAGTGCTGAATGGAAACTGGGATGCTCATGACGAGGAGCACAAGCAGAGAACAGGGCCCTCAAGAGTTTCCTGGGCAGGAGCTCCCGTCATACCCGGCCCTCGCAGGCACCCAGGCCCTGAGCGGACAGGAACCGCACAAACCCACCCAGCTGCTGCCACCGTTCCCACTCCTGACTACATCACCGGCATCTGTAAACTGGGGTGCTCATTTAAGCTCTGCCTCCTCTGCAGGGAAATCACCAGAACAGAGTGGTGCCTGAGCAGGTGTAACACCTGCTGTTTTACAGATTGTGTGTCTTCTTTGCAGGGAGAAACAAAGGTGACCCCATGCCTGTGCAACCCCAGGTCCCTTGGGGCAGGTTCGGGGGAGCAGGGGCGGCAGCCCCTGAGCACCCACGTGCCTCCAGCTCCCCCTCCCCCGCCCTCCACGCCCACATCCGGGCCGCACGGGCAAAGCCACATGCAGGAGGGCACGGCCCTGCTGGCTTCCTCCAGGGCACAAGAGAGCCAGGCTGGCAGGCCAGGCCCAGGTCTGGGCTCACACGTGGCACATACCGTCTGGCAGAAGACCACATCACGGCGGTACTGCAGGCTCAGGAAGCTGGCAATGGTGGGCGCGCTGTCCTGCATGAGCAGGAAGACCATCGCCTTCTTGGCCTTGTCGCTCATCATGGCCACGCAGTCAGTGAGGGTCGTCAGCAAGGGGTACAGGGCCTCGCTCCACTCACCTGGCACAGAGAGGGGCGCCTGAGAAGGTGGTGCGGGAGGCCCCAGCCCAGCCCCGCCACCCTGTCCACTCTGCCCCACTCCAGGAGGCCCACAGCTGGCGCCCTGTGCAGCCCGTCTCCGCCCTTCTAGCCTGAGGCGTCTCTGGGGGGCCTGCCCGCCCACTCTCCCGAACCGCTGGGGACTCTGCACCAAACACTCCTGACTGTCCCCTCCCAGGATGATGAAAGAAAGGCTCCAAGAGCGCGTGGCGTCTGCTGAGGCCGCTCCCTCTCAGGGCACCACCGGTCGTCCCCCGGGAGACCTGTCACCTGGCTTCTCTCGACCCAGGCAGCGGGGCAGGGAGCCCTGCGCTTCTGGAGCAAGGCCAGCCACCCATGCTGAGCCTGTGCCCAGCAGGCTCAGGCCCTTGGCCAGTGTCTGGGGACAGAGCCTTCCCCAAGGCAGCCCACGTTTCCAGCCCCCAGTGTCCCTGCCCCCATCCTCATCTTCCTGTCATCTATTCCTAGCATACTGGGTTTTTTTTTTATTTTTTTCTTTTTTTGGAATATAAGGAAACTTTGACCCTGTAGCAAAATAATTTTTTAAAAATAGATGCTCGGGGAAAATGAACAGAGTGAAAGGTATTTTTGGCCTTGGCTCTTTTCGTCTTTTCTATTTAGAAGACATTCGGCAGATAGAAGCCATGCTCCTATCAGTTATTTTTTTTAACAGGCCACCAAGCCCAGAAATAGGTGCTGGCTCATTACCACTGGGTAAGCCCCCCCAGAATCCGGCGTGCGGCCCAGGCAGGGCACCCTCCTGGGAAGGGGTGTGGGTCACTGGGGGCCCATGGCCATCATCCTACTTGGGACAGACCCCAGGCCTCGTGAGCAGGGCAGCTGCCAGGATGGTCAACTCTGTCTCAGATAAACAGAATCTAAACAAGAGAAAAGGGGGCCACAGCTCTGCCCTGTGTGTGCATCACACTCTGTTGAGAAACAACAGATTTGCAAGTCTACACAGAAATTCAGAATTTGGAAATGATCTAAGTGTGCATGCAAGGCACAGTGAACGTGCATGAGGATTCATATCTGTCATGGAAACAAGTGGCTTGAATTGGGAAAGTCTACAGCAGAAAGGTCTCAGTAAGGAGCCCACGGTGACGAGGAACCGTGGATGGAGGAGTGGGAAGCGGGAGCCCCGGGCCCAGCTGCTGCCCAGCGGTGGTGGGCATGCCGGGGGCATGCCCCCACCACTCAGCCTCGGGGCCTTCGCAGCACAATGGGACGGCTGCAGTAAATGACATCCACGTCTCTTCCTTCCTCTAGAATTCTCCAAGGCCGTGCTTTTGTTTCTTTGAGTAACTCTGTTGAATCCATGTCAATTATACTCAACAACTACCAAAAAAGGCCAATAGTCATTCAGTTTTAACAGTCAAGTCCTGTGAGGAGAGGCAGGCAGGCATTCAGACCATCTTTCACCTAAGAAGTAAATGCTCTGAGAGCAAATGCTGCCAACTTCGCTTGACTTTTCCACTTAATGTGAATATATATGTGTAATATGCAAATTTATGAGCATTTTAACCTGAAAATGAGCAGAATATACAAGTGGTCTTATTTGACTGAACAAGCTGTCTGCATACAATTTTTTTACTTTGCCTCACTTCTGTTTAAACAAAATTCATACAAGAATGGCTCAGTTTTGCTACATTAGAGGGGAAAAAACTGTAGTGTTGGAAGAATGGTTTAAAAAAAATAGAAAGCACTCAGAACTTGTCAAAGAGAAGAGGCGTAGCCCTGAACGGGAGACGAGCCCGACGTCGCCCAGAGAAGGGCTCGGTGTGTCTGGGTGGCTCCAGGGTTCACACAGAGTGTCGACCAGCCCTTAGTGAGTACCTGTGAGGCCTCACTTTTTAACTGTTTTCTCATCTAATCCACAAAGAGGGGGTGACTAATACGGGTAAGGAAACAGCCTCACAGAGGCTAAGCCTTGTCCCAGACACACAAAAAGAACTGCCATCTGTATACGCGTCTGGCTGCGTAAGTGAGCAGTGGCTGGGGACGAGCCATTGTGGGTCAACATGAAGACAGAGCAAAATTTAAAGCTTCCAAACAAAGTGAACTTCAGGGGCAATAATGAGACTTCCTCGGGAACCTCATTAAGTACACGACTCCGGGACGTTAGGGCTGGTGAAGCGGTTTACTCGGCCTCCTTCATCGAGAAAGCCTGGCCGTGAAAAGAAACAGCAGTGACGAAGCAGCGTCCTTTGTGGGACAAGCTCCTGTCTCCCTGCTCACCCGCGATACCCACCGGGGGCAGCCCAGGACCCCGCGGCTTCAGACAGCTGTGCTTTTGCGAGTTCTCATTAACAGGGGCGGGCGGGGAGGAAGCAGGGAGATAAGAGGATGTGCGTGTTCTAACTCGGACTCAACACAGCTCTGTGAGGAAAGCTGAGGGAACTCCTGGCAGGGGACCATCTGCGCTCATCTGACGTCAACTGTGGACGGGCCCCCTGAGCCTGGTCAGGGAAGTGGCGGAGCTGACAGGGGACGAGGAGAGCGTACAAGCCAGGCTGTTTGCTGCCTGGGAAGCATGGGACCGCCCGCCAGCTCCGCAAACTGCAGGATGCGCAGAGCTGAGGAGAGCCCGGACTGCTCCAGGGCCGCCACCACCTCCCCTGGTCTTAATTTCTGGGACCGTCACTGCTACAGAGCCTGGGGAGACAGCGCAGCGTGAAGGCACCAACCTGCCGTGCAGGTAAGCTCAGCGGGGCTGCGAGTCTGGGGACCGGCTGGGTAGGGGGCGCCGAGGTAGCTGCCCAAGCAGCTGCCAGGCCTCGGAGAGTCCAGGGCACTGGTGCTGGAGAGGCTCATGGCCAAACTGAACTTGGGGCAGGGCAGGGGGAGAGAAACTGAGGAGCCGAGAGCAGACTGGGGGGTCCGTTACAAGGTGCCCGGTCAGATTACCCAGTGAGGAGCTAACAGCACCCGGGGCTCTGGGGGAACCGCGTGAGCAGAGCCGAGTGCCCGGTGCCCTGGGAGTGAGAGGATGCTCAGAGCGCACGGGAACAGGGTGGTGAGGCCCACAGTCCTGGCTGGCTGCACTCGAGGTAAGCAGCGCGTGTCTCGCCACATGAACACGTGCAGTCAGGGGCATGTGATCCTCAGACTGACGGGCAGCTGTCTTTTGTCAGGGAAGCAAAACAAACATCGTATCTGGGGCTCTCATGCTCGCTCTGGGAAAACCACAAGCCACACTCAGGAAACTCAATATGAACTAGAGCAGGGGTCGGCACATTTTCTCTGTAAAACAGTGGACAGTCCAGGTTTTAGGCTCTGAAGGCCCCGGGGGTCTCTGTTGCCACTGCTGAACTCTGGAATCGCCCCCGGGCAGCCACGGAACTGTGTGAACGAACAGGTGTGACTCACTTCAGGAGAACGGTATCCAGGTGAACGGGGTTCCCTCAGAGCTGAGGCTGGCCGACCCCTGAACTAGAGTCATGAACACTGATTCCTCCATGCAAATGAAGCAGAAGGGACTGCATTTCCAGCACGAACTCCACCTGAGCCCCAGCAGTGTCTGACGGGAAGTCTGAGGCCACAGCCAGACTCAGAAGAGAGGATGCTGCGAGACTGCGAGGTCACAGCACCTGGGCAGCTATGCCTCATCTGCCTCCCTACCTTCGTGGGATGCTTGCAGGGTCGAGTGGAATCCCAGGAAGCATCGTTTATAAACATGAACTTGTCTTAACCAGGCCCCCGACTTCAGGACCCCCAGAGCACCGAGACATGAGCCGTCTGAACGGCTGCAGGATGCCACAGTGCCCAGCCCGCCTGGCCCCTCAGCATACCTAAGAGCAGCTGCTACGTCCATCACAAGGAAGAAACCCCTCAAGCATTTTCCCAACTCTGGGAGCACACGGCCATCTGGCAGTGGAGCTACACACATGACCTGGATATTAAGAAGAGGTCTGCGGAGCCTTGAACGGAAACCACGTACCTGGGCTGGACTCTTCAGGAGGGGGGCTGCAATCTGCACAGAAATGGAGGTGACATGGATGATTAAGGCACGCACACAGTTCAAACACCAACAACTCAACGCTTAGAGCAACTGCGGCAGCAGCTGGCAATAAGCTGGCTACACTGAGCGGGGCCGAGGCCGGGGGCCTGCCCGCCTCTTCCTGAGGGGTCCCGCGGAGGCGGCGGGGCCGCTGGGAGCGCGTGGGCGTCAGCAGGCATGTTGCTGACACTTCAACATGAGACGCTCTTCAGGAAGAGCAGGTTGACGTGTCGCAATGCAATAACGCCCCCACGTCCATCGCATGGCGTGTGCCGGAGCCCATGCTGACTCACGACATCTGGAAGCAGGCGTGTAGTGAGAGAGACTGACCAATAAATAAGCGTCCAGTTCAGAGCCCACCGCCCTGATGGGCCGCGGAGCCTGGGCAGAGGTCAACTGCTGAGAGCCAAAAGGCTGGGGTCCGGTCAGGAAACCCACACACCAAACACGTCCACGCCAATCTTCACCACATAAGCCGAGTACAAACCCTTTATGACTGAGGGAGGGCTACAACTGGAACGCCCCCTTGGGTCCCTTAAAGATACCAAGTTTAACTCGATTTCACCCTCACTGAGTAGCATCGGGAAGTACTCACTCTAATTTCACTTTTCCTTTAAAAACTCTAAAAATTTCCTGGTTAACTGTGTGTGCCACTTATTAAGAAACAAGTTGAAAAGGGATTGTTTGGGGGTAAAAGCTTATTTTACGTCTGAACTTTTGGTTTCCAAGAATGTTTTCAGATCCTGAAATAGGCAGTTTCAGATCCCCAAGAACAGACAGAGGCAGCTGGATGGAGACTTGACAGCCTGGGCTGTGCCGGAGGGCGGTGGCCAGGGTCTCCCCTCTGTCACTGGCCATGACTTCCTGAACTGGCCAGCGGGACAGAAAACAGAGCAACGGTAAAGACCTGTGTGTGGTGAAGACTTCAGCGTCATCTCCAGAGCTCACACCCCCTGAGACCATCTGCTGCCTACGGAGGGAAGCCGCAGAACGTGGCACAGAACGTCTGTCTGGTTAAAACCTGAAGTGCCTCAGACCTGGGAAGAATACCGACTCCTGCCTCCCCAGATCCTCTGAGATCCCGAATCTCCATGAGGAGAAGGGTCTAGAGGCCTGCTTTCCTGATCCGCACTGATCCCAAGTGGCTGGGCTGGGACTACGCCTGAGAAAAGGCCGGGGGCTAAACCTGCTGGGGTAAATTCATCTCCAGTAACAGGGAGAGGGAGGGATCTCCTCTGGTGGCCTTAGGGCACTGAGCCCCTTGAGATTTGCTGACCACAGTGGACGGCTCCACACACAGGCAGCACGTAATCTCAAGGGCACACGACCTGGGGTGTGACCCGAGGACCTCGGGTTAACAGAAAGCAGGTCCGAGGCTGGAATGACTCTCTGGGGACAGAGCAGGAGTGTGTGTGCACGGAATGTCGTGGAAGTCAGCAGATCCTGGCAGGTTGGCGGGGAGGGGTGAAGATGGGAGAGACAACCAGGAGAAGGAGGCCCGTGGAGCCTCTGTGCTCCTGCCGGTGGGGACTGGTCAGTGGGTCCTGCTGAGCCCTGGCCCCAGGGGAACCCCACCCACCAGGCAAGGCTGAAGCAGAGCAACTTCCTGATGAAAGATGAAAACCAAGGACCCAGCACGGGGTGGGGAACTGGAACAAAAAGGGATAATAAAGTCCTTCCAAGAAGCAGAAGTTGTTGTTCACAGGTAATAAATACACTGGTGTGAACCCAACCTGCTCGTTAGGCCGAAAGGACCACCCTGGGAACCTGGAAGGGCATCAGGAAGCAGGACAGAGCCCAGCTCTGGCCCCTGAGGACAAGAGACGGAGTGAGACAAACGTCTCAGTCTGGTTCCCCTGACCTGCCGCAGCACGCAGGGGTCTGAATGGCTTCCCGGCTATGCTTAGGATCACGGGCGGGTACTTTGGAGGCACGTGGTTTCATATGTTTCTCTGAATGCTGATCAGCAGAGTCAGACTCTCAGACACTTCCTACTTCTGTGAGCAGAACAGAGCTGATCTGTCAGGCACACACAGGTACCAGCCACACCCTAGATATTATAAATAAATGCTCATTTAAATCACTTCAAAACTGCACTTAAACGTGTCTGAACGTTTGAACACTACGAGATGTGCCTAAAAAAAGAGGACATTTAATAAGTTATGAGCGTAACAGTATACCTGATTACACAAACTACCTCCTCCATTTTTTTAAAACTCCAATCAAAAACTTTTTTTATCTCCAGAAAAATGTTTAAATTGCAAGAAAGACAATATTAAAGAGATATAAGCAACGGACTTTCAGAAGATTGTTAAAAGCAACACAATTTACGGTAAGAAATGAGAACACAGACGACGACAAGACAGCTCCATGAACCAAACACAGGTCTAGGGAACTGAAAGTCAAACCCTCGCAGATGGAGAGTGGAGGACGCAGACACTGTGGAGACACACGCTCGTGACGGGAGCGGCCTGGGGACAGACTGCAGGAGGGCTGGAGTGCGGAGGGCATCTGACTCACCAGGCCGCCCCGACAGGAGCCTGCCTGTCGGGAAGGAACGCTGCCCAGCGTGGAAACAAGTCCTGCTGCGGGAGGCCCGTCAGCGCCTCGCCTCCCACCGCGTGACGCTCCCAAGGGGGAGCAAGGAGGCGGCGGTGGCCGGGCTCAGCTGCCCGGCCCACGGCCCCGCCAGCTCTTAGGAAAGGCCGGAGCTGTAGGGACCAAGCACCGTGTTCAGAAAGCACGGCACCCCTAGCTTTAGGAGCCAGCAGGACGGAGTGCCTAGTTAGGCTCCGTCTCCACAGATGGCGGGCTCTTCATGCAGCAGGCTGCCCCAGGCCACTGTCCTGCCATCCACGGAGAGACCCGCCTGCGGGTGGCGCTGAACAGACAAACCCCGCCAGGCCCCAGGCGTGGCAGGGGGCCCACCCTGAGTTACCAGCATGGGCCAGGGCAGCAGGCTGCGGCTGTAAAAGGGCTCCCAGCCCACAGCCACCAGCCTCTACAGACAAGCGCTGGGCCTGCCACCAGCTCGCTCTCCCCTGCACGCTGTGCCTGTTCCTTCATCCCTGATGCAACAGGCAATCTCATCAGAAAGGTGTCTACCATTCCGCTTCCTTCAGGTTCCCAGGTGGGTGGACAAACCACAAATGCCTAGGAGCCCGACCCTCCAGACGCAGCAGGGGGGACGCGGGAGGGCTGAGGGCCAACAAGCCGTGAAGACGCGGAGAGTCCCCCGCCCCCCGCCTGCTGCTCCGGGCACTGTGACACCCCCCTCTGCTGAGAGGCCTCCCTGCAGTCTGCGTGGGGTCATGGAGTTAGAGACACATGGACAGACGGACAGTATGCGTGGGACCTGGGCTGCATACGCACGTGTGGGTGTGGTCGGGTGAGGGCAGCATGCAGCGGAGGGGCATGGCGAGGAGGGGGCATCGCAGAGGGCGTCCTCCGGTCGGATCCAGTAGGCCTGGCTGCCCCGGTTACCTTTGCGGCTGGAGCCGCTGCCGGCGCCCAGGAGGCCGTCTTCGCAGCCCTCGCCCTGCAGACGCTCGCGCTGCAGCAGCTTGTCCACCCTCTGGATGATGCACTCCAGGCTCTTGTCCACATTCAGCCACACCTTCTCCTTCCAGAGCAAGGGCATGGGGTCAGTGCCTCGGGTGGGACAGAACACAGGCCAGACGCCCCCCAACTTGGATCCCCGCATGCTCCCTAAAGCCCCCAACTTAGAAACAGCGAGATAATTCACAGCTCCTTATTACGGGTGCATTTGCTTTTCCAAAGGCAAATCAATGTCCTGTTTTGTGGAGAGTCTGCCAGTCACTATCCCAGAGGCCAGGGCAGGCAGAAGCGACGGTCTCGTCCCCTCCTCCGTCCACCGCAGACCTCACATGACCGTCACAGGAGACCGAGGTCCCCTG
This sequence comes from Cephalophus harveyi, assembly GCA_006410635.1. Classification (NCBI taxonomy): domain Eukaryota; kingdom Metazoa; phylum Chordata; class Mammalia; order Artiodactyla; family Bovidae; genus Cephalophus; species Cephalophus harveyi. The sequence goes on along the minus strand of SJYT01071263.1, from coordinate 272,082 downwards.
GGGGGAGCTGCTGATCACGTGGCTTGGGGAAGGGGTGTCTCCAGAAACACAGACAGAATTCAGGACACTGGGGTGGGGCTGGAGGAGCCAGTGCCTCTGAAGAGCAGACCCAACAAGCGACAGGGCTGGCTTTGTGATGTGTCGCTACGAGAGGGACAGACCTGCTCTTGGAGCCCCCGCTTCGGGAGAGCATGAATTGATGTCAGAGCACAGCTCCCACGTCCTCAGTCCCTCAGTCCCAGGAAGATGCAGCCTGGCAGGGCCGACGGCCAGCTCAGCATGGGGGGTGGGGGTTGGGGGGTGCGGACTCACCCACTCCTCCTCGTGCCAGTCCACCTGCAGAGAAGACCGGCTGTTCCTGCCCGACCACCGAGCCATGAGGGTGTCCTGGTCATTCCGCAGCATCACCTGCTCCTCCTCGGTCGAGGTGGGCGAGGCCTTGGAGGCGATGTAGTCAGGTCGGGCGGCATTCAGCCCATGGATGGAGGTGGCCAGCAGCTTGCAGTCACACACGGTGACCAGCTGCCGGGTCTGCAGGGACACACGCACACCCAGCCTCTGAGCACCCAAACCGTGCTGAGCAGGCCATTACCAAGGAGGCGGAGGAGCCGCCCAGCTTCAACAAGCCCCCTGGCACTCGCTGCAAAGTCAAGGGCATGAAGCCGTCACCGAGGATCCCGAGCCCTGGGCTCTGTCACAACCTTGCCCCCCTCCAGCTCTATGACCATAGGCCAGTCCCAGACCTCCGCTCCAGGCCGTGTGGGAAACAGACCTGAAGGCAGACAGACCTTCGAGGTCATCCCAACATCACCACTTGTGTGGACAGCTCTCAGCACATGTGAGGTGTCCAGGGGTTTTCAGACACTCAAGGGACCCACCCCACCTGCAGCAGGGAAGTCCCTCCTACCTTGTCTGCCAAGATGGCAAGTGTTCTTTCCAGGCCAGTGGCAGACCTGTCCTTGGCCGCCCTCGAGAGCCGCTCAGCATAGTAACTCACTTGGGTTTTGAGGGTGTTGATCTGGGCAATGATCTCCTTAGCTCTGATGATGTCCTGTGGTATGTAGATAATGGACTGGCAGCTGGATGACGTGCTAGGAAGGATTGGAACAGATTCAAAAGGGTTCTCCCAAGTTGACAAGGCTGGAGACACCCTCCCAACCCCAGCCCGCACCCAACACAAGGTGAAGCGTCCCGTTCCTCAGGGGTGTTTTCCTAGGGTAGTCTAGTTGTTGACGGGGAAGAGTAAATCTCAGGAGATCCATCCTGTCTATATGGCATAGGCTTGAAATGTTAAAATACAATTAAGTCTTTTATCTATATTCCCACATATCTGTATTTCTACTGTGTTTATACACATGGTACAGATACTGAGCCCGGTAGTCATCTGAACATCCAACATCTTTCACCTAAGAACCTCTTTTGTCAGTTTCTAAGTGTTACCTAAGTGGAGACTTGGGGTCTGCTGATACTGGAGGGGGTCACATCACAGTACAAGGAGACTTCAGTGGGGGCTGGACTTTGCCCAAAGATTCCTGGTTTCTCATTTGGCCAACGAGGACTTCAAACTTCCTACGCATAGACCCACACCCTCCTTTGTGTGTTTACCTCAGCAAGTCCCCAGAAAACTGGGCTTCTGTCCTTTCTCTCCTGCTCTGGGACTCCCTTGCTTAAAAAATCTTGTCCCGAGGGATGAAGGGGCGTGGAGGACGCGCCAAACCGGAGGCAAGGCGCTCAGTGACCTAGGAAACTGGTCCTCCCCGTCTCTGCCGCCAAGCGACATATGTGTGTCTCCTGGGATGCAACGTCAGAGCCACAGCTCAGCCACTGCCCGGCACAAACACCAGCCTCTGGGGAACCAACTCCATCTTGGGACCTTCTAGATGGGGACATAAACTGAATGTCTCTTGGCTAAAATGCCAAGTCAACCCTATATTACAAACTTATTTTTCAGACCACCTGAGGAAGCGAAGGAAGCAGGGGGAAAAACATATAAGGCACTCATCTTTCACAGAAGGAGGGGCCTTGACTGACACCCTCAAAGAACTCTGGGGGAGGAGAGAGGGGGTGGAGGACCACACCCTTCTTCGTTGCCCCAGGAGAAGAGGGTCACGTGATCAGGGATGAGCCCTTTCCTTACGGGGCTCTTTCCAGGCTAACCCGAAGCCGGGTCACCAAGAAACGGCCCTGCCCTGCCCCCTGACAGACTATGGGGTCAGCATGCACACACGAAAACCACAGCACCCCAGAACAAACAACACCCCAAGCCCAGACGTCACAGTGAGAAACGGTGGAGGTGTCAGAAGCCCATGCAGCTGCCGCAGTCAGGCCCGCACAGCATGAGATGTGCACGCCGCTCTCCAAGCTGCAGTCACTGCCCAATGAATAGCTGCCACTCAGCGGAGTCAAGTCTCAGGACAGGAGTTTTCAAATCTCTTCTTCCCAGGCCCCAGTCTTGAGAGAACACTCGTGACGGGAGGTGCATGTTCGTGTGCGTGTGGAACGGTGTGTCCATTTCAGCAAATACAAAGCCTCCAGCCAGCCGGAGAGGAGTCACCTCCCCACTCCCCACGAGTCCTCACACACAGGTCCTATCAGTAACTGGGGCTCACGGAGGGGACACATGGCGGGAGTGAGAAAGGACACGCCTCAAACAGCGGCTGCTCGTGGGCGACTGTGAACACCAGTCGCGTGAGCCCGAAGACTAACAACGGGCAGCTGCAGAGCCTCGGCTGGGGGACAGGGCCGTGTCCCCGTGGCACCCTGGCCCGCCCAGCCAGCGCCCTGAGCTGCTCCAGCTCCGTGAAGGCAGCGGTTCCGAGGGCAGCGGGAGCCCCTCGAGTCCTGCTGCAGAACCCGTTCTGGACCGGGGCCGTGCTCTGGGTGAGCCTGGGCAGGCCTGGAGCAGCACCTGGGTACCCCGGTCAGCAGGCACCAGGATTCCGGCTGCCATCCCATTCTTTGGTGGAGAAAGTCATCTGATTATATTAACCCCTGGCTTGCCCTCCAGGGGTTAAACCCTAGTAATTTGTTTTGCAAATCTCCATTAACCATTAGATATAAAAGTGTACACTGGGGACCTCCCTGCTGGTCCACGGCTGAGACACTGCACTTCCATGGCAGGACAGGGGTTCAATGCCTGGTCAGGGAACTAAGACCCTACGTGCCATGAGGATGGCCAAAGGGCAAAAAGTAAGCTGGTTTCATTCCTGCGAGAGGCGAAGGGGAAGTAAAAACAGAAGAGCCTTAGATGGCAGTAAAAGAAGCCAGGAAGGGACTCCCAAACACACCGCTGTACTGGCTTGAAGCCTCAGCACCTGGGACCTGCCTGGCCTAGGTACCTCCTTGTCATGGAGAGAGAGCTGGGTCTTTGCTCCGAGTGATGCAGCCAGACTGGGAGGGTTTGAAACAGCAGACTGGAGACGGGCTATTCATTATCACAGAACATTGCAGTTGGAAGGAGAGTTCTGTCTACGAGACTACAGCTAGGAGCCTGCGGGGGCGCGGCGGGAACAGCACCTCACAGAGGAGGGGACAGGCTTTCTCTGCACGAGAGCAAGACCCAAATGCACACTCTCCACAGACAGAGAACTCACCAACACTCCTCAAAACTGCTAAAGAAAAGAACCAAGACGAAATATTAGCAGCTTGTTAGCAAACGGCAAATGCAAAACAAAAAAACCAAGTTCTCTTTCATCAAAATTCTGGAGATAACTCGAGGAGGCCCCGACCACAGGGAGGATTCAACTTAGGAGCCCAGGGTGCTCCCTGGTCAGAACAGCGGCTGTGCGTGTGCTTGAGCCCCAGGGAGACACCCATGTGGTGGGTTACACCTGCGCTGAGAGCTCCCCTGGTGCAAACCATTCCTGCAGGTGGTTTTATGCCATTAGTAGGAAAATACATAAACATGTACATTATATATTTGAAAAATACAACAAAAGCCTTTGGGGAATAAGAGTCCTGAAGTTCACATGCAGAATAACTAGCATCAACACCCCGGCCTTCCTGGGCCAGGGCCAGCCCCTTGACTGGCTTTCTCCTCCAGGGCCGAGTCGCACGCTCACACCTCCACATGCAGTGCAGCGACACGCATGCGCTGGCCGTGCAGAGCGGCGGCGGCACAGGAAGCTGTCTTTGCCCTAATTCCCAGGGGACCACCAGGCTGGAAAATCCTCGGGTGAGTCTGGTGGCCTGGTTTGAGGAGCCCTTGGTGGGGCCAGATCTGGGTCAAGGGGACTGCAGGAAGGTAGGCAGGATCCCAGAAATGCTGCCCAGTCTGAGGCTCACTTCCCACCCTCTGCCCTGGGGACAGCTCTGAACCCTGAGTCCCTGGGTGCTCTCTGCCTGCCTGCTCACCCCTCAGCCCACTGCACCTGTCCTTTCTCCCCAGCCCCTGCAGTCCAAGGTCAACCTGCTCAAGCCCTGTCCTGACACCCGCCCAGGACACAGAGCCAGGCTCTGGCCTGAGGCTACGGCCAGCACTGTGCGTGCACTCAGTTGCCAGGCCTCCACAACTGCTCCACGGGGCCTCCTGAGGATCGTGGGCCTTGGCGCTGGGGCCCCTCACCTCCACATTCTGCGCAGGCTGCTCTGCTGCAGCCCCAGCTTCGTCTTTCTCTGCGATACCACCTTCTTCTCCTGGCCCTTCCAGGATCACTGCCCAGGATCCTGCCTCCCCGTCTTCTCCAGAACCTCACTCCATCAGTGTCCTCCACCATCTCCCCTCATTTCCCAGCATCCCTCCTACCAGCCTGAGACAAGCTTGTCTTGGTCCCACTCCTCCTCCACCTGTAGGTCTGAGCCCACGGCATTGCCTACACGCATCCCATCTACTTCCTACACCCGAGCCCTCCAGTCAAGGTAAGTCTAGCCAGGTGATGTTCGGGAAGATCACCAGTGCCTCCCGGTGTCGGACACCAGAGCTCGGCTTAGCGCTCTCTCCCTGTCGCCCCTGCCCTGCAGCAGCCCCTGCGCCCTCTTTCCAGCAGGCTCCTAGCATTGGCGTTGACCTACCTGCTCAACCTGTCAGCTCTAGTCACCAGCTCACCCTGCCCCCAGAGCTCCGGCCCCAAGGCCCCGCCCCTTATCACGTGCCCCGCCCACCCGCCGTTTCCCCGCTCTGATTGGTCACTCCCTGCAGCCTGTCTCT
>SJYT01071263.1:98034-265010 GCA_006410635.1 Cephalophus harveyi | reverse complement strand
CGGGGGGGGGGGGGGGGGGGGGCACGCGCCACGGATCAGCAACACCAGCTTCCTGGGAGCCTGTTAGAAATGCCAAACCCCAGATCTGCTGTTATCAAGATTCTCAGGGGACATAGATACACACGACATCTCACATGACATTTCTGCTGCAGAAACACCCAGGTGTATGGTTCCAGACTTTCCCAGGTAACAGGCAACCAGCACCGGCAGGTCCCTACGTCCCTTTAGGAAAACACTGCAATTTCTCTTAAAATACACTTAGATCTTTTCTTCAGACGCAAACCAAACGCAGGGCACCATCATCTTGTCATCATTCCTGTATCTGGCTTCTCAGTCAAGTTCATGGACAGGGTTCTATGTTCTGTGTCAAAATCACATTAAGGCCTTATGACTTTCCTGAAAACCTGAAATTCTATTATAAAAAGGGGAAGAAGGGAAGAATCTGGAGAATAAAGTAATAGAAAACCAAAGTCATTTCATTTGGAATCCAAAGGGACTGAGTTTATCATCGTCTTCTGAATCTACCTGAACATGCTTTGAAAGTCAAGTGGCACCTTTTAATAAGAGGTATCTGTATTTCATTTTCTCTTTTCAGCCTTAAAATGGAAAGCTTCACTCAGACAATTTGTATGTCAATATGTGCGTGTGTGTGTACACTCATGTTTTTTTCTGACTCTGCGACCCCATGGACTGTAGCCCACCAGGCTCCTCTGTCCATGGCATTTCCCAGGCAAGAATACAGGTGTGGGTTGCCATTTCCTTCTCCAGGGGATCCTCCCGACCCAAGGATCGAACCTGCATCTCTTGCGTCTCCTTTATTGGCAGGCAGATTCTTTACCACTGGTGCCACCTGGGAAGCCCATGTATCAGTATAAGGACCACCAGTTAAACTAGGAAATCTAGAAAACCATGCCTTGCTTGGTCTCAAGGCAAAAGGCCTACATTCTTTTGGGCACTGCACTAATGTAGGACCAAGATGAAGCAGTAGTGTGGACTGACAGCCTGGGACTCTGTCTCTCCTCAGTTTCATCCTAGTGGTTTGTTTTTGCAGATGACACCATGGAAGGAACTTTCAATGCAATTCACACATTTGTCTTAATTAAGATCTGAAAACTCCATATTTGAAAGAACCGACATCTACATGAGAATCTATTTTTAAAAATCCATTAGAGCGTCTGTCAGTGGGCATATGTGAGCAACCCTGGATTCCAGGTTTTTAGCTGGGAAATGAGAGTGGGCACCCACCTTTGTACTGATGGAGGTCGGTCAGGTTCTCCTGGTAGGTGAGGATGATGGTCTGGTACTGTGTGACAATCTGGCGCCGGAGGCTCTCCCAGCATGGGGACAGCTCCCCCAGCTCCTCCAGTTCACACACTCTGCAAGCAAAACACCCGTCAGGCCATGGCGCCCACGCCCTCCTGGCAGAGGCTCAGGAGTCCTGAGCAGCCAGGAGGCCAGATGGTCGTGGACATGCCACTGACGCTCAGGGAAGGCCCTGTGGGTCTGGGGGCCAGCAGCGGGGCAGCACGGCAGATGGCCCCACATGCGGCTGTAAGAAAGGTGGGCAACCACTGACTTGTGGAAACTGCACAGACAGGCTTTCCGTAGGAACCTAGATGTTCAGGGAAAACGCAGCGAAGGACTGGAGGGGGCGCGGATCTGCCATGGCCCCTGGGACCATGCATGTATCCAGGGGCCACAAGAGCTTGAGCCGCAGTCCATCTGAGTCCGACCCTCCCGGATCACAAGAGACTAGAGCCTGAGGGCAACCCTCTCCCCTCTCCTCATCCCCACCAGGGTTCTGCCGCCTGGGTTCTGGGAAGCATGGGCCTTTCCGCCCTCCCAGAGCAGAGCTGCAGAACATAAAGCTGTCCAATGAGCCTGCAGCTGGGCTGCTCAGCAGTGTGGGTCCCACAGCCGCCAGGCCCCTGAGTCTCACTGCCATCCTTTCCGGGTCTGGGACCAGGACCCTGGGAAACCGGCAACTTCAGCCACCGCTCCCGTCACTGTCTGTGTAAGTGATGAACCATCCGGATGTAAAAGGTGTGAGGGTGAGGGGAGACAAGGACAAGAAAGAGAGGACTTGGGATCTCCACAGAAATGAAAGCTGCTTAAGAACTGAAATATATGGGACTTCCCTGGGGGTCCAGTGGCTAAGAGCCTGCAATTCCACTTCAGAGGCATGGGTTCGATCCCCGGCTTGCCATGCAGCATGGCCGAAGAGACGGAAATGATACATAATAATCTCAGCTCGGCAGGAAATAGCAGCTACAGAATCAGAATGATGAACACACACATGGATTTTTGAAAAAGGATACCCATTTTAGGAAACTGGGGAGAAAGTATAAAAGACCTGAAGTCCTCATCATTTATGAGGATTTCCCTTTCCTCATCAGGAGTTAACCCCTGAAATTGATTGAGAGTGCTCTGTGAGTATATACAGAAACGCGGCAGAAAACACTGACATGGCTGAGGCGGCTGTTTCTTGGGAAATGAACAAGAAAGTTGAGCATCTCAAGACTTGCATTTTTGGTAAAAAGCCTTTTTGCACTCTTTCACTTTTTACACTACGCACTTTTTCCTCTGGGGGGCTAATTTTTAAACGTTTTTAGGAATCTACTAAATTATCTGAAGTTAAAAAGTCATACCATTTTATCATTATTAAATCAGGAAAAGGAATGCTGAAGCGGGGGGAACATGTGCTCGGCGCTGGCCTGTCGGGCAGGTGATCTTGTGATTTCCTCACATACAAACGGGGGACACAGTTGAGCAAACTGAGCCAGGCTGAGGAGCGGGCAGGTAGCAAGGGGGGGGGGGGGGGGGGGGGGGGGGGGGGGGGGGCGGGGGGGGGGGCGGGGGCCTGGGCTGGGCGTGCGACCAGGCCTGTCTGAGGTCTGGGCTCACCCGCCCGGTCTATGAGCTTTCCTGCAGGAAGGGGCGGCCGGCAGGAGCCCTGGGCCTCACCTGGCTGCGTCCTCCTCCAGCAGGAGCTTCACAAACTGCCTGGGCACGTGCAGGGACAGCACACTCTCTGCCATCTGCTCCAGGATCCGCAGGTGGTTGCCCTCGGTGGTCGGGAAGCGGTACATGCGGCAGATGGCACCACCGAACACTGAGGCGGGAGAGAGAGAGCTGCAGTGAGCAGGTGCGGGCCACCGTGGCACCCCCAGCCTACGCGGTGCCCTCACCCCCAGGTCTCCTTACTGTTTATCTCCAGGGAATCCAAACACTTAAACCCAAGCTCACCGATGACAGCCTCAGTGCTCCTGCCCTGAGACATGCAGTCTTGTCGTCCCAGACCATGTCCCTGGCTTGGAGGTGCTAGGACTGGGTGGGGAGGCCACTGGGCATCGAGTCATCAAGACAGGGCCAAAGGAAGGAGGAGCCCCTCCCCTGGAGGGTCACCAGTTCCCAATACGCTGAACCAAAGACTGGCATGCTGGTGTGCCGGGAGGTGACCACTGGCGGACACGCCCTGACGATCGGAGCAGGTAGGGGAGGGGACCGCGGGCCCAAGTGGACACTCACGAGAGTGGCAAGAGTACCCACGGAGGAATCTGTTTACCCGATTTCAGTAAAGTGTCTTTTCGCAACGAAGCATATTTGGATCGGATCCCTAAGGCCTCAGTCAAGCTCTCATCAACAGGCAGAACCATCTAAAAACACATACACACGAGCATGACGAAACTGACTCGGACGACTCCAGGGCGTATCATAGACCAAAAAAACCTCCTTGAAACTAGTATCCACAGTTGACTCTATGAGAAACACCCAGCCCCAGCCACAAACGAGAGCAGCCGCCGCCTGGGACACTGAACGCCCTCCGCCCACACGGTTTTCTAGAAATGCACTCTTCTGACCGAGTCACTTCCCTTTGTCTCTTGAGAGTTTGGCTGTGTAGGATGAAAGGGCGGTGGTAGACAGGCCTGAGAGTATTTCCATAGCTAATGTTTCAGGCTTGTTTTGGGTACAATGAGAGATCTCTGTATTTTACAATGACTACTTATCAGTGTGTGGGCTCTTGTTTGAGAGTGTCTGTGTGAGGCAGGGCAGGGAGAGGTGGGTGGGGGGCGCAGGTGTGTGATGGGGCCCAGGCAGCCATGGGCAGGGTGTGTCTGGTAGAGGAAGACCTTAACCCACCCTCAGAGACAACCCCGGTCTCAGTCCACACCTGCAAGCCACCTCTCCTCTCCCGCCTGCAGCTCCCGCTATTGAGGAGCCAGCTGTGACCTGGAACAGAGGCTGGGGACCCCCCCCCACCGGATAAGTGCCTGGGGGCACAGGCATGTCCGGTAGGGGCCCCACTGTCCCGTCCCCTGAACTCAGAGGCCACGTCCGTTAGGAGGGCCCTCCAGCCCACCCAGAGGGAGAAGATGCTGTGCTCACCCTCCCGTTGACGGTGTCCAGAGACCGGGTCACTGGCGGCCGCTGATCCGACTTCTCCTCCATCTGCCAGCCCATCACGGTGATGTTGCCCACGCGGTCACTCTCTGCAGACCTGCAACCAGCAGTGCTTCACTTTCTGCTAAATGCAAAGCTCAGCATCGCGGAGGGTCGAGGGGCCCTGGGGGCACCAGGACGGGGCCAGCTGGTCGGCCCAACAGCAGCTGCCACGTGCGGGGGCTCAGGGCGGCAGGTGAGCAGAGGTGGGGCCGCAAGGGAAGGCCGCGTCTGGGAGGGGGCGATGCCCCACAGGGAAGCACGGACGTGCCAGTCAAGCGGGAGGGGCAAAGCCACCTCCCTGCCCGCTTGGGAGGCAGGGGCCCTTCATCCCTGGGCTGCCCCTCCCCTGAGAGTGACGGGGACACATCTCAGAGTCAGGACCCAGAGCATCTTCTTCTGGCACAGGACCCCTTTCTGCTCCATCCACTCCATCCTCAAGATCTGATTAGCCTCAAGTCCTAGGCCTGGACCCCAGTTAGCAGAGGTCACCCAGGAATTCCCAAAGCCTCTGAATCGTTCGTGATACAGCTGAGGTCCCTCTAGCCCTGGTCAGTTTCACCCCAAGCCCCCTCAGGGTGGCTGCCAGCTGCCTGGGCCCATCTGATTCATTCAGGGAAGCCCTGGCAAGTCTCTGACTCATAAAGCAATACTGTGAACCTTGAAGTGTGGGACTTAGCCAGGTTCTAAATTTTTGCATGGTCACATCCATCCACTGACCGTTTCCTTTGTGACTCATTCTCATGGTTCTCATGCCTGGGAAAGTCAACCCCAGTCACACTGTTCAATGACCATCTCTAGCTCCTTTTAAAAAGGATGATGTCCTACCAGAATCAGCTCTGGCAATGGATGAACCTGAGTGTTTTCCTCTAACCATCCTTCCCTGAAGCGAACCCACCCATTGTCCCAAGACCCTTCCCTTGTCCTGAGTCAGGCTCTCCACACACACAGGATCACTGCAGGGCAAGCCCTCCCCAACGCATGCAATAGTGTCGTCTCTGCATCTTCAGAATGTCATACTACTGGCCAAGAATTCATCTCCTACATCAAAACTGTCTTTGCTACTTCAGACTATTTTCCCAATTTTTACATTATTTGGGGGGAAAAAAAAAGAGGGAGAGACAGAAAGAAAGAACACTACATCAGGGTGGGGCCTGCCCCTAAAATGAATTTGGGAAGGACTGACATCTTGACCCCATCACAGTGGGGGTGGCCCCTCCATCCCCTCATTCGTTCCTTCCACAAATATTTCCTGAGCAGCAGACACTGTTCTAAGTCTTGGGATACTTGCTCTCTGGGAGATCACATCCTATTGCAGGGGACAGATGACACCCAAATACATTTGGTATTATTAGACGTACATGAAGGTTTTCCTTTAGGTCTGCGTACTTCCCATGAACACCGCACACTTCCGTTCCATGGCAGGCCCTCTGACAGACTGAGTTTTTTTCTTTCTCCTCAATGACAACCACCTCCCCCCAAGACTGGCTTCTGTAGACAGGGGTTGAGGGTATGACACTTTCAATATAGGGTCGGACCTTCCCCATCCGTCCCTGGACCTTGTGATTCCAGATCCTGGCAGACAGACAAAATTAAATACCAACCTTAGTGTTAAATATAACCTATGGTGCCTGTCCTGGAGCAGATCTTTGACGACAAAAGTCCCGGACCCCAGCAAGTACATCTGTGGGAAAGGGGAGACAGCATTAGTGCCCACGCTGTGCCTCTCCTCCAGCTCTCGGGGCGGCGGGGAGCGGGGGCTCCGGCTGGCTGGCTCTCTCAACACGTCTGACTTCATCTCAGGAGCCCAGTGGGAGGCTCAGAAAGATGTTCCCAAAGACAAAAACACCTGGACATTAATTCGCAAGCCAGGAGTAAAGTCAGTCTTGTGTTCACCTCTCAGACAATTATGTAGCTTTAGAAAAAGAAGGGAAGAACATCCCACGAACCACAACATGGTACTTAACTGTTCCCTGAGATCTGTCCTTGACATCATACACGGACAGCTTGATCTGTGTCATCTGATTGATGAGAGAGTCTTGAAAGAAGGCAATGCTGCTTAGAAATATAGGATCGTTGGTTCCCTACAATAGAAAAAAAAAAAATCAGAATACAGAGTTGCATTTTCCTTAAGTGGTTGCTTTTGAAATGTTACCAACATTCTCAGAAGGAGAAACTAACTAACATCTTACCAGCTTGGATCAACAGGAATGCAAACAGGCTTTACAGGGATGCAGACAAGCCAAACTGCTTTCCAAGAAAGACAAAGCCTGTGGGCCCAGATACCATGAATAGATCACCACAAGCTGGGCCCACGAGCTCACCCTAAGGGCTCCTCCCCCAGCAGGAAAGACTTTCTGTAACTACTCTTACAACTTCAGATGAATTTGGATCTACTACTGTAGGCTATTCCTTTAAGCTGAGGCAGATGGAAAGATGAAAGAGGAAATGAATGGTCAGAATTGTTCATTTCTAGAATCCTAGGCTTGTAATAATGGAGGTCCAGCTTGTTTAAGGTTGTCTTTTTCTGAGGATGAGCTGTGAGTCTCCAGATCACAGGTCTCTATTTCTTGGCAGCCCAGCCCTGACCTCAAACGCCATTATATTAAACTTGCTTTCTCAGGTGGTGGTTAGTGATCTCGGCCAAACTGTTAGCGATTCTTGTCTGTACCTGCAGTTCCAGATCTGATGTCTCGCCACCTGCTGGACAGCCTCGTCCCCACCCCCACCCCGCAGTGACCTTCGGGGGCCACAGCCCCACCCAACCACTCCATCGGCCGGTCCAGACTCCCTCTGACTCTCCTTGCAAGGAGGCTCCAGACCCGGGCACCTGCTCTGCTGCCTTTTCTGCGGTTCTGAACTCCCCAGGGACGATCCACCCTGCAAGTTCCAGCTGTAGGGCCTCCCTCTCACGCCCCCTTCTTCCATTCCTCCCCGCTGCCAGTGAGGCCCCAGATCACTCTCCCAGGACCTGCCTTAAACACACCTGTAGACCAGCCGGCTACGGCATGGCCAGACCCCCTGCACCCCTGGGGTGCCTCGTGCACACACGATACAGTGTGAGCCGCACAGTGAGCGGGACAGGCCCCCGTCCCCACACACTGTCCTGCTGGCTCTGCTCTCACACGGCCCACACTCCGCTCGTCTGGAGGGAGCCCTGTTCACTTCGGCCTCCTCACCCACAGCCTGGCACCCTCCCTGAGGCCAGGGGCGGGGGCTCAAGGGTCACTGTGTCATCCACAGCTCCCAGCGCTCTGCTTCGCGGGCAGGCAGTGCTAGACAAATGCTAGAAACCGGAACTGTTGGCTTGAACTCGGAAATGAATTTCCAAGGTAATGAGAGGGTCTACCAGGCAAAATGTAAAACTTGGAAAAAAGGAGAAATGCAGTTTGCTTGCCAGAGACTGCCAGGGAGGGCAACATTCACACAGAAACTCACATCACCAACAAAATCTTATAGGAGCTCACACCAGCCGCCTCCCACACTTAGTTTCATAACTTATGTAATGTGCTCAATTATCTAAAGAAATCTGGTAAAATTCCTGAGGTGACTGTGCATCACTTCATTTCATGTAAAGAGCAAATACATAACACACAACTCAAAAAAGGATATAAAAATACAAACCAATAAAAAGCATGGCCAGTAACAGGGTTGGTTGATAGTCACACTCTCTAAACTCTGACTGAGGACCACAAGTGTCCAAAAGAAGCAGCCAATTCGAGATGAGAAGGGAGTGTGAGGTCTTACCTCTTAAAAAGCAATCAACCTTAGAGGATCACTGTTCAAAAACAGCCAGCCAATAGATCATCACCAACTGTACAGGATATGGCAAGCAAGGGCTCCTCTGGTGGCTCTGTGGTAAAGAGCCCCCTGCCAGTGCAGGGTACTGGGGTTCGCCCCCTGGGTCGGGAAGATCCCTGGAGGAGGGAATGGCAACCCACTCCATATTCTTGCCTGGAGAATCCCATGGACAGAGGAGCCTGGCGAGCTACAGCCATGGGGTCGCAGAGTGGAACACGACTGAGCAACTATAAACAGCACGGCAAATACAAGCACCGCCCAGATGAGTAAGTGTGATGACAGAGGCCAACGTGCTGAACGTTCGCGAAAGAACAGCGACAGCCCACAGGAAGACAGCCGCAGCTAAGGGTGCTCAGGGCACTGAGCAGCCCTCCCACCAGGACCAGAAGCGGTCCTGCAGCCGCCGGGGCGAGAAGCACCCACCTCGATGATCTCCGTCTGTGCGTGCTTCGTCCAGAATGCCTGGGGCGGGGTGGTCACGCTCACGGCCACAAAGCTATTTGGTTTTCGATCTAGCGATGGAGTATGCAGCTCACTGCAGGCTACAAAATTAAAATAGAATAGAAATAAAGTAGAAATGGTTCTTAAAAATCAGACTTCAGTTAGTTCTCTGTTCCAAACACACCCAAAGAAGGTAAAAGAAGTAAAACCCACACAACGGAATGAGATGACCACTCTTGACTGTTGTTACAGGGAGGAGACTTTTTAAATTAGAAATGATCCCTTCTCATTCCTCCCAGCCTTCCCAGCCCCCAGGACAGCAATGCCATAACTGCCAATGGAAGGCTGTCTTCATCCACGGAATGGATGACACAGGAAAGGTCTGACCCATGAAGTTTGACCTTAATGACTAATTGGAACTAAGCAGCCAGAGAGTCTATGAAATCAAGACCCAGCTACACAGGCCCGCATCCAGGGCTGCTGCACTCCTAAGCTCACAGTATCCCTGGCTCTGTGTGTGACATATGTTAGAAGCTAATTAAAATTCTATTGCAAAATAAAGTTTTTTTGCTTTTTAAGCAAGTCATGCTCATTCATTTTCCTTATAAGACTCATATCAAATGTGAGATTACTAAACATGTGGCTTTTTAGAACTAAAGACGCTTCATAGAACTGTTTCAGTTAGAAAATGTATTGCACTAAGCATTTTGAAATAGATTGTAAGACTCAGATAAAGTGAAAGTGAAGTCGCTCAGTCGTGTCAGACTCTTTGTGACCCCATAGACTGTAGGCTACCAGGCTCCTCCATCCATGGGATTTTCCAGGCAAGAGTACTGGAGTGGGTTGCCATTTCCTTCTCCAGAGGATCTTCCCGACCCAGGGATTGAACCCGGGTCTCCCACACTGTAGGCAGATGCTTTACCATCTGAGCCACCAGGGAAGACTTAGTCAATCATAGAAAGGACCCACAAGAAAAATGATCATACTTCTTCGAATCTAACATGCCATCTATTGTAAAATGCATTATGAAAGAAAAACAGGCCCACTGCCATTAACCTATGATATGCCATTAACTGTAAGACACTTTCTGATTAAAGAGATACTAAAGATGAGAAAGATATCCACCTTGTGACTGATGAAATATATGGTAAATCAAAGCCCAACACTCATAACAAGAACTGGCTTTTCTGGAGAGGCAATGAACAGGCCCCAGAGTGCTGAAGGCCTCTGCTGAATTCCCAGAGTCCTGAAACAACTGATTGTTTTTATTTTAAATTTGTAATTTTTTATAGAATTATAGAAGCTACTTTCCATTTAGTTATTACAAAATATTGGCTGTATTTCCCATGCTGTGCAATACACCCTTGAGCCCATCTCAATCTGTACCTCTCAATCCCTTAGGTCTATATGCCCCTTCCTTGCCCTCTCCACTAGAAACCACCAGTTTGTTCTCCACATCTGAGTCTACTTTTCTGTTATCTTCACTAGTTTGTTGTATTTTTTAAATTCCATATATGTGGTATCATACAGTATTTATCTTTCTCTGACTTATTTCACTTAGCATAATGTCCTCCAAGTCTATCCATGTTGCTGCAAAGGACAAAATTTCATCCATTTTCAACGGCTAATATTCCATTGTTTATATTTCTCTATGTGTGTTTGTGTGTATATATACTCACATCTATAATATATACATATACACACATACAACAAACACATACACACACCCTCCACATCTTCATTCATTCATCTGTTGATGGGCACTTAGGTTGTTTCAGCATCTTGGCAACTGAAATCATTGATCTGGACCATTTTTTCACTGTCTTTATGGAGGAGAGGATTTTTAGAGGTTTTTACTCCTGTTCTCATCATTCTCATTTATTTTTCAAATGCTCACTGGTGATTTAAAATTCATAAACTGATTTTTACTTCTGCAAATTAATTTTCTTCTGAAAACTGATCTCTTTGTAATATGTTCTCATACATTTTTATGGATTTTCATTACTTATTGGATATAATAAGACACAAAGAGCCTAGGTTTTCATTCAATGAGCTTTGACAATCATACACACTCACAAAACAAGATGACTTTCTCCATCAGACAAGAAAGTTCCCCCTCCTACTTCCCAGTCAATTCCCCTGCCTGTGCAACCACTTTCTGATGTTTACCATTTTTGTCCATTCTTGAATTTCTTGAACATAAATGGAATGTTTTTAAGATTCATCTGTATTGTTTGCTGCTAAGTCGCTTCAGTCATGTCCGACTCTGTGCAACCCCATAGACGGCAGCCCACAAGGCTCCCCCGTCCCTAGGATTCTCCAGGCAAGAACACTGGAGTGGGTTGCCATTTCCTTCTCTGTATTGTTTATATACTGATAATTCATTCTTTTTAAAAACTGATGAATTATATTCCACTGAATGAATATACCAAAATTTACTTACCAGTCACTGTATGTTAATAGACAGTTGGGTTGTTTGCAGTTTTGAACCGTTTTAAATAAAGGTGCTACAGACATTCCTAGAGAAGGCGATGGCACCCCATCCAGTACTCTTGCCTGGAAAATCCCATGGACGGAGGAGCCTGGTGGGCTGCAGTCCATGGAGTCTCAAAGAGTCAGACACGACTGAGCGACTTCCCTTTCACTTTTCACTTTCATGCATTGGAGAAGGAAATGGCAACCCACTCCAGTGTTCTTGCCTGGAGAATCCCAGGGACGGGGGAGCCTGGTGGTCTGCCGTCTACAGGGTTGCACAGAGTCAGACACGACTGAAGTGACTTAGCAGCAGCAGCAGCAGACATTCTTACTCACATCTTCTTGTGAACATGTTTTCTTTTGCATAAGCACTTAAGAGTGGAACTTCTAGGTTATAGTGGAGAAGAATATGCGTAGCTTTCTAAGAAGCTGACAGATTTCTAAAGTGGCTGCATCACTTTATAATCTCACCACAGTTTACCAGAGTTCCAGCTGCTCTGAATCCCACCAGCATTTGCTGGGTTAGCCTTTATCTCAGTTGTTCTAAAGAATGTGTTTTCATTTGCACTTCTGCAGTGACTAATGATGTTAAGCATCTTTTCACCATGAGTTTATTGTTCATTTTTATAACTTCTTTTGTCAAGAATCTGCTCAAATCTTTTGCTTATTTTTAAATTGATTTTTTTTTTACTGTCAATTTGTAAGCATTTTATCCTAGATCTGTCCTTTGTCAGGTATATGTGAATATTTTTATCCAGTTTGTGGTTTACTTGTTCATTTTCTCAAAGATTTCTAGAGTTTTTTATTTTAGATTTTTAATTTTAGGGACTCACAGGCAGAAAAACGTCCCTCTCCTCAAAAAGTGCCCACATTCTAATCCCAGGAGCTTTTGAAAACAATATAATACAGGCAAAAAGGACTTCATAGATGTAACTAAGGTCATGGAATCTTGACATGGAAAGATTACTGCAGATTATCTGGATGATCTTAATCTAATCATATGAGCTCCTAAAAGTAGAAGAGGAAGATTGAAGGGTAAGTTACAAAGACGTGAATTTAAAAAAGACCGGGGAAGTTCTAAGCATGGAAAGGCACTCAACCTGCCATTGCTGGCTGTGGAGAGAGAGGAAGGAGCCACAACCACAGAATCCTTTATAACCGGAGAGCAGGCCTCGACTGGCAGCTAGCGAAGAAATTGGGGCCTCAGTCCTCAAACCACAAGGAATTCATTCTGCCAACAACGTGAATGAATAAGGAGCCGCCTTCCACCCTCGAGTCCCCAGGAAGGTCCGCGGCCATGCCGATGCTTTGACTTTGGTGTTTGTAAGATTAAGTAAAGACCTGGCTGAGCACTTTGGTTTCTGACCTAAGGGAACTGTAAGATAATAAATTTGGCTTGTTTTAAGGTCTTATATTGCGGTAATTTGTTACAGCAGCAATAGAAAACTAAAACATATAGTACTTTCTGCCAAGTAATCAATCTTTGCCTAACCCGAAGTTGCGGTTGTGAGCTCTCCAGTTTCTTTTCTTCCAGAAGCTTTAAGGTCTTATTCTCTTTTTGAAACACAGTGTTGTTATTTCTGTTTGGCTGTGCCGGGTCTCTGTTGCCGTGCAGGCTTTTCTCCAGCTGTGGAGAGCGGGGCCACTCTCCAGTTGCGGTGCACGGGCGTCTCACTGAGGGGGCTTCCCTTGTTGCAGAGCGGGGCCTCCAGGCGTGTGGGCTTCAGCAGCTGCAGCCCCTGGCCTCCAGAGCCCAGGCTCAGTAGCTGTGGTGCACGTGCTCAGCGGCCCCGCCGTCTGTGAGGTCTTCCGAGACGAGGGACTGAGCCCATGTCTCCTGCACTGGCAGGTGGACTCTTCACCACTGAGCCTCCAGGGAAGCCCTTGTCTTTTTCAATTCTGTTCTACTTCTTCTATGATGTCTGCCTCCACATCAGAGATATGACTGTTCCACTGTTCTCCGTCCTTTAAGCTACACCCCGCGGAGACCCTGGTCTGGTCTCTCTCGGCCTGCCCTCTCATCATGTGAGGCTAGAATCAAAGTCCAGTGACGGCAGGTAGACTGAGATACAGCAAGTGGCCCGAGGCTGGAAAGACTGATGTCAGCTTAAGGGCTGATGGGCCAACTGCCACTCTCAGAAAATACCTCCCTACAAGTGACATTCTCTCCTGGCCTTGTCCCTAGCCAACCTAAATCTCACCCAAGGTTTAATCCCCAGCTCAGTTCCATGACTTCCATGAAGCTTCCACTCAGTGGCCCACAGTCACATCTCCTGCTTATCACTTACATAACTCCTCTGGCTTATTTCCACAGAAACCACTAATCCCTGATGTGTACGCGGTGTCTTTCCAACCAGAGCATCTGTGGTCCCAGCTGAATAAATGCTACTGAGGTAAACTGGTAAAACACATTTCAGGTGCCTATCATTTGACTCAGCAATTCTATATCCTATTATTTATCCTAAGGAGAGAAGCAACAAAATATGTGAAAGACCCAGATACAAGGACATTCACTGTTGGTGTTTACGATGGCAAACTGAAAAGACCCAAGTGCCCAGCAACAGGAGACTGGTTAAAATAAACTCGGTATAGTTACACAGCAGATTCTATGCAGGCATCTAAAACGATGAGGCGGCAGACCCACGCAGGCTAAAACGAAAGGACGCCAGTGATGTTCTGCTACGTGAAGAAACCGCATTAGGAACACTGGGATGATGGACCTTCCCTAGAGGTACACGGTTGGGACTCTGCCTTCCAACGCAGGGTCAGGGAGCTAGGAGTCCCACCTGCCTCACGGCCACAAAACCAGCACACATAAAACAGAAGGAATTAACAAATTAAAGCCTTTCCAAAATGACTTTAAAAACCACCAGGATGACAGCTCTGTAAATAATTCCATCGCCTCCACAACCAGAAGATCATTAACAATTTCTGAATAGCACTGTGTGGGTGTAAAAACAAGATGCTGACTGTGGGCCTCTCTGATAGGGTTTTCTTTCCCTCCCACATTTTCTCTAATAAAGGTTTTTAAATGAGTGCTTTTCAGTTTTAAATTCTGCTTTTAAGATAAAATATTTGACCATTCAATTATCTGGCTCCTACTCCTCACCTTTTGTTTTGTGTGTGTGTGTATAGTAAAATTCATTTAACATAAAATTCTCCCTCACCTTTTTAAGCTGTTTCTTCCTCCATCTGTCTAATTAATATGACTATATTATTGTCCTTGACTTGTCAGATTCAGAAATGTCCTGATTTCTAGATTTCTATTATAGGGTGGAGATTTTTATCTCCATTATATCAACTCTCATTCTCTCTCTATAGTCAGGTTAACTCAACGTTTTCGTTACATCCATGTCCTACATTATTAGAGCTAAGCAAATACTGCTCATTAAAGGATTTCTTTGACTTCTCTCCTGTGTTGGGCTGTTTCCTGGATCTTCCTTTTCCTCAGTTTAGTCCCTCTTTTGGACAGTTTATTTGTTTCTGGCTGGGCTGGGTCTTCCTTGCTGTGCCGGCTTTTTCTCCGGTTGCGGCGAGCGGGGGCTACTCTCCAGCTGTGGCATGTGGGTTTCTCACTTGCAGCGGCTTCTCTTGCTGCGGAGCATGGGCTCCAGGGCACGCTGGCTTCAGCAGTCGTGACGCACAGGCTTCCTTACTCCACAACACACGCATTCTTCCCGGGCCAGCGACCCAACCTGTGTCCCCTGCACGGGCAGGAGGACTCTCAACCACGGGACGACCAGGGAAGCCCAAGTTCTGTTGTTTCTAATCTTTTTTTTTCTTTCATGTTGTGAGCCTTCCAGCAATCTATTCTTTCATTTTGCTTTATATCACCTTTGAGGAATAATTTGTACGTAAAACACATCCACTTTAAGTGTGGCACTCAGCTCTGATCAGCGCACACACTCCGAGACCCACCACTACTGTCCAGACAGCATCTCCGTCGCCCCAGGGGGCCCCCTGCGCTCCCTGCCCTCACCTCACTCCCAGGTAAGCATTAACCTGTGTTCTCTCACTACAGACTCGTCCTTCTGACTTTCATGAAAATGGAATTACACAACACCCGGCCTCTTGTTACGGCTTCTTTCACTTTTCACAGTGCTTCTGAGAAGCACCCAGGAGTCTATCAGGGATTTGGTCCTTTTCTCAGCTGAGCAGCCATCCTCTGCATGCACATAACATAGTTAATCTTCCAGCTGATGGAGGCTGTTTCCAGTGCTGGTTTTTACGAATAAGACTGCGATCAACACACATACACCCGTCCTTGTGAGACATTCAGTTCTAAGAAGGTGGTCTCAGGAGGCTGCGGGCATGCTGACCTAGCCAGGCTCCCTGACAGTAACCGGGTGCTTTGGCTGGGTTCCAAAGGCCAGCATTTCTGCATCTCTGTGGAGGACTGAGTTTACTTTCACCAGAGAGAGCCTCCAGCCTTAAGGAGCAGCCAGGCAGAATTAGGATGGGAAGGAGGAGGGTGGAGAGGGCGAGGTGGGCACGCCTCACTCCGCAGCCTTTCAGGGACAGGACCAGGGGAGGAATACCAGCGAGTATTGGGCCCTGGAGAAGAAGCTCCTGCGGGTGAGCCCACAGTGAGCCATGCTACCCGACTCCGTCAGGCTCTCACTGAGGCTCCTGAGCGGGAGCGCGCGGGCGGCAGCGCCTCTGCTCCTGGAGCAAGGACCTGAGCGCCAGAGAGCAACACCGCAGGGAGAGCGACGTGGCCCTGGGCCCCGCGTCCCCACCCCTCCTGCCTCTCCCGGCGAGGCTGACTGTGCGTCTCTGGGGGCCCCCTCCTGCCCGCCCCCCACCACCAGCCTGACGCGCGGAGGAGGCGGGCGTCCCACGCCAGGCAGCTGAGGTCCCGCCCACACGCAGGAGGCTCCCACCGGCCTCCCGGCCTCCGCTTCTCAGAAGCGCTTCCGCAGCCGCGGCGGCAGGGGCAAGGTCCCTGTGCAAACTCCTGCCGGTTGTGGTGCTTTTGTTTGGGGTTTTAAGCTACATGCATATTAACACAAAAAATTAAAGACACCTACCTAAGCTGAATTCTAAAATGGGCTCATCTGGATCTTGTACATTTCCTGGATAAAAGAGAAATAACAGAAAAAAATCAGCCTTAATCAACTTTTCCCTGCCTTCCGATTTGAGGCAAAAAGCCCAATCACCAGTGGCGACACAGTGTGCATACATCAAACCAGCAAGCATTTTGAACTTACAGTGATGTGTTGATCTGTCAATTACTCCTCAATAAAATGGGATGGGGGGTACCCAACACTCTGCCTTCTCCCAAACTGCTACATGAGATGACTTGAGATTCCTAAGAAGTCACGGACCCCGAGACTAAATCCCCTCCCCCTGGGCCTGCACGTCCACAAGGCGAAGGGCTTTTACTAAGGTCTGGACACCTCTCACACAGGCACTGTGGACACTCCCACATTACCTACTAGCCAGTGAGCCCTGGAGGTGCCCACGCAACCTGGAAAACCCCCGGCGGGCAGGTTCCAGGGCATGCAAGGCCCAGGGAGAGGGCTGACTTTCCCTATTCCAGTTCCATCGGGGCTGCCAGGCCGCGCACCCCCCGCCACCGCCCCAGCGAGGGCAGCCGGCTGAGGCTCACCTGCCAGAGAGAGGCCCAGCATGTCGCCCGCCACGTCGATGGTGGAAGCCCGCTGCACCGCGCGGGCCCTGGCACCGTGGCGAGGGCTGTGCTCTCTCGCTGCCATGATGGCATTGGTGAGGATGACTTCCTGTTCCCGGGTCAGACCACGCCTGCGTCCCCAGAAGCCCCGTCACCACGCCCTCGTCCCCTAAGGCGGCAGCTGTCCTGGGAAACAGGAACAAACACTGGTTTAAACAAGCACAAAAACTCACGGAGAGACACTGTGACCTCACGCAGAGAGCATGCGACCTACACGGGCAAGATTCGGTGAAGCCAGGGTCCCCGGCAGGGGAGGAGGGCAGAGTCTGATGATCCAGGTCCTGTCTAATCACCTCCTCTGCTCTCACCCACAGGACTCCATAAAGAGAGCATGGTCTCTTCCACAGAGACGTACCACAGTAAACGATGGCTCAAACATAACCATAAACTATGGCTGGGGCTGGCTTTATCATGATATCCCATTGACGAATCTCAGAGGAGCTTTAAAATGATCAATCAGCTCGCTGCCATCTCTCTCCAAAGGATAAGAGGTGTGGGAAGGGAGAGGTCTGCCGCCCACTGGCCAAAACAGGACGGCGGGACCTGGGACCAAAGGCACGTCTCCAGCCCTGCTCTCTGCCCCTCAGGCCCACAGGAACGCCAGCTGTGTCACTCGGGCTTTCTTTCCCATAAGGCACGCCCATCTGTGCCTCAGTGGACAGTGCTGTGCTTCGGGCACGGGGTCTCTGAGCAAGGAGCCACCACGGGCTGAGCCGCCCAGATGCTCCGGCCAGCACGGAGCGCACGCGCTGCTCTGAGAAGCAGCGTACTCAGCGAGGAACGGGCTTCACATTCTTCCGACCCTTTATGCTGCCATTTCTGCTATCTCTAGCAGGAACCAACCTTTAGAAGCTCAAATAATTAGACCAGGCAATAAGGCTGGTTTACAACATCCCCTCAGAGAGGAAGAAGACAGCGGAGGAGTAAGTCGGGGAGACCATCTGCCTCCCCATAAATACATCAATAACTCATCAAAATATGGACCAGCTCCTATAGAGCAACTTCTAAATGACAGCAGAAGACTCTAAGCCTCAAAAAAGAAATCAAAGCAAAATTGTAAAGCAATCATCAATTAAAACTAAATAAATATAATTTTTTAAAAATCCCCTCAAAGGTCCCCATATATCCAGACACCCCATCTTCTCAAAGGGTGTCAACACCTTTGCATCTGAAGGGCCTGAGTTCCCGCTCTTGGGTTAATTCACCCGGCAACTTACTGGACATGTTTGTCCTTGGGCCAGGAGAGACACGTGGCATCTCTTCACAGAAGCACATCCAAAGCCATCATCTAAAAATAGAAAAGTATAAGCTTAACAAGCTGAGCAGACATGACGTTCTCGGGAATGCTTATTATAACGTGTATGTTATTATTTTCATGCCTAAAAATGGGGGGAAGCCCAGCGCTACTATACACTCCTTTGTGCCCCACACACCAATTTAAACTTCTAACTCAAAAACAGATGTTTTGCTCAAAGCCCCAAAGAATGAGAAACAGTGCTCATTCCTTTCCCCACTCCTGTGGTGATCAGGGGAAGGGGGGGTGCCAGCCCTGGAGGGCCTGCTGGGGAGCTGGGATGTGGCTCAGGGAAAGGAGGAGATAAGAGGCTGAGCCCCCGGCTTCCTGCAACAACCGTCAGGCTCTGGGAGAAGCTGGGCACCTCGGAGGCTCTGCTTTCTGGTGACTAAGACGAGGGGGGCTGGACCCACCAGTCAGGGCGGCAGTGAGAAACACACGCGCGAGGACGGGAGCGGGCACTGAAAACGCGGCTCCCAGCCCAGCGCGGCTGCCCGGCCCCACAAGCCTCCAGAGCCCAACACTCGGGCCCCAGCGCAGCGCAGCACCGCCAGGGCTGCCGGGCAGACCTTGGCAGCCAGCGTGAGCAGCCGAAACTGCAAACCCACTGCCCTGCAGGCTGTGTTCCTTCCCCTCCCACGAGACACCCAGGGACCTTGGGCCTGGGCACGTCAGAGGAGGGCAGTGGCCTGGCTGGGGACACCCCAGAGAGGTCACCAAGGGGGAGACTAAACAGTGCACCGACATCAGAGGCATCAAGTCAAAAATATGCTACGACAATGGATCAGATGGAGAAAGAACTTGCAGTACTAAGGCCTGTATTTTACAATAACACACAAACTGACCAAAAAAAAAAAAAAAACTCACTAAAAATGCAAGTGGCAAAAGGCATGAATTCATAAAAGAGGGATACTCACAGAAAATATTTTGGAAAAGTAACCAAACTCAATCATAGTAATGAAAGAATGTTAAGTACACTGCTGCTGCTAAGTCGCTTCAGTCGTGTCCGACTCTGTGCGACCCCATAGACGGCAGCCAATCAGGCTCCCCCGTCCCCGGGATTCTCCAGGCAAGAACACTGGAGTGGGTTGCCATTTCCTTCTCCAATGCATGAAAGTGAAAAGTGAAAGGGAAGTCGCTCAGTCGTGTCTGACCCTTAGCATGGACTGCAGCCGACCAGGCTCCTCCATCCGTGGGATTTTCCAGGCAAGAGTACTGGAGTGGGGTGCCACTGCCTTCTCCATAAGTACACCTAGAGTTATTTACAGTAGGTTCCTTAAAGAGGTTTTGCTTGTTCTTCTAATGAGAATATGCTTTGTTCGCTGACCTAGGGGAAACTCAACAGAGTTCTCCTACACTACTGATAACATTTTGGAAAGGTCTGAATACTCTAGAAAGCAATCTGACATTATTTATCAAAATCTGTAAACAATACAAAATTCTCACCAAGGGTCCAGAGATGCCTATCGTTTGTAATGATAAATACAGGAAGCAATCTAAATGCTCGGCTACAGGTAAGTGCATTTTGGAACATCTGTAAGACACACTACTATCTGGCTGCTAAAATGATTAAAATGATTAATAAAGGCAATATACACACAAAAAGCACTTCAACCTCATTAGTCATCAGGAAAATACTAACTGTAAGCATGAGACACCTCTGTGCACCCACCAGAACAGCTGAACTGGAACAGTCAGGCAGTACCAAGTGCTGACAAGGATGTGCAATAAATGGGGCCCTGGCACACTGCTGGGGGAGTGTAAGATGGTGCAGCCGTACTGGGAAGCCCACAGTATCTACCCACTCTGAAGACACATAACTCAGTGTGCAGCTGCTCACAGAAACGCACACTTAGGTTCACCAAAAAGTGTGTAAAGAACACTTAAAGCAGTAACATAGTATTCAAAAACTAAAGGGACTTCCGCGGTGGTGCAGTGGTTAAGAATCCACCTGCCACTGCAGAGGACACGGGTTCGATCCCCGGTCTGGGAAGATTCCACGTGCCTCGGGGCAACTAAGCCTGCGCACAACTAGAATCCACGTGACGCAATGAAGATCCCAAGTGTCACAACTGAGACCTGACACAAATTAATTAAAAGTAAAGAATATGGATGTTTCTATATTCAAAAAAAAAACAGAAACAATCCAAGTGTCCATCAACAGCAGAATAGACAAAACAACACGGACGACTCTTAGGAACAACGCCAAGGGGAAAGCCAGACCCACGAGGGCACGTTCCAGGCAACGCCATGGCTGTGAATTTCGGGCGCTGGGCGGGCGAGCGCGTGGTGTGGGAAGTCGGGACAGTGGTGTTAGTGTCTCCGAGGGGCAGAACTGGCCGGGGAGGGCGTAAGAGGCTGGGGGGGTGCCCTCTGGAGTGTTCCATATCCTGCTGGATGGTTCTTTGAGTGGATTCACTGTGGGAAAAATTCACTGAGCTGTTTGTGAATGGCCTTTACACCCAATAAAAAGGCTGATCCTTTTAATGACTGTAATAAAAACAACACAGCATGGAGAAGTGCTCATGTCAGCTCTGCACCTTGCGTGTTTTTAATGGGATGTTCTACCTGTACTCTTGCCTGGCAAATCCCATGGACGGAGGAGCCTGATACGCTGCAGTCCATGGGGTCGCACTGAGCAACTTCCCTTGCACTTTTCACTTTCATGCATTGGAGAAGGAAATGGCAAGCCACTCCAGTGTTCCTGCCTGGAGAATCCCAGGGATGGGGGAGCCTGGTGGGCTGCCGTCTATGGGGTCACACAGAGTCAGACACGACTGAAGCGACTTAGCAGCTACCTGTGCTCTGGCTAAAGACATTAAAAAGAAGGGCCCAGAGGGACAGAGCCAGTCAGGGACCACATGTTAACGATGCCCATGTCTGGGGGCGTGCCAGAAGCATTTTCTATCTCAGCTTACTGCCACCCTCCCGATTCACTGAGAACTGCACCCCGCACTGGCCAGAGGCAGAGGTGGTACCCAGAAGTCCCCTTACTTGCCCAGCTGCCTGCGCAGCACGTTACCTGCGTCATCCCCTTCTTCGTCGGGACAGGGGAGGCAGGCCACCGAACAGAGGACCACACCTGCACCCCAACGGCCTGCCTCCCCAGGAAGCTTCCTCAAGCACCCCAGCCCCGCCTCTTGCAGGGTGCCCACCCACCCACCGTCCCGCCCCATCCCCTGGAGGGTGGCGGATACCAGAGCCCCTGTGGGACTCTGGGGATAGCTTAAAGAGGAACATCTCTAGGCTAATTTTATACTTGACAGAGTGAACGGATCAGAGAAGCTTTTAGGTCAAAAGGATCTCAGAAGCTGCTTCATGGTTTTGGGGGGGGGCGGGCATCTAATTAAGACCAGCAATTTAAGTCATCGAGACCCATAACACGAAGCTAATTTGCACAGCTGAACTCAACTTCCCTTATTAGTCTCATTAATTTAAGGTAATTCACCTAGGATTCTGATATTCCCAAGGTCCCTGGTTTCCTCCTAGGCCCATTTGAAGACCAGCACTCATTAGCAAGAAAAATGACATTTAAAGAGGACAGTAGGGCAGGGGAATTGTTTAGAAGGACGTGAATTTTCAGGAAAGAAGAAAGAACTCCTGAAACTAAATGCCTCGGCTCCTCACTCTGTGAGAGACGTGTAACCTCCTCCATCCAACGATCCTTCCACCGCTGGGGGGCAGGGAGACGTGGCCAAGGACGGGGAGGACCCATGGCTCACACGGCTTTGCTCTGGAGGAGCTGGTCTTGGGAAGGCCTCCCCACCCCACTTCCATAGAACAAGGCCTGGGAAGGGTCTGGAGGCCCCTCTGGCTCCGGAACCTCTACTGAGCAGGAGCTGAGGGGGAGGACGGCCCCACGGGCATCTGTCAGAACACTGGGTGCAGGGGGAGGGTCTTCTCAAAATCATCTTAAAATTTTAGGAGTTGCATGGATGCAGTCAGAGAAATCCAGGCAGGGTGACTTCCTCAAGGTCACACGGAGGGTAAAGGATGAATGACCAGCCTCAACCCAAAGCAAGAAGCCCCGAGGCCACCTGGGGCCGCTCCTCTCCCATCCCAGCCCTCGGCACTCTATCGCTGGCACCGCAGCAGTGAAGCTCCCTGGTGCCGTGCTCTCCAAGAGGGAAGGTCAGGAAAGGCCTGAGGAGTCAGCACAGCCCCTGAGGAGGAGGCTGGCTCAGGAATCAGAAAGAGGAAGCGCTCTCTCTCACATCCCCATCCAGGATGGCCAGTCACTGATGGATGAGGTGTCACATAGCTCACAGGCAGGAAAATTACTGTTTATAACCCAAGAAGGGACAGCTGCCCCTTCCACATGAAGCCTCCCCTGCAGCCTGTCTGCAGCAGAGCAGGACCCCTGCTCTGTGGGGTGGGCCCCACAGCGTGGGAAGGGCTGTGGGCCCCACCCGAGTGAAAGTCCTTCCCGTGTCCCCTGTCTCTTGGTTGTAGGAAAATAGGCTTCATTCAGCTTCCGTGACCCTCCCTGAGTTCCAAAGGACAGATTCAAAAGTTGCTCATCAGAGAAGGGATCCAAAAAACAGGGCGGAGCAGTCAAGAAGCAACAGCGCAGCCTTGGGGCAGGGTCCTGACCCCCCTTGAGGAATATCTATAACAAAATGTTTGCATTCCTCTGCAGGAACAAGGGCCCCCACCCCAGGGGAGGACTTCAGGCTGAGCACCAGATTCCTGGAGTGCTGCCCCAATATCTCACCATCAGCCAATCAGAAGAAAGTCTGTACACGGTGGAAGATAATGAACATGAACGACCTCCTCCCCACCCCCTCAATGATTCTCGCTTTAAAAATGATCACAGTCAAGCAGAAACTTTGTAGTTAGGGCTTCCATTGTGGCTCAGCTGGTAGAGAATCCGCCTGCAATGCGGGAGACCTGGGTTTGATCCCTGGGTTGGGAAGATCCCCTGGAGAAGGGAAAGGCTGCCCACTCCAGTATTCTGGCCTGGAGAATTCTGTATATAGTCCATTGACTATAGGACTGTATAGTCCATGAGATCGCAAAGAGTCAGACATGTCTGAGCGACTTTCACTTCACTTTCACTATGAACATGAGTTTGCCATCTCCCCACAGGTTGCCAGCCTGCTAAATAAAGCAGCCTTTCCATTCCTACTGGCACTTGTCTCTCAAGCATTGGCTCTCGGGCGTCAAGCAGCTGATCCTGGTGACACCTCCTCACAGAGGCTCCCTAATCCCCCAGCCAGTCTGCACATCGGGATGATCCGCTTCCTATGTGATGGTGGGATGACCAGCCGGGCACCTGTGTCCTGCGAAGGCCAGACCTCAAGCCCTCGTTTCCTCTACATCCTCCTGGGTGTGGAGTTCACGCCTAAACACAGACCAGGGGTCTAACAAGCACCTACTAAGAAAACATCAAGGCCCATGACGGACCTCGCCTACCCGGCAGGTCCCTCCAGCCCCTTCGCAGGGGCAGAGTAAGCCGGGTGACCCATGCAGAAGGGACACGCACCAGCTCAGATGCAGATGGTGAAGTGTTCATGGGATCCCCACTTCCCTGGACCCCCGGCTGCACACAGGAGTCTGGTGGGCAGTTCTACACCCAGGGAACGTGGAGTCACTGGATGGAAAGAAACTAGGTTCCCGTGACTGCGGATGAGGAGCAGAGCCCCCGCTCCCCCCCCGAGCCTGGCCCGAGTGAGAACCCTTAACACACAGGCAGCCCCCTGCGCTGCCCGCAGTTTCTTCACCTGCTGAGCCGCCTGGAGCAAAGCCAGATAGGCCTCCTTCCCCCAAAAGGCTCAGGAAGCACCCGGGCAGGGAAGGCCGGAGGGCCCAGGGACAGGGACAGAGCGGAGGGCTCTAGGCAGGCACGCAGGCAAGCCTGAGGCTCGGCCCCCTGAGCCCTGGCCTCGGCTCCGCCAGTCCCGGACACCCTGGTCCACAGGGCCCTCAGCACCGGCCCTTCCAGGACCTGGAAGCTTGGGCCAACCAGCAGAGGCCCAGAGCTGGGCCGTGCGCCCAGGCACCTGCTCACTTACTGCTGCTTCAGACCCTGCTCCTGCAAGAGTGACAGAGCTTCCCCCAGCCTCAGTTTCACCATCTGTAAAGCAGGAATAAAAGCACCGTAGGATGCCCCGAGGAGCAGCACCTGTGTAAAGAAACCCGTGACAGCCCACAGAGCCTCCAGACGCGTGCATTCCTCCCCTAGGCATTTCCTAATCTTCCACCAGCCCAGTCTGCCCGGCACTCGCCCTGGGGCCTCTATGAGCCAAAAAGGCCTTCCCTCCAGCTGGGTCTCAACTCCCCAGCCTCCCTGGGTTCTCCAGCCACAACTCTGCCTCCAGGTCCATGACACTCTGCTGTGCTTCAGCTCAGAGCCATCACAGTTTCAAACAATATCACACAAATTCAGGCCTCACAGCTGCTGCTGGGAAGGAACTGGTGAATGAGGGTCCGTTCTCGGAGGTGGGGGGGCTGGGCAGGGGAGGCCCGGCTCTGCTATCAAGACCTGGTAAGCCACTGGGAGCCATGGCGCCTCCACGAGCCACCTTCCTGTAAGATGAGGATATGACTGCTAGCGGGAGGAACCCATGCCCCTCTCCCCCATCAGAGGGGAGGGTGGAAGGAGACCCCACCCCAGCCCTAGGACCGGACAGCCTGGAATCCTGTTCTCCAGGGGGTGGCCCCACGGTCCCTCTGTGCTGGAGAAAGCCTGTAGGGAGGCCGCCTCCTCCTTCCCCTTCGGGGCAGGGACCCGGATCTCTCCTACTTTCTGCTCCAGCCCCTGTGCAGAGCGGGGGAGCGGGGAGGGGGTGGGCTCAGGCTTTGACTGGGACCCTAAGAACAAGGCCGAGCACATGAGTGAGTTTCAAAACAGCAGTTTGGGGTTGCTGGTACTTAAACGCTGGAAAGGGACGTGTCTCAGAAAGGCAAGCGCAGGGAAACAAGAAATGTGCTGCAGTTGGTGTACATTCTCCCCTGCAGACGCAAACAAGCCGACCCAGGGCCCCAAGGGGCCTGCACCCACCCAGCAGGGGACGGTCGATCTGTCCCCTCCTGCGTCCGCCCCTTTCCCCAAGGCCTGCTCGCTGATAGCGACACTGAACAGACAGCGAGGCAGTAAGTTCACCCGATTCAATTAACGAACCTGCCTCGCTAGTTCATTGAATACGGCGGCTGAGGATTCAGTGCCCTAACCTAGATTCAGATGCACATCTGTGGACTCCAGTGGGAAGAGCGAGGCTCCAGGTGGGCCGTGGATATTCCCCTAAATCAGGGGTCCCCAGCGTCAGGGGTCTGACGCCTGATGATCTGCGGTGGAGCTGATGCAGTAACAACAGAAATAAAGTGCACAGTAAATGGAGCACACTTGAATCATCCCAGAACCATCCCCCACCCCCACTGTTCCACGGAAAAAGTGTCTTCCGTGGGCCCGATCCCCGGTGCCTCTACAGGACAGGGAGTGGGGGGCTGTGGGGGGATGTGGAGGGGTGGGGTGGGGGTTGAGCAGGACAAGCCCAGGCCCTTCCCGTCCCTGCTCCCCACCCCGCATCGCCTGGCCCCTCAATCCTCCCACCCCAGTCAGCCTGGCTCCATCTTTCCAGCAGCTTCAGCCAAGATCCAGATCAGTGTGAGTGCCTGGCCGCCTCTTCCTCTCATGCCTACACCCCACCCATCAGTGACTCGTGCCAGCAGCACCCTCCCCAGAGGTCCAGACGTCAGCCCGCCTCACACGTCTGCCCCGCGGCCCTGGCTTGACAGCCCTTGCAGCCCCTTCTGTCCCCACGAGCACTGTGGCCCCTCCCACCCTCTGGCTGTGGCCTGTGGCCTCCTGGCTCTAGAAGTCCTGGTCAGCTGTCCTCTGTGAGTCCTCCCTAAAAACCAGCTCCTGCAGGGAGCCTCAGGCACACCCTGCTTTAAAAGTGCAGCTCAGCCCCAGTGACTCGCCTGCAAACCACGAACCTCCAAGGGACTTTCTGCAGGAACTTACTTGAAACTAAGTCTCTGTGAATAAAGGGCTGACGAGCGCTCGTGCTGAGCACCGCAGGCCTGGGTGCTCACCTCTAGAAGGGAGAGGAGACACAGTTTCACAATAAGTGCATGGCACGTGGGGGCATCTCGTCCACAACACCTCAGGGGCCAGGTCTCGGGGACCCAGAGATGAAGAGGAGGCACCCTCAGAAAACGTACCACAGAGAACACGAGTGGTGGGCAATCTGAGGGCTACGCTGGTGAGACGTCTTCCAAGACCTTCCCTGGCTGGTTCCCCCGGTTCTAGCAGGGGCACCCCGGGTGCTGAACCAGGGATGAACTGACCCCATGTCCTTCACGTCACTCCCCTCACCCCCACGCCCCAGGCTCCATCTGTAGCCCGATTTTACATCAGCTCCCCAGGATGCTGCGGACAAAGACAGCTTGGCTCCGAGCACATAGGCCGTCGTGTGAGCCGCCGTCAGTGCTGGGGACTCTCCCAGAAGGTCCCGACTGCAGCCAGCCTCACGGCCTGCTCCTCTGTCATCTAGGCCACTCGAAGCCCTCACCTAATTAAATGAAAGTGTGTCTCTGTGCTGGCCTCTCGGAAAGACCACAGAAATCCCCAAATACATGTGTTTAGGATGGAAGAAACCATCCAGTATTTATTGATTCCCACTGTCCATGAAGACATGCATCTCCCAGGGGATCAGAGAGGGGAGGACCAGGGCTTCCCTGGGACCCGGGGCTCAGCTTGTCTGCAGACAATGAAGGAAGGTGTCATCACAGACCCAAGGCCCCACCCCCAGGCACTCACTCAAAGCTGGGTTCTAGACGCAGCCGGCAGGGAACTCTGGCTCCCAGCGCTGGACTGCCCTGTTCTCTGCCTGAGACGCTGTCTCTTGTCCTCTTTCCACCCAAACCCAAGGCTGCAGGGCCCGGCCTGTGCCTGTCTCTGCCTCCCGCCTCCGCGGCGGAAGCCCACCGCCCGCTGCCCCCGCCCCGTTCCTGTGCTCCTCCCTTGTGGGAGAGGTCTGTGCTCTCAGTGAAGAGAGCAGCCAACGCGGGTGTGGCCGCAGCTGCTCAGGGCTGCTGGGGCCAGAGTGCACAGCGCGGGTGCCTCCCAGGGCGGTGGCCCACACCCCAGCTGCAGCAGTGCCCTCTGCTCACTGACCCATCCTGGGGAGCTCAGTGACAGGGCTCCTAGCCTGACCAGAAAACCACGCTTGACAAGACCTTGTGCTGCAAGCTGGAGAAGCCCATGCCGGTGGGTTTAGGCAGAAAAGGTGAGTCTTCATAAAGGTCTGGGCTGACTTACAAAACCTGGGCAGGAAAATGGCTAAGCGGCCCGTGGAGCCACGACGGCAGCAGGTGGACAGCTCTGCTCGGCTCTCTCCTCCCCACCCGGCCCCTCCGCCTTGTCCGCCCCTGCTGCCAACGGCCCTGTGCACGTGGTGCGGCCGACAGTCCCCACTTGTTTTTAACTCACCTTTAATTGGAGAATAACTGCTTTACAAATTGTGTTGGTTTCCTCCATACATCAACTTGAATCAGCCACAGGTATACACATGTCCCCCCCTCCCTCTGACAGCCCCCACTTTCAACTCTCTGGCTGCAGCCACCAAAGAGGTCAAATGCAAGGATCCTGCCCGAGCCCCCACGCCAGCTCTCTCCCAGGGCAGGTGCCCCCTGGCTGGAGGGGACACGCTGTAGCACGGGTGCTGCCCTGACACCTAAGCCTGTGGGGAGAGTTCCCACTCAGAGGCGGGAGAGGGAGGCTGGACCAAATGGTCTCAAGTCACAGCCGAACAGAGAGACCCTACAGCAAGGGCTTCTTAACCTTCAAAGAGAAAAGTCAAAGAACTCGCGGTGTTCATTGTCTCTCACATTATTCTAAATGGAGAACATAAATATGAATTAGGTATACACGCTTTTCTTGGAACTCTTAAACTAAAGCTAAA
The DNA here is from genome assembly GCA_006410635.1 of Cephalophus harveyi. Classification (NCBI taxonomy): domain Eukaryota; kingdom Metazoa; phylum Chordata; class Mammalia; order Artiodactyla; family Bovidae; genus Cephalophus; species Cephalophus harveyi. The sequence continues at coordinate 236,959 of SJYT01071263.1, read as the reverse complement.
AGGGATCTACAAATTAACGACAAACAGAACCCCAACACAAATGAACTCAAGTGTACCTTAATTTAACGTGATAGGTGGGGCTGCTATACAGAAGCCATCACCCAGACATGACCTTAAGTGACTCCGGAAGGACTATCCTGCCATACCTTCCACCCCATCCTTGCCTGGCCTGAGGCCTGGAAGGCCTGCAATGGCTACTGAGATCTCAAGTGTACCTTAATTTAACGTGATAGGTGGGGCTGCTATACAGAAGCCATCACCCAGACATGACCTTAAGTGACTCCGGAAGGACTATCCTGCCATACCTTCCACCCCATCCTTGCCTGGCCTGAGGCCTGGAAGGCCTGCAATGGCTCCTGAGATTTTCCCAGCAGCTGCCTTGGTCACAGGAATGGCAGCCCGCAGCCACAGTCCCCCAAAAGGAAGCTGTCAAGCTGGGCAGAGGGCGGGGATGGGGCCACACTCCCTGGACTGTGAGTGGAGACCCAGGGATGGCAGAGCACCCCAACATACTGTTTTGCTCTCTTACATGAAGTCAGGAGAGCTGCAGAGAAAAGTGCAACACACGGCTTGGGGGCTTCTGTGTCAGAACGGGTGCCCAGCACCACCCTCGGGGCCCCGCAGTGGGCGCAAGCACTGTGGCCGAGGGACAGGGCGCCAACTGTCTGTCCCATCCACCATTCCCGAGTTAGGCTCTCCCTAGACTTGCTATCTGCTGCCCGATTCTCACAAAAGGCCAAGCTTCTCGTAACACTTTCAACACGTGCGAGGATTTCGAGAGGAGACAACCACAACCTGCCAGCCCAGAGTGCACCCCCTCCCCATTGGATGCTCACCTGCCTCACCTGGTCTCCATGGAAAGAAAACCTTCTCAGATAGAAAACGCCTGCCCAGGTGGCCATGCTCGCTGCCTGGCAGCATATGACAGTCAGGACCCAGGCTCACGGGGCCAGAGGGTTTGTCCAAGGTCAGGAGCTTCAGAGGGAAGTCAAGACCAGAAGATGGGTCTTCCTAGCCCAGTGTCTCTCCCAAAAGCAACACAGAGCACCAGGACCCGTAATTTAAGCGACAGACAAATGCTAATAAAAGGCATAAGCTTGTCCACTTACAGAGGTCCTCAATCTTTAAGCTCTTTCATAAGTTATCATTTTCGTCTAACAAGGTTTATTTGGAACATTACTTTCTTTACTCCATCCCTTTTCAGGACCTCCTTTGAAGGAAATATTTCAGATTCAAGACACACTAAACAGAATTTCCTTCTCTGTCACCAGGCACATTCTTTACAAGTGCCTTCTCTGGTTAAGCAGTCCTGAGCCCGTGTCCAGCTTTCGGTCAGCACCACAGACATGAGCGATGGAACTGGTCTTCTTAGAGAAGGCAAGACAGAACTTTGGGATGAGAACAGTGTCTTTTATTGGGGGGGGCATAATTTCATGTTTGGGCTCCTAAGCTGAGATTAAGCTTCTTGACAAAAATAACCTATTTTTGTCAAAATATTTCAAAATTTTTAAAAAACACAAAGTGAGCAGGATGAACAGACAAAACCAGCCAACAATACTGATACTGAAACTTAAAACATATATATATGTGTGTGTGTGTATATGTGTATACATACATATACGTATATATACATAAATGTTGCACATTTCTCATGGTGGAGACAGGGTTTGTAGAATACCATAAAGTCATGTTATATTTCAGTGGGAAAGTAGGATGAAAAATACACTGACCCCAAAGTCAGCAAATCATCACTCCGGGCCTACTTTTGGTGCTGACACATTAATATAATTAGCAGGGGTTCCTCTGCTCTTTGCATGACTACTGTGGTTTCCTCCTCTGTGCTGCCTCCAACAGGTTTGATTTGTTCGCTATAGAATGTCCTGGTTTAGTCAGTGAAGAATGTGCCAAGAAGCTTGAGGAAATAGTCACTGGGCTGTCCCCAGCTCACACTTGTGGTACACACTCCAGAATTTAAGAATAACACACATTCCTCCCCCTCCTTACAAAACAGCACACAACGCTCTTCAAGTTTATCCAAGGAGCGTGAACCAGCGTGTCACTCGGGCAGCAGCCTGACACGTGAACGTAGCAGACCCTATGTGGAGACACACAGGTCTTGACCAACGCTAACCCATCCAGGACACCACTGTCCCGAAGACCTGCCCGTATTCTTCACAAACCTAATGCCAAGTGCACTCCCAGCAGAGAAGCTGGACGCCCCCATCAGGCCCGACCCGATGGAGCTGCAGCTGCTGGCGAGTGAGCAAACAGTAAGCCAGGCTTCGGTTCCATTCGCTAGAAAACAAGTTGTTAGTGCAGGACTTCAACTTCCCAAACTCCATTCTAGTGGAGCTTTGAGAAAACACAGACGGGTCCAGCTCCCAGAGCTGACCCATCAGAAGGCCTCAGGCTCTCTCTAGGTTCTGGGGTTTGTGCGCTGGCCTCAGACCACATGGTGCTTCTGATCAGCGGCATGCATGGGCAGCCCGCCGCCGGCTCCTGCTGGGCCCTGCACTCCAGCATCTTCTGCAGGACACTGTGTGCGCCTGACGAGGCACGGCAGGTCCACGCCACTGTCACACACATTACCTTCTGGACGACCACAGCCAAAGCAGGCCTGACCACAACTGGAAAGTTCCATGTGCTTCAGATGACATGAGCAGGGCGGGTTAAGTTCATTGCTTATTTTTTCAGTTTATTTTTATAATCACCAGGAGAGTTTGTTTTCTAAGCCAAAAGCGTCAAAGTTGGCCTTCTATTCATGAGAGAATAAAAACTTTCTAAGCAGAAACATTATTCCATAAAGGGCTAGAAATGCGAAGCATCACCACAGATCAATGAAAGGCCGGGAAGACAGTTATTTCTGGAACAAGGCAGTGAGCCAGGAGACTGGGATGGCCGGCCAGCCCCAGGCCTTCCAGTGGGCAGCACCCAACCAGGCTGAGCTCACCTTCTGCGCCAACAAACCCAAACCGGAGGGAGACGACCCGGGCTACATGCTGCGGGACGCCCCGCAGGGCGCTCGTCCTGCGAGCCTCACCACGTGTGGGCCTGGCGGGGGTGCACCGGCTGCTCCTCCAGCTGCAACCATGGACGCTACTGGGTGGAGAGCACATAGCAAACCCCGACAGGACTTCAGGGCCCCGGGTTCACACAGGGGATACAGGGCAGGCTCCCCTGCGACAGGTGACCTCTCCAGCTTCAGCTGCGCGGCTGTGTTACTCGGCGGCGATGCAACTGAGACAGGAACTCGCTCTGTGGCTGACGGGCAGGGAGGCAGGCACGGCCCACAGGAGAGTCCTTTCTTGCCCACACTTCACCTGGGCACCTGGGCCAGGAGGAGGGGGCTTGGCCAACATAGAGGTCAGCAGCCTCCACCCCCCAACAGGGGCTGCCCTCCCAGTCTCCCTTTGCCCATCCTTGCCTCCCAGAGCTGAGGGGGAGACTGGCGTGGGGGGAGAGGGCCCATGGCTCCCCCACCAACTGTGTTTCCCTTCACAGGCCACCCCTCAAAGATGGCCTGGAACCCCCATCCTGACCAGGGCAAAGAGGAGCCTCACTGAGGCCTTCCAGGGGCCTCTCCCACAGCAGTCTGGCCATGGCTCTGAGTGCAAAGCCAACAGCAGCAGGGACAATGGGAACTCAAGGAGGTGATTTAGAAAGAGAGCTGAGGGCAGTGACCAGAGCCCCAGGTGTTTCGCAGGGTGGCACTCAAAGCTGCCCCAACCGAGTGCAGGCTGGGGGAGCCCCAGCAGGCAGGTCAGGCGCCATCCACACCTAGCTCATGCTCAACAGCACACCAGCCAGCCGTGCCACCGTGCCCCAACCTCCAGTGAGGGCAGGCCGACAGGTGCAGACCGGGGCCGGGGCAGAGAGCAGCTCTGCCCTCCACTGGCAGGCCTGGCCCGGCGGCCCTCGACCACCTCCGCCACACCCTCCCCCCCCAGCCCCCCAACAGACAGACCAAGTGATCCCGGAGCCTGCAACCTAGAACAGCAGCTGTTCATTCATGCGTCCAACAGGCACTCTGGGGGAAACCAGGTGAATCAGAAGTGCCCCTGCCTACAAGCTCCCGGCAATGTAACAAAGGAGTAAGACGTTCAGACAACACCCAGACAAAAGGAAATGCAGGCCCTGGGCTGTGGGGGTGGTGAGGAAGGGAGATGGCCCAGATGCAGCGTGGACAGCGCTGACTGCAAAGGCCCAGGCTTGCTCAGGGACCGTCACTCCAGGGGGACAGGGAAGCCTTGTGCTGCCAGGAACGGACCACCCAGGCTGCAGGGCCAGGACGGGGTCAGTGCCAGGGAGTCCCTGACACCAGGCCCCAGCGCTGGGATCCAGACCGCAGGCGACGCAGAGCTCTCCTGCGCACTCCTGAGCTCTCGTCTTGGGCTTCTGAAAACAAACCCTTCGCTCCCTCGGTACAAACCATCCCAGGCCTTGTAAGGCTGGGTCAAGGTGGGGACCAACACATAAAGTACAGTTCTCAGTCACGGCAGGTCTCCAGGGGGTCCAAAGGCCATTCTGTCATCAGGACAATGAGAGTCAGGATAGGGTCCCCAGCTCTGAGGGAAGCGCAATTCAATTCTGCAAATAAAAAGTGAAACCCAACAAGGCAACAACCACAAAAGGAACTAAAACCGCTTAGTAACTGAAGAGGCCAAGCAATTTCTGGCCTGTGAGCCATTTTCGCTTTTGAGAGGCCCCCTCCACGACCACACCCTAGGCCAAGAGGGATGTGACCCTTCAAGGAAGCTACCAGAACCATCTTTCCTTTCTTTCATTGTCCCCTTGTTCCAGAAAGATCCCTAGGGTGGTTGTGCTTTTTGTTTAGAAAAAGAATGCTAACAAGAAGAGCTGTGAAAAAAAAAAAAACCAGCCCGGATATAACCTTTAGGGTTATTTCTTTGTCTCTGAAATTCACAGTTGAGTTCTATGATGCAGAGAATGCATTGAGAACAAAGGCCCCCATAACGTATCTCCCTGGCACATACTTTGTATAAAATTACCATCACCAAGAGCAGTGACAGTGAAAACTAATTAAAATCTCTACTTGTGCTTTCACTTTTTTTTTTAAACATTCTTGGGAGTTGGATACTAGAGATCAGGGGAAATGTGCCTTCAAAATTCACGTTTTAGATTTGTTTCCATCTCCCACTAGAAGAAATGTATAGAAAAACTAAAAGCCGAAAGCTGGCCTAGAGCAAGGTACATCCTCCAAGACACCTAGGCCCTGACCCCTGGGGAGCAGTCAGGAGCCTGGCAGAGAGCCGGGACCTCCAGCGCATGGAATGTCCTCCTCCTTTGGGTGACTCGGCCAGACGCACACAGGCACCCCCGGCACCCTAGGACCATCATCCCACCCACTCACGGGGGTAAGCAGAGCAGCTCGGGAAGGGGCCGGGTGCACACCCATCGGGCAGGGACTGGCCCGAAAGGAGCAGGCGCCAGCGCATCCATCTGAAGTCTGGGGTCCCCCAGACACCCTGACACGCTGCTCACAGCAGCGGTGCGGCTGCCAGCACCACGCCACTGCGCGGAGCGTCAGGCGCTCGCCAACCACAAGCAAGAGCAGAGAAACTCAGCGAAACACGAGTGACCCCGAGTCAGGGTCTTGGCTGCTCTGGGATTTAACTCAGCCCCCAGCCCTCAGGCAAATCACCAACTCTGGGCAGCTGTGTGCCCTTCCTGCTGGGGGAGGCCCCGGCCTCCCCACTGCTTCTTGCCCAGTCTACTACCCTAGCCCGCGAGGCTGCCCCCACACTGCGTACCTGCGTGCTCTGCCTGTCACGTGCTCCTCACAAAGCCTTCCCCGGCTCCGGGAAGTGACGACTCCTGCCTGGGCGAGGCTGCCACGGGGCACAGGAGAGGGGCATCTGCCCACCACCCCGAGGACAAGCAGCAAGTCTGGGCCACACAGCGGGACTCCGGCCCCCTCTAGCCCCCTCGCAGAGACAGCACGGGTCACAGCACCCCCTGAACAGCAGGCCCTCGGGGTTGGGCGGCGGGGAGGACTTACGTCATGACTGCACTGTACCACTGGCTCAGAGGTTTTTCTTTAAATAAGTGTTTTAACTTAAATTTCCCACACATAACATCTTGAATTAGTTAAATATTCAAGTGTATAGAAATGAATTTATTCAGACTCAAGGCTGGCATCCAGGGGCAGACAGGCCCCTTTAGGAGACACAGGGCCTGGAGCCAGGCACCTGAGCCCCAGCCCCCACCCGTTGCTGGACTGTGGGCAGCTCCTCTCGGAGCCCCGGTCCTCTGTCATCAAGCTGGGGACACAAGCCCACCTTGGAGACTTACTGCAGATCTCAGTGAAGGAAGCGTGTGTGCCGTGAGAAGGCATTCTGCCATGTGCAGGGCCTTCCCTTTGAAAATCACTTGAGTAAGACAAATATAAGACAGCTTGAACAGAATCTACCCCCACTGCCTACCTGGGATGAAAAGCAAAGAGAAAGATCCTCCAAGATGATGAAACTCAGGAAAGACAAATCGGTGGACAGAGACATTTTCTTCACTATTAGGAAGCAGGTGGTAATGAGAGCTGTGTGAATCAGGTCTCTGGTTCTTCCTTTGAACTGGGAGCTTTTATTGTGGGTATCATGCCCAGTCTCCATCCATGTATATTGAGAAGGTAACTTGTCATTTCCCTTCATGGATCACAGTCTTGTCATGGCAAAGGGGCTTACATAACTAAGTGAAGCCATGAGCAATGCTGTGCATAGAGAAAGCAAGGGAATTCAAGAAAAACATCTACTTTTGCTTCACTGACTATGCCACAGCCTTTGACTATATGGATCACAATGAACTGTTGATAATTCTTAACGAGACGGGAATATGAGACCACCTTACCTGTCTCCTGAGACACCTGTATGAAAGCCAAGAAACAACAGTTTCGGGAGGACGTGGAATGACGGACTGGTTTAAAATTGGGAAACGAGTCCAACAAGGCTGTATACTGTCACCCTGATTATTTAACTTATGTGCAGAGTACATTATGTGAAATGCCATGCTGAATGAATCACAAGCTGGAATCAAGATTGCTGGGAGAAATACCAACCATCTCAGATATGCAGATGATACCACTCTAATGGCAGAAAGTGGAGAAGAACTAAAGAGCCTCTTGATGACGGTAAAAGAAAAGGGTGAAAATGCTGGCTTAAAACTCAGCATTCAAAAACCGAAGATCACGGCATCCAGTCCCATCTGACAGAAGGGGAAGACAGAAGACAGAAGGGGAAAAAGGAAAAAGTGGAAGCAGTGACAGATTGTATCTTCTTGGGCTCCCAAATCACTATGGATGGTAACTGCAGCCACGAAATTAAAAGACTCTTGCTCCTTGAAATGAAATCTAAGACAAATCTGGATAGCATATTAAAAAGCAGAGACATCGCTTTGCTGACAAATCTGCATTGTCAAAGCGTTGATTTTTCCAGTAGCCATGTACGGATGTGAAAGATGGACCATAAAGATGGCTGAACATCAAAGAACTGATGCTTTTGAATTGTGGTGTTAGAGAAAACTCTTGGGAGTCCCTTCAGACTGCAAGGAGATCGAACCAATCAATCCTAAAGGAAATCAATCTTGAATATTCATTGGAAGGACCAATGCTAAAGCTGAAGCGTCAATACTCTGGCCACCTGATATGAAGAGTTGACTCACTGGAAAAGACCCTGACGCTGGGGAAGATTGAAGGCAAAAGGAGAAGAGGGTGGCAGAGCATAAGATGGTTGGAGAACATCACTGACTCAATGGATATGAGTTTAAGAAAATTCTGGGAGATGGTGAAGGACAGGGAAGCCTGGCGTGCTGCAGTCCATGGGGTCACAAAGAGTTGGACACACTTAGCGACTGAACAACAATAATTTGTCATTTCTTCCGTCAGATGTTAAGCAATAAACGACCATATCTCTATTAAAAAGGAAAGAAAAGAAACAAAAAAAGGAAGTGTGTGTAAAGGCTTCGTAGATCACAAGTTAAATTTAAGTGACCCTATGCCTTGCTAAGAATCAAATGAGATACAAAGGCAAAAATGCACTGAAAAGGTAGGAGTTAAGATTTAAATCTTTAAATGACACCTTCTTTCTGGAGGATGACACGGCCTGGGTTGTGGGCAGTGGGGAGGCTTCCCCAGGAATTAGATCTGGGCCTGCCAGTGACGCTTCCTGTGGCTCCCCCGGGCCCACGGCAGACATGGTGAGATTCTGCTGGGCGTCAGGTCCAAGTTCACTCAAGCCACAGCCTGAGGGGGCAGTCTGACCCCCTCCACTTGATCACTAAAGGTCATGAGTCTTGCCAAGAAAGATACTACTTCTCTACAAAAAAGGATCTGTCCCTCTTGTCCTTGAAAAGTTACAACTCTCTATGTGGGGACGGGCATATATGGCAATGCTCTCTACTTTCTGCTTACTGCCCTAAAAAAATGAAATTAATTTTTAAAAAAGATCTTCTGACACTAACTCCAAGGGAGTTTTTAATTTCCCTGCCCTAGATGGCCTAGAAAAAAAAGAGGGAGAAATAATCATGAGAAAACGTACACACGAATTAGCAGTTAAGCCTTTTAAGGCATAAATTCTAGAGTTCCGTATTCATCCGATTTTCTTGGAGCAACATTCTGAAAAGCCCTGAAATTTCAAATAAAGTCAAATAAATATAGCACTCTGCAGATCTTAAACAAGGCTGGCTGAGAAGATTAAATGATGTACCCAAAGAAAGGTTCACAAAGAGAAACTGCAAAGCAGCTCTAAAAATACTGTGCGCCACAGCTTTAGAGTTTTAGAAAAACGGGATCAAAATGTAAGGCGAACCTGGCATTTCTGGGATATCTGCTGCCAGCCGACCTTGTTCTGGGCACATTACCGTGCCCACCACTAACTCAGTCACTCAGATGGCTTCTGCCCCCAGGCTGGTCATTACATAGATCTGAAGGAGATCAGAGAGAAGACTGTGTCCAAAGCAGCCTCTTTACTCGTAATTATCTTGCACGTCTATATTTCTGAGTGGGACTACTTTCCCAGCTCCTCAGTGGGCCAATCTGGCAATAACACGGTGGGGATCAACAGAAAACCCTGAGACTCCACACTAGCCACACATCCGTCTGCCCGGGTGGCCGTAACACAGTATCACCGAAGCGGGGACCTACACAGCAGACACGTTTCCTCGCAACTCTGGAGGCTGGACGTCCAGGATCAAGGCTGCTGGCAGGCTCTCCTGAAGCCCCTCCCCTGGGTGTGCACGCGGCATCTTGTCTGCGTCCTCACATGGACTGTTCTCTGTGCACCTCCCTGGCAACTCATCCGCTTCTTATAAGGTGTGTGCGTGTGCTTAGTCACACAACTCTTCACAACCCCATGGATGGTAGCCTGCCAGGCTCCGCTGTCCAGGGAATTTTCCAGGCAAGAAAAATGGAGTGGGATGCTATTTCCTCCGTCACCAATCCAACTGGACTAGGGCCTATTCTTATGACCTCATTTAAACTTAATTAACTCTTTAGAGATGCTATCTCCAAATACCAGAAATGGCCTTCTCCCTGTCCTCCTTCAGCTCTACTTAATGACCAGCCTGGTGGCAGAAGCCTACGAGTGGCTGTGGGTCTGGCGTGCACAGTGATGCACCTAGAACAGGGTCGCCTGGCAGGAGTTATTTCGGAAATGCCAGATTTGCCTTCCAAACCTTAGGAGTTAGGAACTCAACATGTGAATCTGGTGGGGGGTGGGGGGAGACACACATCTCAGTCTATGACAACACGCCTGCACACCAGATGGTGCCTGGCACTCTCTGGTCTAATACACCGCATGAGCCCAGCAGCTACGCTGGCGGGTGCTGCCAGGAAGAGGTCAAGGACCGGCCCTGGTCAAGCGACCCCCCTTTCTGCTCACAAAGGGTGCAGCCCTGACACTGAGGCAGAGGCCCTGAACCCCCCCTCTTTCCTCCCCACGTCAGACCTCTGGGGAGCGGGAAGCCGTGCTTAAGTACTTCCCAGTCATTATCTGGGTGCCCAAGGTGACCTTTCTAACATTTCAACCCACTGTCAGAGATGGAAAAGCGACCAATACTAGGTTACAAGGTCACCACCACCCCAGGTCATAAACTTCAGGCCCCAAGCACCTCCCTCACTCCAGAGATGCTCCTTTCATCTTTACAGCCTCCTGGTCAGGCGTGTACATGTTCTGAACACATTTAAAATACACTTTTGACCAAAAGACCCAGGATAAACGGGAGACAGATGAGGGCTCTATTCAGAGAAAGCTAATAAAATCTCTTTTCATGTAGAATTAAAGTAACACAGGCGAGCTCTGATGTTTAGTTTATACCCTTATAATAAACACCATTGGGAGGTGGCAAGGGCAGAGGCGTCTCTGGCTTTTTCGTCCCTCTCTTCCTCGTTTACTGCTTTCCTTCACATTAAGTGAACATTCGCCAGTGTAACCTTTAATTCCTCTACCCACCTAATTCCAGTGAGATATGGAAACACTGCTTCTATACCGTTCCATTTCTTTTTCTTTCAGTTCAATTACTGTTACATATATTACTCTTATATATATTACAATCTCCTAAAGAGATTGTTATCCTTTCTTTATATAATTTCATGTTTTCAAAGAAGTGAGAGAAGGGAAGCAAGTATATATTTACAGAGTTTGTTACATTCACCTTATTATTCACTATTTCTGGTTCTCTTCCTATTGTCCTGTGGAAATTCCTTACACCAATACAGTTTTGCTCTCATCTGCTTCCTTTATGCTGTTACTATCAAACATATTACTTTTTTAAATGTCCTAGGCCCAAGAACAAAGTTATACACATTTTACTTTAAAAAGATGTTTTTAAAAATCAGTTAAGAAAGGAGAGATATATGCATTTACATTGTCTCATATAATTATATAATTTAGCACTCTTTGTCTTCCTCATATGGATTTGAATAATCATCTGTGGTCATTTGCTTTCAGCCCAAAGGAGTTCCTTTATATTTTCTGTAAGGTGGGTCTGCTGACCACCAATTCTCTGGGGGTTTTTTTCACTTACTTTTCCATTGAAAATACCTTTATTTTACCTTCATTTCTGAGAGACATTTTTGCTGGATATAAGATCCTTGGTTGGCTTTTTTTTTTTTTTTTTTTCTTTCAGGACTTTGAATATGCCATTCACAACTCTCCCTCTGGTCTCCGGTGTTTCCAGCAACAGAAGTCTGTTAATCTTACTGAGATTCTCAGTACAACTGAGTCATTCTTCTCCTGCTGCTTTTTTGGATTTTTTCTTTGTCTTTCCAACATTTTTTTTTTCACTACGAAGGGCCTGGGTGTGGATCTCTTTGTGTTCATGCTACTTGGGAGAGTTCATTATGTTTCTTGGATGTGGAGATTGTTTTTTTCATCAAATTTGGGAAGTTTTCAACAAGATTTCTTCTCATATTTTTTTTTCTGTTCCTCTCTCTCCTCTCGCAAAACTTTTATGACATGCACTTTCTTGAGCTTCATGGTGTCCCACATTTCTTGAGGTTCTGTTCATTTTCCTCACTTTTTTCTATCACTTGAACTGCATGGTCCCTATCACTCTATCTTCAAGTTCACTTATTCTACTTTCTTCTAGTTAACATCTACTGTTCTGGTCCTCTGGTGAATTCTTCATCCTGGTTACTTTACATTTCAACTCCAGAATTTCCATTTAGTTCATTTTATAGTTTTTTTATTGGTATTCTCTAATTGATCAAACATTGTCATCAGACCTTTCTTAACTTCTTTAAGTGTGATTTCCCTTGGTGGTGGTTTAGTTGCTAAGTCGCATCCAACTCTTGTGACCCCACAGACTAGGCCATCAGGCTCCTCTGTCCATGGGACTTCCCAGGCAAGAATACTGGAGTGGGTTGCCATTTCCTTCTCCAGGGGATCTTCCCGACCAAGGGATCGAACCTGGGTCTCCTGCATTTCAGGGGGATTCTGTTATATTTACAACAGCTGCTTTAAAGTCTTTGTTAAACCCAACATCTGGGCCTTCTTTCAGGTAATTTCTGATGCTTAAAAAAAATCACACTTACCTATTCCTTTGCAAGTTATCCTTTTCTCTTAAAAATTAGACCTTGTAGGCAATATATAGCCGCAGTCCTGAATGCTGATCCTCTCCCTGCAGGGCTTGTTTCTGAGTGCTTATTTTTCCAGTGACTCAGCTGAACTATTAATAGTTTAGTCGAGTCTATCCCCCCATGACTCCCTACTTTCCCCAGTGTGCAGCCTCGGATGGTGTTCCTCAGGGGTCATGGCCTTGGGTGTGCACAGTCTCCCTAGGATGACAATGGTTTTATGGGGCTTTCTTTTTCTCTTCCCTGATCTCTCTGTGAAGCTCCCTGCCTCTGAGGTTATTACACCCAGCTGTAAGGATCCATGAATTGCTGGCTGATTATTATTTTTGATAATATTCTGGGGCATCAATTGCTGTGCAGCCAGATCAGTTAAATGCAGGCCTTTTTGCAGGAGTAATTCTTGATGTCAGTGTTTAAGGCTTGTTCTGACCTCAGGAGGGCTCTTTTTGGCTCTCTCTCTCTCTGGTTTTTGCTCATGTTCTGGCTGTTGCTAACATGGAGTTACTGGCCTCTTGTTTCTACTGATGACCAAGATTGCCTTGTCTTGTTCCTGACAGCATGCTCACATCTGCACTTCCCTACTCTGTTACACATAAATTCAGTACCTCTGGGGAGAGTGTCAGAGCTTTCTGTCCTTACAGCTAACCTCTCTTCCTCAGCAAGTCTCAGACCCTGCTCTAGGGCTGGGGTCAAGGGCAGTGGCTCATTTCTCTCAGAGTGACCCACACATTATGAATGGAGTGCTGGGTGGGGGCAGCAGCTTTTGACGCTTTTTTTTTTCCTTTGGCTGCAGCACAAAGCATGCAGGGTCTTCCATGACCAGGGATCAAACCTGCACACCCTGCAACAGCCCTGGGGCTGCCATCCCATCTGCGGTGTGGGGACGAGGATGAACACCACTAAACACGTCCATGACTGGGCTCAAAGGGGCCTCCCACCTGGGGCACAAGGGCCACTTGCTTCCATCTGACACGCACCCAGCTCGCTGCTCCTTTTCCGGCTACGTCTACTTGTGATGCTGGCTCTGCTCTCTTCACCTGCCATCAGGCTGAGCAGCTTCCAGTGGTCTTGTCAACTGAAACCGGCTGCTTCTCTCTCACTAGGGGGCTTGGAAGCCAAACTGTCCAGATGAGACTGTGTGTGTGTGTGCACGTGTGTGTGTGCGCATGTGCATGTGTGCGTGCGTGTGTGCATGTGCATGTGTGTGCGTGTGTGCATGTGCGCGTGTGTGTGTGCACGTGTACGCGTGCGTGCGTGAACACTCAGATGAGAGCATCCCCTGGGGGGGAACTTGGGGGCCCCAAGGCACTCGTCTACCTTCTGCTGTCCAGGCCCCACCCAGCACTGGCTCTGTGGCCGGGGGGGGGGGGGGGTCATGAAACGCTCCTGTGTCAGGGAACCGGTTGTGAAAGCAAGAGGCTTTCTTCAAATGTAAGAGCAACCAGCCCTGCCACGTTGCTACAACCATGTATGAAAAGCCTCTGGAACTGCACCAAGATCACCTCCCATTCCCTTGTGGAAACACTATTTGTGATGAACTAGGTCTCAGCTGCAATCAGCTATGGATGGAACTCTGTTTCTGCTATTGTCTATGTGATCCAGTTTGGGGCTTTGATCTTTTTCTCATCACATAAGGAAATGCAACTTTGTTTTTCACCACCATAGTTTTTTTTTTTTTTTTAGTTAATAAGTTGGCATAAAAATGCTTCTCTTCTTTGGAAAGTGTTTAATTTTGTTCTAAGTAAGAGTACACAGTACTATAAAACAACAATTTTGGAAAACAAACCATGAGCTGTTCTGACACCCAAGGTACCAAATATTTCACGTCAATGTGTTCTTCAGCCATTGCAAGCACAGTCTTCCCACCCACCACTTTGCTGGTGCCCCCAGCAGGGGCAGGAGGTGAAGCACCCTGGGTTCCCACCTCACTGACGGGGAGGCACTGGTGTCAAGGGTTAACGCTGATTCTAGGGCAAGGAGATGTGGAGTCCCAGTTTCAAATGCGATGAGAGAAGGCAGGCATCTCCATGAGGATGATAAAGGAGTCAGGGCTGGACTGACCCCAAGTGCCTCTGGAAGCACCTCATGTCAGGCCAGTGAGGTGTCCAATTCTCTTCCCCAAAACCCAAGCGCTTCCTCCGTATGTAACCGGGACACCACAGCAGGGACGGGGCCTGCGCGAGGGCCAACTGAGAGGACTTCTGTGGGGCCCCAGCCTGCCTCCGCGGGCTCCATTCTCCAGAGCAGGCACCATTCCTGGTTTCAAAAATGGTTCCCCGACACAGGAGGGTTTCGTGAGCCCCCAGCCACAGACCCAAAGACAACACTCAGACAAAACTCTCCTCTCTTTTTAGAGACTCCCGTGTGATAAGCAGCCCAGTCTAACAAAGGGAGCCAGCAGAATAACCCAGCCCCTCAAGAGGACGTCCTCCCCTCCCTGGGACCATCGGCACCGCCTGAGCTTCCCTCCTGCTTCCCCCCAGTCTTCTCCATCTCAGCATCGGCATCCCCACCCTCCTGCACACGGTTCACGCCAGAAGCAAGGCGCCTTCCTCGCTTCATCTCTCGCTCCAACTCCAGCCCAGATCTGGACACTTCTCACATCACCACAGCCCCTGCAGGGCCACACGAGTTCTGGGTAAGTTCCATCACCCTGGGCCTTGCTAGACTGTCCACGTAACCCAACAGGCACATGGATCCCATAAAGATGCTAATTCAATGCAGAAGGAGTGGAAAAGGCAGGCAGAACTTGGTGGCTGTGTGGAGCGATGATGGAAAAGCCCGACACAAAATACCGTGTCATCCAAAGACAAAACTCAAATAGTTCAAGATGCGCCCACACCATCTCCCTCCCAGAAACAAGTCACAGTCGGAGCTGGGGTGGGGGGCACATTCGCAGGCACTCTCTCAGCCTCAGCAAGGGGAGAAGCAGGGTTCGCTCTGCCAGGCAGAGAGCATTGGGGTTAAAGCTCCCTCAGGAGGAGACTGTCAGAGGAGTTCCAGCGCAGCACACAGAAGCCCCAAGAGAAAAGACCCTAAACCACCCATACTGATGGTGGTGCCTGGGCAACCCTGAGTCCATCCATCACTCAGCATGAGGGCAGCTCCCCGTGCCAACAGGCAGGACATCACGGCAGGCCAGGCCACGTCCTCGGGGTATGCCTGCATCCTTCTGCACCTCGACACTTTCAGCCACCGAGTCAGCCAGAAGATGATGGCCAAATCCCTCACCGCCTCTCTCGAGATGAAATCCAGCATTTCTAAGTCGAGTCACCTGCACCCACTGAAACTTGAGCTCACATTCCCTTCAGAACTGGCTTCTCCTGCATTCTTTCCCTTTGAGGCCCACCATTCTCAGGAGCTCAGACATTTCTGGCATGGCTTCCGAACCATCAAGCACGCTGTGCATTCACTGGGTTCTGACTGCTCTCCTTTCAAGATTTCTCTGCCTTCATAACCCTTTTCTCTCTACTCCCACTGCCAGCCCACACAGGGCTAAGGCAACAAGCTGTGATCTGGCCTCCCAGGGGGGTTGAGAGCAAAGATGACAGGACTTACACACGCATGCACACACTCACTTAAAGGCAAGGGTCCAGGGTCTTTAGGTCGGGGAGGAAGGCTTCCATTTGGCCCCTGCACCTGTAGCTGCCACAGTACGATTCCCACAACACTCCCCCCGCCCGACCCACTTCGCCTGCAGGACCAGCTCCAACCCCATCCCTGGACGCCAGCCTCAAGCTGAGGGGCTCCCTCTAAGGAGCTCGGCAGTACTTCCTGTCCACACAAACTTCTCTCCCATCAGGTTCTCGTCTCAAATTTAGATTTTATTCCTCTGACCAAGAGCCCCTAGAGGACTCAGGGAGCAGGAAGCATTCATTCAAGATCTGCTTACTGCACCTCCATCATGAAAGGGTAAGAGCGGATGACTTCAGAGGCACAGTGAGAGAGTGCGCGTAAAAGCATCGCCGCTACAGAGACAGCTCCAGAAACAGGATGCAGAGTGGTGCGCACCAGGTCCACAACTGTGGAGCCTGAGAAGGCGCAGGGCCAGTAATGGGTATTTTCAGTTATTTCTTGACAGTATCACAACTTATGTGTTTTGCATTCATTACTGGGTTGAGAACACAGACACTGAAATAACAAGAATTTAACCACTTGGTGCCCAGGTCTTGGTTTCTAATTCAATTTTCCAACAAAAGGAGTGAGAGGTCTTTGGAGAAGCGGCCAATTCTAGGACTGGGGCAGGAAAGGTACAAGGTGAGCCCAGGGCATCTTGCAGTGCCAGAAAAATAAACAAGACAAAGAACAGATATGCTCAAAAGAAAAAATTTAAAAACCCATAATAATGGGGGCATGACAAAGGGACATAGGAGCCAACCGAAAGAGCTCGTGTGGCCAAAGCTGGGGCAGTCTGAACAACCAAATAACACCATACTGCATTATAACTCCAAGGAGAAAAACAGGTGTCTAAGAGTCCTCTCTGGTATAAATAAGTGACTGAATAAATGCAGAAGAGACAAATCTCATTCCAAACAATTTATGTAAACAACCCTGTCACCTCAAAGGGGTGGAGCCTAACTCCCACCCCTTACCTGCGGGCTGCACGTGACTACCTTCCAAACAGAACATTGTAGGGAAGGTGGGAGTGAAACTTCACACTTCACCTGACAGACGCCACCTCAGACCAAGTCATGCTGGAAGAATGGACCCGGCTAGGATGCGATCAGAATGCACTTCACCTCTGTGGTCTTCCTCCCCCAAACTGATAATCTCAGTACAATCATGAGAAAAACAAGAGACAAACCCAAAATGAAGGGCATTCTACAAATGCGGACCATTACTACATAAAACCATCAAGGTCATCACAAATAAGGAAGGAACGCTAGAGAGAGACTCACCACCAAGAGGACCCTAAGGAAATAAGACAAGTAAGTATAATCGAGTGTCCCAGGACAGAAAAAGGATATTTGTTTAAAAAAAGAAAAGAAAGAGAAAAAAAAAAAAAAAAATCAAGAGGAAAAAAATAGGAAGATCTAAAAGTATGGACCTAAGTTAATAACAATGTATCAGTGTTGGTTCACTAGTTGCGACTAAAGTACCACAATGTAGGACTACATGTTAACACTGGGGGTGGGGGTGGGGGACACAGGCTGGGGGGAGGGAGTAGGGATGCAAGGGAACTCACTGTACTGTCTTTGTAAATCTCAAACTATTCTAAAAATTTTAAAATTACCTTAGCTACTAATCAATCAGCCTTTCCTTTTTTTTTTTTAAGCACAAAGATGGTGAGCTACACTCTACATGCTTTCTCTCCCCAGAGGACTCAGCCTCCAGGGCGCCCATGCCCACTTCCTGCCCCTGGCTGAGGTCACTGGCACAGACTCCTGGCAGGACAGCACCCTCCAGGCAGAGGCCAGTGGAGGCAGAGCGAGCAGGCACCTGGGAAGAGCTGCCCTGCCCTGCATACCACCCAGCCTTCTAAGACCTGACTCCTGGGCCCAGACTCTGACAGAACTCGTTTGCAGGAACCCCATGATCTAAGAGCTCCGTGACCCCGGCCAGCTTCACCCACCCACCCCACGGGGCCTCTGAACAACTCCCGGAACCCTGCCAGCCAGCCAGCCAGCCAGCACCTGGTCTCCCTTCCTCTGGCTCTCTGGCGGCTCTGAGGATCTCCACACTGCTTCAGGCCTTGGAGGCACCACTGCCTTGCGGGGGAGGGATGAGCAGGCTGATGAGAAAGGCAGCAGAAGTGGGAGGGTCTCCTCTTTCAGAAGATGACCAGGGGCAAGGAAAGGAGGAGATAAGAGGAAAACACGGAGACCAGCCTGGACACCGAGGAAGAGGTGTCACACCTCCCAGACTTTCAGGAACCCAGGAGATTCACGCTGCTTCCCAAACAGCACAGGAACACACACATATGATTCTTAACCATCTTATACGAGCACCCACAACCTATGTGCTTTTTCCATTAAACTCAGACTAACTTACTAATGGGATTCTAGGAAAAAACACAGACCATCAACATAATTACAGGATCCCTAGAACAGACCCAGAGGAAAAAAAGAGGAAAGGTTAGAAACTGAGGCTTCCATTAGAGGAGGCAACGAGGAAGAGGAACTGCCTGGTCAGGGCCCCTGGGAATCAGCCGTGGTTAAAAAAAAAAAAAAAAAAAAAATCAAGAGGAAAAAAATAGGAAGATCTAAAAGTATGGACCTAAGTTAATAACAATGTATCAGTGTTGGTTCACTAGTTGCGACTAAAGTACCACAATGTAGGACTACATGTTAACACTGGGGGTGGGGGTGGGGGACACAGGCTGGGGGGAGGGAGTAGGGATGCAAGGGAACTCACTGTACTGTCTTTGTAAATCTCAAACTATTCTAAAAATTTTAAAATTACCTTAGCTACTAATCAATCAGCCTTTCCTTTTTTTTTTTTAAGCACAAAGATGGTGAGCTACACTCTACATGCTTTCTCTCCCCAGAGGACTCAGCCTCCAGGGCGCCCATGCCCACTTCCTGCCCCTGGCTGAGGTCACTGGCACAGACTCCTGGCAGGACAGCACCCTCCAGGCAGAGGCCAGTGGAGGCAGAGCGAGCAGGCACCTGGGAAGAGCTGCCCTGCCCTGCATACCACCCAGCCTTCTAAGACCTGACTCCTGGGCCCAGACTCTGACAGAACTCGTTTGCAGGAACCCCATGATCTAAGAGCTCCGTGACCCCGGCCAGCTTCACCCACCCACCCCACGGGGCCTCTGAACAACTCCCGGAACCCTGCCAGCCAGCCAGCCAGCCAGCACCTGGTCTCCCTTCCTCTGGCTCTCTGGCGGCTCTGAGGATCTCCACACTGCTTCAGGCCTTGGAGGCACCACTGCCTTGCGGGGGAGGGATGAGCAGGCTGATGAGAAAGGCAGCAGAAGTGGGAGGGTCTCCTCTTTCAGAAGATGACCAGGGGCAAGGAAAGGAGGAGATAAGAGGAAAACACGGAGACCAGCCTGGACACCGAGGAAGAGGTGTCACACCTCCCAGACTTTCAGGAACCCAGGAGATTCACGCTGCTTCCCAAACAGCACAGGAACACACACATATGATTCTTAACCATCTTATACGAGCACCCACAACCTATGTGCTTTTTCCATTAAACTCAGACTAACTTACTAATGGGATTCTAGGAAAAAACACAGACCATCAACATAATTACAGGATCCCTAGAACAGACCCAGAGGAAAAAAAGAGGAAAGGTTAGAAACTGAGGCTTCCATTAGAGGAGGCAACGAGGAAGAGGAACTGCCTGGTCAGGGCCCCTGGGAATCAGCCGTGGTCCATGGAGCGAGACTCCAGCACACCCCTCGCTGAAGGCTGGGATGGAAAACTTCTCAGAAGTCCTCTTTCTAACTTAACTTTCTTGTCAAGATGCCTCCTCCTCTTGTTTTAGTAAGTAATAACCATTTTGACAGAACTGAAAATTTTATGAAGAGAAATATTTCATGGAGATGGCTAGCAAACAGCATGCTGAAGTGCTTTAGACAAGGTATCAGATTTCCACTTTCTCAGTTACAGATTCACCTAGTGTGTGTGTGCTGAGCTGTGTTCGACTCTGCGACCCCACAGACTGGGGCCCACCAGGCTCCCCTGTCCATGGGATTTCCCAGGCAAGAATCCTGCAGTGGGTTGCCATGCCCTTCGCCAGGGGATCTTCCCGACCCAGGGACCAAACCCACGTCTTCCGCACTGGCGGGAGGATTCCTGACCACTACCGGTATTCTCCCCAGTACCACCTGGGAAGCCCACAGATTCACCTCAGGAAAAGAGTATTCGACTCTTAACAAAAAAACTCTGGAAGATGAATGAAGCAGTTGCCAAACTTCTCACTTAAAAGTCAAAATACATGGGAAGGATAAATTTGGATTGACAAGAACACACTGCTATATATTAAATAGAAAACCAACAAGGACCTACTACCGTGTAGCTCAAGGAACTTTATGCAGTACCCTGTAATGGCCTACATGGGGAAAGAATCTAAGAGAGTCGACACACGTCTACGTCTAACTGTTTCACTCTGCTGCACGCCTGAAACTAACGCAACATCATAAATCA
The DNA here is from genome assembly GCA_006410635.1 of Cephalophus harveyi. Classification (NCBI taxonomy): domain Eukaryota; kingdom Metazoa; phylum Chordata; class Mammalia; order Artiodactyla; family Bovidae; genus Cephalophus; species Cephalophus harveyi. The sequence goes on along the minus strand of SJYT01071263.1, from coordinate 216,778 downwards.
ACTACACTGCAATAAAAATATTTTACAATAAATCAAAATACTGCCAAGTCAGTAACACGCTGATAACCCCGAAATCAACAAAAGAAAGGACCCACAGTTGGGTTCCCACCCCCGCAAGAGCCGCAGCAGTGGTCCCTAAGCGATGGCTGGCCCGACGTGCAGGACAACCAGACACACTCTGCCTGCCCAGCAGCCGGGTCACCCCGGGACCGCCCGGGGCTTTCCAAGGAGTCCGACTAGTACTCGGCCAAGGACAGCAGCACAGAAATTTGAAAATTTGCCACCATGGTTCCCTCACTGAAAGTCTGGAAAGTAAAGGGGAAACCCCACCCATAATCACACCCTAACTAAAGTCAGAGTTTTTTATTTGCATATTTTATACCGATGAGATCAGCGGGTGCAGAAGTGTAATGTCCTGCTTTTTCACGTGACTGTTATATCGTAAACATAGCTCACGCTGTTGCCGAGCTGGATGACTATCATACTTTCAAGACTGCAGCAACTCTTCACACACGTTTTTAAAAATTTGACCTAACTATGTCTAACAGACAAGATAGCATGTGGCAGTTTTCTTCAGCTCCTAACTAGGCACAGACCAACTGGCAGAGCACCTCTGACCCTGTGGTCAGCAGGGGCCGGATGGTCTCCAATAGCAGGAAGGTGAGACCGCTTCGTGGAATGAGGTCACACCCATTCAGGCCTGGCCGTCCATCCACAAGACAGATGTGCAGCCGCTGGATTTACTCAGCCACTGGCGGGGGTTGCGGGGTGGGAGAGGTAGGATGCTCCCTGAAAGGACGCCCACCACAGCATTACCGTCGCTGTATCGTATCTTGTAACATACACTGCAAGATATAGTAGCGGACTGAACGCCTGCCAGGAAAACAACAGATCATGGTTCGGCATGTGGGGCGATACTACAGACTTTCGAAACGGAAATCACTGGGCTCCGCAATGCTGACGGCAAGGTGTCTAGAGCAGAGATCCCGGGGATGCCCCAGGGCAGAGCTCGCCGAACCGCACGGAGCCGAGTCTGCAGTTCAGGTGCACACAGCAGCCTGCGCTCTGTGCTGGGAGCCAGGCCTGCCCGCCCACCGCGGCACACAGCCACACCCAGGCAGGGGGCAAGGTGGAGGCTATCCTCAGGCCCCAGCCTCACAGCTGGCCCCAGCCTGGCCTTGACCATTCCTGAGCCACCTGCACAGCGGGGAGCAACAAGCCTAAATCTTAAAAAAAAGCCACTTCTGACCATAAGCACCCCAAGCCTGAAACTGAGAATTAACTGCTTACCATCCCCCACACAAAAAATACACAAAGACTGGATCACAAAATACAAGGAGTTGAGCAGATGGAAATGATAAAATGCAAACTGAGGCTGATGGCAACCTCAGAGTGAAGGGGTATAGTTTCAACAGTGGGGGATGCACTGGGATCACCTCGCCATAGAGGGCTGAGGTCCCAGGATATCACACAGGGGTGATGCAATACTACACACAGGCTTGCCTTTGATGCTGGAATTCCCCAGGCAGCCAAGGGCGAGAGTGGCATTCCAGGGAGGGTGTGTGCTTAGCTGCTCAGCAGGTGTCTGACTCTTTGCGACCCCATGGACTGCAGCCTGCCAGGCTCCTCTGTCCACGGGATTCTCCAGGCAAGAACACTGAAGCGGGTCGCCATGCCCTCCTCCAGGGGATCTTCCCAACCCAGGGATCAAACCCAGGTCTCTCGTATTGCAGGCGGATTCTTTATCGTCTAAGCCACCAGGGAAGCCCAACACCAGGAAATCTCAAAGCACTGGAGGTGAAACCGTCATTAAGCTGAGTGAGCATTCACTGTATTACTTTTCCTGTGGTTTTTCATATGACGTATCACCTCATTAAGTATTTTTACTATAAAAAAATTAAATTACATCAAAAAATCACCATCTGTATTATAGTTTGACTCTTTCTTTTCAAAAAGCAAAGTAAGTGTAAGAAAAATATTTTTTACCAGTTAGATCAGAGGCCACCTATCACTTTTTATCGCATCCCTGGATGTCGAGCACACCTTCCCACTGTCAGCACAGGCTGACATCCCTCCCCGGAGACATGCCCCTGGGAGACAACCCCATTCAGGCAGGGTGATAAGCTGGGGGCGGGGGCGCTCACAGCTGCCCACAGCCTGCCCCGTCTATCTCCCGGGAGGGCTGGTCACCCCGTCTAGAGGGGCCCACTTATGTTTTGCCGCCCACCAGCCTGCCCTCCTTGTAGGGTCCTCTCCCCTGAACCAAGTGTGACCGAATCCTGACATCCATCAAGGCTCTCCCGAGACTTGTGCTAATGAGCTAAACCACACCTGTCCAAGATGGTCAATGGAACAACTTAACCTGCGGTCCCTGGTGGGGACTTCACCCAGACCTCCCAAGTCTTAGCCCTAAAATCTGCTCATGCAGTAGCTGCAGGTATAAAGACAAAGAGGAAAGGGACCAGAACACAGACTCCCTCACATCACCTGTTACGCCACCTTCTTTAACACTGCATCTGCCTGTTTAAACTTTCAAGTTTTGAAAGTTTAGGACATTTAAACAGTGTTGAGTTATCAACCCAGGGAAGGACAATCACAACCTAACTAAACTACAACAGAGTCCTACTAAGGAAAAGCAGCAGAGAGTACCAATGACAAAACCTTTCGCCCCAGAACAGAGAGCCCAGCCCGGAGGAGGAGGAGGTTGGGGAGAGGTGCACCCCCAGGAGCAGACACCCAACTAGACACTCGAGTCCAGCCAAGCGTCAGCCTTCAGGCCAGGGCGGTTCCCTCGTCCTCCTGGGGCTCTATGAGGCCCCGTGTGCCGGGGGACCGTCAACTGCTTACAGTATGCCCCATACACAAGCCTGCCACAACAAAGCCTCCCGTAAGTCTGTTCGTGAGGCTCAGTGTAGTAAGACCATCTCACAGCGAGAACTGCGGCATTAAATCACACGGCGCACTGTGTCACTGGATCTTCATACCTGAACCCACGTCCACCAGGTAGAGCACATGCCAGACACGCAGCCAAACACGGTTCCATAAAGAAGTCAGCACCCACGCCAGGCCACTGGCCTATCCAGTAGCCACTGGCAATCAGAACGGTTCCAGCTGCCGAGAGCGGTCCACTTCAAACACGACAGGTGACTGAACTGGCTGCGAGGCTTTGGGGAAAGGCACGCAGTTTTCCCCCTCCTTAGCAGGTCAGAGGAAGATGTCTTCCTCCAACTAAGAGGGTCCCACCAGGTCTCCAGAAAACCCTCCGACCCCTGCTGTTCACGACCTCCGGCCTCTCCATGGGGTGAGAGCTCACACTGAGCGACACCCATGACCCCGCGATGGAAGCACCAGATGCAGGAAAATTTCCCTGGTTACATTCTGTTTGTGAGGACCCCTGCCTTCAAAGAGCTCTGAAGCGGAAAGGTCACGAGCAGGTACCAAAGAGCACACCTGTGTGACCCAGCGAACCCTGCCGCTTCCAGGGCTCTCCTCTCCTCTCCCGGGCTTCAGTTCCCTCGTCTGTCTGTGGGGAGGGGGTGTGCTGCCAAGGGCCCCCAGTGCAGCTTCGGCCTCACTGGTACACGAGGATGGGGCTCAGAGCACACCTCTCCTTGTTCCCGTGGCTGGGGGCCCCCAGGCCCTGCCCACCACTCACCCTCCATGTCCAGAGCAAGGGAGCTGAGCTGGGGAGACAGTCAGGGCCTTCCAGGGGCCGCAGCCGGCCAGGCAGGCTGGTTGAAGGCTCTGCAATGCCTGAGACTGCCGGGCACTCTAGGGGCTGCATGAGAGGCTTGTCCGTCAGCCAGGAGTGAGCATTCAAGTCTGCACAGGCACAGGAGCTGGCTGCCGCTGGGGCCATCTATCTACCCTCCAGCATACGGAAAGCCCACCAAGGCCCGGGATGCCTGAGAGGGCGATCCCCTGGTGAGCCGGCCCAGATGCCCCAGAACTGACAGTGCAGGGGAGCCCAGCCAGTGACGATGTTCCTCACAGGCCAAACCATGACCTGAGATCCCCACTCAGCCACGGGACACATGCCAGGACCCCCGGGGAAACCTGGGCAAGTCCCTGCACCTCTCTCTGAGCCGCCCTTCCCTGTCCCTACAATTGGAAATGAGTAAAACTACCTCCTCGGTGCTGGGGAGTCAGACAGCACTCCCTGAAAACAGCTGGCATGTGGGCCCACCTCTGGGGTGAGACAGCGAGACAGCCACAACCCGCCCCCCAGGTGCTCCACCAGGGGCCTGCAGAAATGGGAACAGGCTTTTCTGCTGGGGCAGAGGCTGGGCAGTCAGCCAAGGAGCTGCCCAGTGGCCAGAGGACAGCACAGCGGTCAGGGGTGGGGCGGACTACTCCTCAGCCAGACCCCCTGGGGGCAGCCCCCACCCGCACTAGGCATCTAGGGACAATGCCTAAGGCCTTGGGAAGGCCCACACTGGGGCAGTTTCAGACCCAGATCCAGCCCGAGGAAGTCCCTGAAGAAGGGGCCCAGCCTACGGTCAGGTTCAAGGGCTCCAAAGAGCATCTCATGGGAACAGCACAAGCCAAGCGGCTGACCAGGAACCAAGGATGCCAGGCTGGACAGAGAGGAGGACAAGTCTGTTATCCTCTGCCCCCAAAGTCCACTTGTAACGGTTATCTGTTTCAGAGAAGCTGGCCTGTGCCGTTTTACACAGCAGTCAAGGTAAGCCAACTGGAACCGTAGCCTCACACACTGTCTGTCCACATGGTGTCCTGCCAATCAGCCACAATGCCCGGCCACAGACACGATGGCTGACTGGCCTCCTGACACACCTGAGAAGATCCTAATCCATAAACAGCAGGGTCCCGGCTCTGGTCCCGGCGGCTGGGACAAGTTGGTTCAGACCAGGGATCCCCAGACCAATCAAACCATTCATTGATCCCTGAGGCTCCATAAACTAGGCTCTGGCATGTAATCATTATGGCGAAACATCGGGGCTCCTGGATTTTATAACATTTTGCTCAACTCACTGTGGGGGCAGCCTTGGGGCACACACAGGGGCTCCTGGCAAAAGCACAGCAGATTCTGTTCCTCTCCCCTCCCATGAGAACCGCTGCCAGTTACGGCAGGGACAGAAGCCCTCGCCATGGTCCTTGAATCAGAGCTGCTATCAATTAACAATAAAAGAAGAAGCCCAGTTTAGGGAAGGTGCTAAAAATAAGCTAATATCTTGAGTGGGGCGTGGACAGAACCAAGGACTCCAGGACAGCGTGAACTAAGGTCCAGGGATGGGCAGCATCAGCATCGTCCGGACCAGCCTATCACAGCGCGCTGAGGGCGGAGCCTGGAACAGGCCCTCCAGGTGACTGGGAGGAGCTGAAGCGGAGGAAACCGTATCCAGCCTGCTCTTAGAAAGAGGCGGAAGCGTCACGCAACTGCTGCCAATTAACTCCTAGTGCTCTATGAAAAATCCAGCCTTCCTCTCCAGCAAACTGAAAACTGGCTCCGCGGCAGAAAGACAGGGTGCGGGCCACGTCCACACTGAGGGACTGCAGGACCGCACACAGCGGGCAGGCGGGAGCGCGGCAGCCACCCGGCCTCCTCAGCAGGCCGGCCCAGCCTCCCCTGCGGCTCCCCGACCCGCTCCCTCTGAACAGCCGCTGGGGACCAGCCACAAAAGCCAAGAGGGGGTCTTTCCTCGTGGTTCCGTGGTGAAGAATCCACCTGCCAATGCAGGAGACAGAGGTCCAACCCCTAGTCCTGGAAGATCCCACACGCCGAGGGGCAAACAGCCCCGTGTGCCACGACTGCAGCCCACGAGCCTCGCGCTTCTGCTCCGCAACAGAAGTCAGCTCGATGAGAAGCCCGTGCATCGCAGCCAAGAAAGCCCACACATGCTCGCAGCAAGACGGCCAAGTGCAGCCAAAGACAGATGTTATAAAAAGCCAAAAGAGGCGGGTGTGTGTACACACGTGTGTGACAGCTGTCCACAACTCACCCACAACGGGGCCAGGGTCTGCCCACCGCCACGTGGACTCTCACTCAGCCCAGGCCAGGGGAAGCCACCGGGCAGTCGGCCTGTGAGAGCGTCTCGGCTGCTTAGACCCCGGGCCCACCCAAGCTCCTGAACAAAGGACCTGGTCCTCCGGGCAGGGGGATGAAGGGCAGACACGGCAGAAGCTCCCCCGACACGGAGGCGGCCCAGGCCCTGAGTGGGCGGCGCCTGCAGCAGCCGGGTCTGCGGGTTCATGTTGGCCTGGGGCTGCCCTCTCAGGTGGGAGGAAGGACACTGTGACTTAAACACAGCGTGGCTGACACAGAAAAAGGAAACACCCACAAATTAAAAGGTACGGCCTATTTTAGCTTTAAACACACATCCCTCTCACAGACAGCAAAGTCCAAAATAGCACACCTTATTTTAGGAAGATTAAAGGCAGCTCTTAACTGGGCCACAAAATAGCCCCAGAGTCTGGAAGATCAGAACTGGGTAATAACAGTGGGTGAGGAGAGGCAGGGCGTGGACGCCGCCTGACCACCTCCAGGCAGCCCACTCCCAGGACCAGTGGACTGAGGCCCAGGGGCCAGCAGGACCGCCTGAGTCGTCCCTACTCAGCCTGGCCTCTCCTTCCGCTCCTTCAGCGCAGCTGCCAGCCCTGTGGGGCCGGGCCGCCGAGTCAGGGGGGCCCTCAGCCTCTCCCCTCCTCCAGCTGTGGCCCGAGCAGGACGGGCACTGGGTTAAGCAGGAGGGAGCGGAGGGCGTGGGGGGAGCCCCTTCTGGGCAGACACCGCCCCCCTCAAGGAGGGCGGGGGCGGCCCCGGGCGGCCTCTCACATGGGGAGGGCCGTTCCCAGGAGACCCAGTGACGTCCCCGGGCTCCGGCGCAGGCAGAGCCCCCCGACACGGAGGCGGTGGTGAGTCCTTGCCTGCGGGGCTGTGCCCTGGGTCCACCGGGTGCCAGCGCGTCAGACAGAGAGGCCACAGCAACAGCGGGGCCTGGAGCAGTCACCTGCTGAGAACCGGGCCACTGTGGGGCCCCGGCGTCTCCCACCCAGGCTGCGCCTCCACACCTGGAAGGGGTCCTGCCTCGCAGGCCCGCAGCCACGCCACCGGTGTTCCAGTCCCGGCTCTGCCTCTCGGCGGTCAGGGGCAACTGGTTTAACCTGCTGCTCCTCAGTTTCCCCTCTGACCCGGGGTAAGCGGCATCTCTGCCTCCGGCTGTCGCAAGAACTATGATCCCAGACAAAGTTCGGCCAGCACGGCTGCAAGCCCGGCCCACGCCCTCAGGCCCGGGGACTCCTAGCCCTTCAGAAGCAGGGTGCTGGGAGCACTCAGGCCGAGCGGCTGGATCCAGGACGACGGAGGGGCTCGGAGTACAGAGAACAGGAGTGCCTGCAGCAGGAAGTGAGGCCTCAGGGAAGGGCAGCATTTCTGGCGCGGAGAGGGCTGGCCCCTAGTCCCAAGAGAGCGTGCAGCCGGCAGGAGGTGGGGAGGCCAGGCGACCGCGACCATGCCCGTGACCGGGCGCCACAGAGCGACCTCGGCAACCCGGAGCTCAGACGCGGCGGGCCCCACTCCCCTGTGAACAGAGGAGATCCCAGGGAAGCCCACCCTCTCCAAGGTTCCCGCTGAAGCAGCCTCTCCTCCCCCGACATACACCCAGAGTGGGGCCACCCTGACTCCAGGGTCGGGGACTGGACGCCTGGCGGGGCCTGGAGGTGATGAAGGAAGAGGCTCATCCCCAGGGCTCTGCTCTGGGGAGCCCCACTCAGCAGGGAGCCGGGCACAGCGCTGTGAGCCCGCCAGGCCAGGCCGCAGGGCACTGAGAGCAAGCAGTCGGCACTGGCGCCTGTCCCAGCAAGACCTGACCCGAGCCTCGCTGCTACCCGTCTCACCAGGCCCTGAAGAAGCAAAAGGCAAGCTCTAGGAACTATCAAAACTCAAATATTAAAAAATAAACTTCTCCACTATGAATCCTCATTGTCCTGTGTGCCCATTCTAATTAACTTCTCTACAAATTTCTGAGATTAAAAATGTTTCAAGTGGCAAATGTGACTCATTACATTACAGGAGAGAAACGTGGGCAAAATCTCATTGCAAAGAAGGCTGGTTACCACCAAGCTATTTATGGTTGATTTTAGTAAGATTCTGCCTTCAAACCTTGACTGCTTGTGGGTGGATCAAACATTTGTTGGATTAGCCTTGGAAAACAATGAGAAGATAGTGCATTTGTGGGAGAAAAGATTGCACTTGTCGGGGCGGGGAAGTACCATGATAAGCGCACTCCATACTGTCATCTGGAATTACTGGCAACAAAGGGGGACATGCGGGGCCCCCTACAGAGGGCCGTCCCCCATCACCACCCTGCCTGCAGGGCAAGTGGGGAGGAGGGGTGAAACAGGAGGGAAGGGGGCAGGGCACAACCTGTGAAAGAACGACCCAGCCCGAGGGCACAGCATAAACTGGACAGAACCAAATGGGTCCAAGAACCGGGACAAGTCAGCTTGACTAGATCTTGATCCTTAGTACAAGCTCATGTCAGCAAGCTAAATGACACACCCAGAGGCGCCATGACAGTTTCAAGGCCAACCATCAAAGATCAGAAAGTGGGCGGTGGCCCAACCCCTGGGAAACTCTGCCCCTTCCCCAAAATAGCTGGAATAATCCTCCCCCTCATTAGCCTATGAAATCACCCAGCCCCTAAACGCTAACCACACCACACAGGCTGCACTCACCCTCTGCAACAGCCCACATTCTGTCTGTAGAGTGCATTTCTCTCTGAATAAATCCACTTCTTACCTATCACTTTGTCTCTCACTGAATTGTTTCTGCGATGAGACAACAAGAACCTGAATTTCATTTGGTCCTGAAACCAGGTCTGTGATCTCAGTTGGAAGACTGTGGGTTTTGGCTGGGTTTGAGTCCTGGCCGTGTCGGTTCAAGTTCTAAGCAGGGTTCTGGCTGGGTCTGAGTCCTGGCCTCGTGGGCTCAAGTCCCAAACTGGGTTGTGGCTGGGTTCGAGTCCCAGTCTTGAGGTAAATGGTTTCAGGGGTGGGCTGCTGAGTTCCTGCCCCACAGCCAAGAACAGGCCATCAGGACCATTTTTGATCACGTAATATAATATTGAGGCTTAAAGTACAAACAACACATCTGTAAAAGTTCAACATGCCGCTAAATTTTACACATAATTTTAGGCAGATTAAACTCATTTTGTACTAAGATTTGACTCCTTCCGTGTTATCCGTGATTTTGCTCTGTCCAAGGCCAGTCTCACTCTCCCATCTCATCTATTATCCTGGATCATAGAGATGAATTTATATACCTGGACTTTGGAGCTCGAACCATGGAGTTTTACCAGACTCTCTATAACCTGTTTGAGGGACAAACTCCCTGGCTTAAATCCCTTCCTCCACGTTCTCAGCACAAATAGGAAGCAGTCCAAGGTCCTTCACCCTAGAGGTGGGGCCTGCTGACCTACCTTCCTTCCCCAGGGTTCTGAGAACCACACCTGCAGACGGCTTCCCTGAGGCTCTCAAATAGCCTCCTGGTCTTTGCTCAGGCTGTCCCCTCCTCTGATGCCCTTCTGTTCTTGTCCCGCAGGCAATTCATGCTTCTGCTTCAAGACATGTTTAAACAGCAATTCCTCTCTGAAGTTTCTCAAAGCCAGAAATAAACATTCTCTGCTCTTAATGATACAGTCCTCTGTATACGACAAAGAAAACATCTTTAATACACTGCAAATCCCTGTCTTCCCCCAGCTCCTTAAGGAAAGGGACTGCGTCATTTTCAACTCTAACCCTTCCGTACTCAGGACAAAACTGATCCGTTGAAGAAGCCCCAAACTAGCTTTCATTAAATGACTGCATGACCGAAAAGCTTACACAGTACCCCAAGATAAATTCAGCACAGAAGAAAAATTACTTGGAAATGCTTTTTATCAGTGAGAGACTATGAAATAATCAAACTGGTTTTCCTGCACCTCACTTAGGATGATACTAATGGCATTGGGGCTGCAGACTGTTGGGGTGATGGGAGTCGGGCTGACGTGGGCTCTGCAGCTCCCCGGGGCCTTGCAGTGCACAAGAGGGCCAGGCCCGGAGTCACTCACCAGCCAGGAGACACTCAGCAGGCCACGGATTCACCCTGGCCCCCAAGGTGACCTCTGTGTAGTGAAGGGCTAGGCTGGACCAGTCTGGCCTCCCTGCATCTGGGGCTCTTCAGAGGCACTTAGATTTCTGAGGCATTTCCAGGTTACACAGAGCACAGCACCGCACCACACCACACGCCTCCAACTCCAGCCCCTTTGGAGTACACTCTTCTGTTCAGGCAACCTGCTTTAAAAATACAAAATGTGCCACAGACCTCACCTACCCCCAGAAGGCTGGAGGCAGCCCTCCCCTCTGCACGTGGACACCCAGCATCAGGCTGACCTGGAGTCTAACAGGGTGATATCAGATACCATGAATACAAAGAGGGAAATAATAGGAGGCTGGAATGAAAACCACAAGTGATTCCTTACCCTGTGTACATGGCTTTCCAAACAAGCCCGTTAACTGGATGCACGCTTCACAGACATACGTCTCAATGGGGCAGACGGTACCCCAGGATGATGTGCAGAAATGTCAGCCTCCAGAGAGGGGAGCGGGAAGACCAGAGAGGACCCCTGTGACGTCTGAGTGAGGCCACAGGTAGAAATACCCTGACAGGGGGTAACTGTGTCATGTGTGTGACAGCCGTGGGAACCAAGGCTCCAAGTGCCACCCCCGAGACCCTTCCACTCTGGACACGCCTCAGAGTGCTGTCAGCAGGCGCTGGGTTCACGCCCAGCCAGGACCCCGCGCCCTCCTTCCTCACCAAGGCCAGCCGCGGGCCCGGGCACGCTGCGGCTGTGAATTCAGGGACCCTCCTCTGTGGCTGTGGTTCTCCAGCCACTTCCTACTGTGTCGAGCAGCAGTCATAGCCAGGGCTGTGGTTTTACCCAGTGAGACCCTGCAGGGAGAGGGGACAGGGAGGCCCTCTGCCACTGGCCCTTTCATCAGTCAGCCACTCCTGCCATGGAACTCCTGGAGAGCAGGCCTCCTCGAGAGCCCCAGGTGAGTGGCGGTGGGGGGGGGCTCGCATCACTGCTCTGCTCCCCCCAATCCCCACCTCCACCCCAACAGGTCCTTCTCCTGGGAATCCCCACGTCTGTGCTGTCCTCTGCCAGCTCACTGCAGGTCCCGGTGGTGGTGTCTCCCGGGCCCTCGGGGAGCTCTGTGTCCATCTCAGCTGAATTATGTACACCTGTGAGCCTGTGTGGCTTCGATCCTGAGCCATCCACCTGCGGCACCCACTGAAGTCTCACTGGGGTCAGGACTGAGGCCATCAGAAGACAAAGGCCACAGGCAGGTCTGAGGCGCAGACATGGGAGCGGCCAGCCTCTCCCCACAGAACCGACTCCGGCTTGGTTTTATTCTCCTTCCATCCTTACCCTTCCCTCATGGCACCTTTAAATTTTCTGTTTTCTTTACTGAGACGTCAAAATTGAGGTATCTAAGGCTCTCACCTAAGCCATGAAATTAAAAGACACTTGCTCCTTGAAGAAAAGCTAGACAGCATATTGAAAAGCAGAGACATTACTTTGCCAACAAAGTCCATCTAGTCAAGGCTATGGTTTTTCCAGTGGTCATGTATGGATGTGACAGTTGGACTATAAAGAAAGCTGAGTGCTGAAAAACTGATGCTTTAGAACTGTGGTGTTGGAGAAGGTTCCTGAGAGTCCCTTGGACTGCAAGGAGATCCAACCAGTCCATCCTAAAGGAGATCAGTCCTGAATATTCATTGGAAGAACTGATGCTGAAGCTGAAACTCCAATACTTTGGCCACCTGATGTGAAGAACTGACTCATTTGAAAAGACCCTGATGCTGGGAAAGACTGAAGGCAGGGGACATCAGAGGATGAGATGGTTGGATGGCATCACTGACTTGATAGACATGCGTTTGAGTAAGTCCCGGGAGTTGGTGATGGACAGGGAAGCCTGGCGTGCTACAGTCCATGGGGCTGCAAAGAGTCGGACACGACTGAGCAACTGAACTGAACAGAATGAAGGTTCTCACCTCCTTTCTGTCCAGTCTCAAAATTGTACTATTTATCTCATTTACTTAGAGTTATCACCTGTTAAAGTAGTTCATGGTCTCACTGGATTAGAAAGCAAACTAAGTACTACCAGTGATGATGAATTTTCACCTCAGTTCCAGAATTCCACCAAGGTGAAAAACTTCTGGACAGCTCAACTAACAGGTTGCTTCCCTAAAGCCCATTTATAAGTTAATTGGAACCTACAGAGTATTTCTTTTCCTATAAAATCATCATTAAAATGAGACTTAAGTTTCCAAGCTAATAAGCAAATGCTTACTTAACACATTTGTTCTTTTGCCGATTTAAAATAGGAAAAATGTTATAATCATACAAGAAAATCAAATGTGAGTTTATGTGGGGGGGGGGTCTATGCAAAAATTCTGTTACTCAAGGAAGAGCAGTTTCACAACTAGTATACAGCAGGGAGCCCACGAAGCTGAGCAGAGCCTTTCTGCTCACCGCCAAGGGAGAGACACTGGGTCTCCCTCCACCCCCCACCCCCGCGGGCGTGTCACCAGCACAGGGCAGGGCAAGGAGAAAGGAGACGGGGAGATCCAGGCCACAGAGCGGGGGACAGCGAGGGGACGAGGTGTGCGTGCGTGTCGGGGCGGGGGCGGGGGTCCAGCACAGGCACCGGGTGTCCTTGGGGACACACACACAGGGAGGGGCTGTAGGGCTGCGGGGCAGGATCAGAGAGAGACGGGAGAGGGAGACAAGGCCGGGAGTCCCGGGAGAGGACGCAGCGGACACTGTCGCCTGCTGGCCTCCCGTGGCCCTGTGAGTTTGGTGGCTGGCCCGTCCCTGGGCCTGGCCCACCTGGTGCAGCTCTGTAAGCGAGGGGCTGTGTGGCGAGAGGGCCCGTGGACCCCACTCTGCCGCTGACCACTGCGTGGCCTCCCTTCTCTGCACCCCGATTCTGTCACCTGCCCAATGGGAGGACAGACACACGCGACTCAGGGTGTGTGAAAGGCAGCCGCGCACAGGCAGGCAGAGCGCAGCAGCGGGCGCTGGGCCAGGCCCCAGGAGCACGGCGGCTCATGGAACCAGTGACGGCGGGACGCGCGTCAGCCCTCCTGAGCCCACAGGCCCTGGCACACAGCAGTGCTCGGTAAGGTCAGCGTAAAAAACCTAACCACACAAGGTCCCTTCCCGCTGAGCTGGGGCAGCAGGACTCGTGGGAGAGGCGTGGACTCAGCGAGGAGGGCAGGGGCTTGCCTGGGCCTGGAGCCAGGGAATCAGAGGGAGCCCGGGACCAAGCAGCCGTCCACCCATGGGCTGGAGAGGCCAGGTCCACACCGGGGGAACCACAGGCCCAAGGGAGCCGGGGCTCAGCGTAAACAGGGGGCAGGAAGCAGGCCTGTCCCCTGGGGAAGAGCATAACCAGGCCTGCCAGTTATTAAAACCAGGGCCTGAGAGCCAGGGACTCAGGGACTGAGGGACCCAGGCCCTGCCACTGAGGGGCTTCAGGGACCTACAAGGAGCAACTGAGGGGCTTTGGGACCCGTGACCAGCCACCAATTGCGGGGAGAAACGGAAGATGAGCGAAGATACAGAACAGATTCAGGAACACAGACCCTCTGAATTTTCATCACATTACTTATGAAAATATAAATAAATACGTGTGAGATGCATCCCTACTCCTCTTCATTTCAGTCCACAACTTAGAAATGACGGTTCACATGTCTGGCCTCTGGCTCCCTCCTCCACAGCAGGAGGGCTGTGTGCTGTCTGCCCTTCTTTCCCTTCCCCAACCCAACTTCCTGGCGCAGGCAGGCACTCGATAAATGTGTATCATATCAATGAGTCAATTATGTGCACACTTCCCAGTGCAGTTTCTCTTGGGTATTTACACACTCCATCCTTCATGTCTCCTGACCTTGCTCACGTGACTTCTCCTTGTGGGGACCAGGAACTCACACTGAATGAGAAACCCATACACCGACCCTTGCTGGGCCATTTCACTCAGGAGACATCATCTAACCCCTGTTCTGTTTTCAATGTACAGATGAGGAGAAAGAGGCTGCCCAGGGCCATGTTGCCACAGCGAAACAGCGAATCCAGGCATCACCACACATGCCCCAGCGAGGTGCACCACGGGCCCTGATCCAAAGCTCTTTCTTTTCCAAACCAGTGTAATAGTACAGGAAGAATACAGGCCTTAGCTAGTCACTGAGTGCATCTCAGTGTCTAAAAGGCCCTCCTGCAGCTTCATGGGTTCAGGAGAAGGAAGAACCACAGCCACCCAACAGCCTCAGCTGGCCAAGCCTGCGCTTCCTCATTCCATCCGCTGTCTTGGGCAGTGCCGGCCTCAGCAGGTTGCTGTGGGATGTGGGAGGTCAAATAATGCCCCCCGCCCCCCAAACATGCCCCCGTTCTAGTCCCGGCAGCCTGTGAGTGCTATTTACACGGCACGGACTCTGCAGGCATGATTAAGCTGAGGATCCTGAGGGAGGACGCCATCCTGGATTATGTGGTGGGCCCTGAAGCCAGTGTAAATGTCCTGAGAAGGAAGACACGAAGGGAGATTTCGGAAGAGAGCCCCATGATAGAGGCAGAGGGAGGCCGAATCACAGAGCCTGGCCCCAGATGGGGGGGCAGGCCCACGAGCCGAGGGGGCCAGCAGCTTCTCTGGATGAGGCAAGAACTGGATCCTTCTCTGAGCCACCACGGCCCTGCTGACCCCGTGGTCTTGACCCCATGATGCTAATGTGGACTCCTGACCTCTGGAGCTGTGAGAGGATGAAGTTCCGTTGTTTTCAGCCCCCAAGTCGGTAGGAATTTGTGACAGTGACCCTAGGACACTGATGTAGCGGACGGCACGAGAAACACGGGTGAGGCCGCCAAGCCACCGCCGGGCGCACAGCAGGAAGTCAAGAACCTCCTCAGTGAAGGGGTTCCTGCCACCGCCCGGGACCACCAGCCAGTGCTGTGAGCTGCACACACAGCCTCAGGCGGCCACAGTCCTGCCGATACTCAGAAACCGCCTTCACACACACTGGCTCTCTTAATTCTGTTTCAAAGGGCGTTTCCAAGGCTGCTCCAATTCTTGGCGCATCCTATATAAATATAAAATTTTGCCACAGACGTCTGCCTTAAACATGCAGTGCCATGCTCCGCTGACCCCACAGAGGAGGACCCTGACCGCTGGAGCCAGGAGCGGTGAGCAGGCCCCTTACCTCCCGCAAGCACAGCAAAAGCACCTCCCTCAGCCAGGAGCCCTGCAGCTGCCAGAGCAGCGGCCGGAGCGGGTCCCTGGTGTGGGCCTGCAACCCCCGCCTGCGAGCCTGGAAGAAGGGCCAGCGGGGCGCCGAGATTGAGTGTTAACACCGGCCCCCTCCCCTGCTCTGCATCTCTGCAGCCTGGCTCCGTGGCCGCCCCGCTCCCGGTTTCCCTTCTTGGGGGCGGGGTGGGTCCCGGTTTGGAAATGCACGATGTGCAATCCTACTTCCTCCGGCGTTGGCGGCCACTCTCCGGGCTCTGGGCGGACGAGGCTGGATCCCGGGTGTTTCTGCCCTCCAAGCCCCCTTTCAGGAGTCCCCCACCTTGACTCCAGCCTGCGAGGGACATGAAGACCATTCCTCTCACGGGCCGAGTAGCCCGCCACAGCAGGCTCAGGGTGGAGCCTCCAAACCTCAAGAGTGCTCTAAAGAGAAAATGAACAGAAAGAGGAACCCCACGGGCTTCCCAAGCGCCGCCCTCCCAGCCCCCGAGCTGTCTTCTCTGCACCCCTCTTCTCTGACCTCCTCTACAGGTACAAGGGCTGGGCTCCCAACAAGCCACCACAGCGCCCTTGGGACTGTGCCGGCAGAAGAAGGGACCCCTCAGCGCTCCTTGGCCTGGGGAGCCCCTGGGTGCCTGTGTCTAACACCTGCCCGCCCTCACTCACAGGGGAGGCCTTGCTGCTCGGCCTGATCCTATGAGACCCCGCGGGGGCTCGTATGCAGGCTTCCAGACACACTCCTGGGACAACTCTGGGGGGGTTATCCACGTCGTTCTCCCTGGAGCATCCCTGGGCCACTTCACACAGGAGGGAACGTGAGCAGGCACGCACGTGCAGTAGCCTCCACCACCCCACCTCCTGGGACTGAAGGGGGGCCTGCAGATGCCCCTGCCTGTTCGCCGCTGCTCAGCGAGGTCACCCAACTGCTGCAGTGCAAACCACCTGGGCCGGCTCGCAGACTGAGAAGCTGACGACGGCCATCCAACACGACTCCAAAACACCCATGTGTACAGTGCCCGCGCCCAGGTCGTCCCTTCCGTCCCAGACACACAGTGTGACAGTGGGAGCAGCTGAAACCCCGGGAGGGCCCACAGGGCCAGCCCCAGGCAGACCACATTACAGCTGGAAGCCGGCTCACTCCCCAGGCACGGTGTGGTCCCGGCTATCGGAAGAGACCCTCAGACCCTTCTGAAGCTCCTGGCGCTTGGCCCTGTGGTGAGCCAGGCAGAGGAGAGCCCTTCAAAACCACTATTCTAGAAGCTGGGCCCAGGTAGCCTTGATAAGCCTCATTCAGGATGCTACGGATAAGTCTGAAAGGTCTGTATGTAACTAGAGGGCAGTATTTTAAAGAAGCCTAGCTTACAGATGATGATATCTGACCAAGGAAAAGTTAGAGGCCAAGTGAGAACTGCAGGAAATGGGGAGGAGAGTGCAAACATCGTCCAAGCCCCCGCTCTCCCTGCAGCCAGGGTACTCCGTCCACACTTCAGGGCAGGGCAGAGCACTCAACACGCGTGCCAAGCACGGGCTGGCAAAAGCCCCCCACCATCAAGGGAGCTCTGCTTAAAGAACCCACAGTACAGCCTGGCAGGGGGACCCCATGCAGCTGGGCCAAACAAAGAGAAGCTATGTCCCCGTGAGCGGAGGGCACCAGGGTACAGTCAGGGGAGGAGGGGAGGGCCAGCGGGCAAGGGCGGGCAGCAGCGGTGCGGGACAAGGGCAGCCGTGAGCATGTCTACACATAAGACATACACATCCTTGCTGACGCGTACACAGAACACCTGGGGAAGAAGACACGAGAAGCCCATGGCGCTGGTGTCTCCAGGGAGGGGTCTGAGTGGCTGGAGAGGAGACAAGAGGCTGACTTTATCATATACCTCACCACACCTTCTTATTTATGAACCACCGAAGTGAACAGCTGCTGTGAAACATAACATGAAATGTTGTCATCAAATTTGACAAATCAAGCCAAGAACACAGAGGTTTGAAGACTCCCACCGAGTGAGTTTGGACCATAAAGAGGGCTGAGTGGTGAAGAATTGATATTTTTAAACTGTGGTGCTGGAGAAGACTCTTTGAGAGTTCCCTGGACAGCAAGGAGATCAAATCAGTCAATCCTAAAGGAAATCAACCCTGCATATTCACTGGAAGGCCTGATGCTGAAGCTCCAGTAAGTTTGGCCACCTGATGCAAAGTGCTGACTCACTAGAAAAGACTCTGATGCTGGGAAAAATCAAAGGCAACTGGAGAAGAGAGTGGTAAGAGGATGAGATGGTTGGATGGCATCATTGACTCAATGGACATGAGTTTGAGCAAATTCCAGAAGATAGTGAAGGACAGGGAAGCCTGGCGTGCTGCAGTCCGTGGGGTCACAAAGAGTCAGACACCGCTGAGCGACTGACCCACCACCACCAGGTGACACCAGAGCAGGAGCAGGGCTGAAGGAGCCCCCCTCTGCGGCGGCGCCACCCAGCAGGTGAGGGGACGGAGGGCCGCGCCTCTCCCTGGCAATACGCCCACCCCCGCTCACTCTGCCTTCACTTCCCTTCCTCCAACTGGGCGTGTTTAGCATGCCCTCCTCCCTGACCACATCCCGACAGTGTACGGCACGGGGACACAAATGCTTTGGGTCCAGGAGCCCCAGGATCTTACAGCATGCCTTGGCAGACGCAAGCCAACACCTCCGCAGCCTCTGGTCCACAGGGTCAACCACGTTTCCTGGCAGCTCTGGGCCCCTGGTGCGGAGACCTCAGAAGGCTGAAGCCGCCACTCAGCTGTTCCACCGCAGAGAGGGGACTCTGAGACAGCTGATCCACTTCTAGGAACACACATCTCTGGGTTCACACCCCAGTGCTTTCTCTTCCTCATGGCCCAGTCTTCACAGGCGGTTTATCACATTCTTCTCCAGGGCTGGTTTCATTTCCATCATTTCGGGGACATGGCTTCAGTGCCACCACCGCCGGCTCTGAGGGACATCCTGCCTGTGGCTGGGCACTTTGGCCACCAAGCGTCAGGCCACGCGGGGCTCAGGGAGCAGAGATGCCCACGCCTACTGGCCCAGGTCAAGCGGAGACCAGGCCGCCAGCCTTGGCCCACAGAAGTGGTTAGCACACAGGGGTGGTCATAACAACCACTGCAATCTAAGAAAGGGCCTCCTTAGACCACTTAGAAGACTATGCTTTCATCATTTAAAACAATAACAATGATTCAACCAGCCAACCAATCAGTAAGATACAAGCAAAACAGAATTTTAAAGTCTGAAGAAACTCCAGTGTGGGATGAATGCAGTCTCAAACCTTGGGTTCGCCTCGCCTCCCGAGCCTCCTTCCTGGTGTGTTACCCCCACCCTGCGTACACATCTCCCTGAACCCCGCAGCTGGAGCCCCCACCCACAGCCCTGACATCTAACTCGTCGCTCCATGAAGCCCTGTGAGGCCCCCGAGGCCCAGGAGAGGAGGTGGCCCCTGTCCCGTGCGCCCTACCCTCCCAGCCTCTCTGAATCTTCCAGTCCCCAGGAGTCTATTCACAAGCCTGCACACATGGAAACAGAATTCCTCTTTCAGGTTGATTAAATTTAGGAAGAAAACACCCAGGGTAACCAAGCCCTGAGGCGTGGCTCCTTCCTCCCAGAGGTGCAGAAGCAGCCCCAGGTTCATCAGGGGGTGAGGGGGCCAGGCGCCCAGCACACATCAGGTGCAGGGGGACAAGCTGAGGGGCGTGGCTTCACCTTGCGGACTCACTGGGGCAACCACGGGCTCCGCTCTCACCTCCCTAAGTTAGACTGAACCCCAACGTGACCTCCGGGAAATGGCCGTCTTCCCAGAACAGCCTGAGGCTTTCCTTTCCTTCTGACAATGAGGTAGTGACTTTCCCTTTCATTCATTCAACAAACATCGATTATACACTGATTGTGTGCCAGGCAATGTAGGACACTTCTGGGGATACAAAGAAAGCTGAGCTATTGGCCCTGCCCTGAAGAACACTGATGTCTCCGGACACCCCACATCCATTATGGTCACTGGGCATGCCCCCTGAGAACAATTCTCACACTGGTGAACGCCAGGCGGAACACAACATCCCCACAGAGGGCAGTGAAGCAGAAGTGAGCCTCTCAGCAATTCCTCCAGACCCTTACGGAGCTGCTGCTAAGCAACCACACACGGAGAAGGGGGGGGTGGAGCAGGGCAGGGCCTCCAGCACCCAGCACCCCATGCAGCCCCCCAGGCTCCTGCGGTGGACGATCGCACTCTGACGCCGCTTCTCCTCTTCACCGCCCAGCACTCGCTCTGGACAAGCTGAGGGGCGTGGCTTCACCTTGCGGACTCACTGGGGCAACCACGGGCTCCGCTCTCACCTCCCTAAGTTAGACTGAACCCCAACGTGACCTCCAGGAAATGGCCGTCTTCCCAGAACAGCCTGAGGCTTTCCTTTCCTTCTGACAATGAGGTAGTGACTTTCCCTTTCATTCATTCAACAAACATCGATTATACACTGATTGTATGCCAGGCACTGTAGGACACTTCTGGGGATACAAAGAAAGCTGAGCTGTTGGCCCTGCCCTGAAGAACACTGATGTCTCAGGACAGCCCACATCCATTATGGTCACTGGGCATGCCCCCTGAGAACAATCCTCACACTGGTGAACACCAGGCGGAACACAACATCCCCACAGAGGGCAGTGAAGCAGAAGTGAGCCTCTCAGCAATTCCTCCAGACCCTTAAGGAGCTGCTGCTAAGCAACCACACACCGAGAAGGGGGGGTGGAGCAGGGCAGGGCCTCCAGCACCCAGCACCCCATGCAGCTCCCCAGGGCTCCTGCGGTGGACAATCGCACTCTGATGCCGCTTCTCCTCTTCACCACCCAGCACTCGCTCCCTTCTTCCCAACGAGAGTTGCCTGCTGTTACTAGAGGGACCAGACCACCTGCCCTCTCTCAGCCCGAGGGGCAGGGGTGCCAGGAGACCCACGCCAGGCCCACAGGCCAGCGGACTCCTGCCCCTGCCCCGCCCATCCCGTCCCACGTGAGCGCCCTCCCGAAGGGCGCAGCCCCGCCTGCATCCCTGACTGAGGCGCCCCTGACTGAGGACCACCCCCTGAGCCCCCTGGAGGTGCCCTCCACACCTGGGTATCTCTGGGCCAGCAGTGGCGCCATCTTGAACTCAGACGTTCCCGAGCGCCCGCTCTGTCCCTGGCAAGGCTGCCCAGGCCAGGGGCCTCACAAGCTGTGCCAGCCGCCACCTCCCATAGGCAGCAGTGCTCCACCTTCCCCTCCCCCACCGCCCACTCTATGACAGTGCCTGCCCCTTTAAGAGTGCGAGCTGAAACCTGGAAATCAGAACCACTTCCCTGGGGCCAGGCCACACTTTCCATTCACTCTGCAACACTCAGCGTGTCCCAGCAGTCTTTGTGTCTTCTGAAACCAAGTGCAGCATCTGGTCCCCAGGGCACCTGTGGAATGGGAAGGCAAGTCCCAAATGACACGGGGATGGACACTCCCAAGCCCAGGAGGAAAGGTGGTTCTGAGAAGTTTGATGGGCATCTCGAATATTTTACTCTCAAACACGAAAAAAAGAATTAAATTTTCACTGAGAAAGAACCAGACGGCAAAACAATCTGGAAGATCAGCACCAGCTCACACAGCGATGATGCTGGGGTGTGAGGAAAGACAGTGAGTTCACCCCCGGCCTGCAGAGCCGCCCAGGGAGAGAAGGCAGGGAAGGGCTAGGGGAGAGGCCAAAGTCCAAAACGGGAAGTGAAGACGTTTTCAAAGGCAAGGAAAAGCTGTTATTACCCATGAGCAGATTCTCATCATGAGTTTTAGAAACGCAAAAGGAAGTTTCTGATTTCAGAGGCATGAACTCAGGGAATGTTTCTGGTAAAGGTCCTTGAACGTGTGCACGTCCAAACGCCTAGCTCCCAGGGGTTCCAGTCAGCCAGAAAGCAACGCACGGCCCCCCAGGAGCGCAGCTTCCGGGGACTACAGCCTCCCTGGTGCGGGGTGGTGAAGGGCTGAGGGCTGGGTACACACATGCGTGTATAGAGTGTATATACATGTGTGCAAGTGGCAGATGTAAGTGCAGGTGTGAGCGGCATGTGCAAGCATGTGAGCACGCGAGAGGTGAGAGGCACGCTGCGCGCGGGTGTCGGGCTGGGTGGAGGGAAGGTAACAGGAGCAGCGGCTCTGGCCAACTATACCCAGACGTGCAGCAGGCAAAGGCTCACGCCCAGTGGTGTGTGGCACAAGGAGGGCCCCAGGCCTCTCCTATTCTGGGATCTGCCATCCGACAAGCTTTGACTGTAGGCACTGGTAGTGTTGTTCACGCCTCCCGGGTGGCTGAGTGGTACAGAACCCACCTGCCAATGCGGGAGACACGAGAGACATAGGTTCAATCCCTGGGTCGGGAAGACCCCCTGGAGGAGGGCATGGCAACCCACTCCAGTGTTCTTGCCTGGAGAATCCCATGGACAGAGCAGCCTGGCGGGCTACAGTCCATGGGGTCACAAAGAGTCAGACACGACTGAAGCGACTAAATAAGAACAAACATCCTTCTTGAAACGCAAATGCCTGTAAAAGCAGAACACAGTCAATTTCACTGACACCGAGAGTAAGCTGATTCTCAGATCCCTTTCACTGGACAGACACCAGGGCCTTGAGATTACCTTCTGAAAGGAAAAGCAGGATGAGGAGGGAGGAGGCAGGAGAGATACAAACAGACCCAGGCGTCTCTCAACTCTGCTGGTAAGGCCGGCCCTCCCACACTCAGAGGGAGACGGCTCTGGCAGGAGAAGCAGTCTGCCCCACCTGGGCCCGAACTCCAGGCCCCTTCCCACCCAGGGCATCTCGCCCACTGGCCCCTGTCGGATCTCACACCCTGCCTAAAGTCCCCCACCTGGGCAGCCCTTTGGCCGGCCCTCCCACACTCAGAGGGAGACGGCTCTGGCAGGAGAAGCAGTCTGCCCCACCTGGGCCCGAACTCCAGGCCCCTTCCCACCCAGGGCATCTCGCCCACTGGCCCCTGTCGGATCTCACACCCTGCCTGAAGTCCCCCACCTGGGCAGCCCTTGCCTCTGGACACACCCAGGGCTCCAGAAACCCCGAGGGCCTAGTGAGGAAAGCAGAACCAGCCCGCAGCCTCGGCACCTGGTGCCCCGAAAACTCAGATGAGCCCGCTACCGTTTCTGTCCTTTAAATGAGGAACTAAGGCCCAAAGGACCCGGGGCCCATTTCAGGCTCACGTGTTAAGACCCACGTGAAAGAGGGGGAGGCCTCAGGCCCGTGAGGTTACTTTCAATAGCTGCCCACACCTCCTTTCCCCACAGAATTTCCCCAACATTTGCCAACACTTTCCCAACAAGCACAGAGACTTATCTTTCAAAGCAGGTAACAACTTGCAGTAAAGACAGCAAGTTGCCTCCAATGTCCATTCTTGCTTTCCTCCTTAGTACCAGGCCCAGGACCCTGAACTTCGGTTGGCATGGGGCCACCTGCCTCCCTGACTGTGGCCAAGGGTTCAGCTCTTGCCAACAAGACACAAGGAGAGCTTGATGAGGAGTTCTCAGGAAGTTCAGTTTCCTGCAGCCTGAAGGCCCCAGAGCTGGGTGCGCCTCTGGCTGCCTTCCTGGACAAGAGGGCTGGGCCCGGAGACAGGAGGGCACACGATCTGACTGCCCACCTCAAGACACCAGTACAAGGAGAGAAATAAACACCACCTTTGACTAAGCCTCTCTTCCTTCAGATCTGCCGTTACACACAGCTAGATGCTAATCTTAACGATTTTACCATTTCCCACTTAAATCCAACGGTGGACAATGTCACCATCCTGGAGTGCTAAGAGCTGGGGATAAGGAAGGGTACTATTTCAGATTTAAGTTGATTAACAGTCCCATTTTCCCAGAAAAAGAACTTTAGACAAAGCATTCTCAAATTTACCCTGGGCTCCAGGCTAGGGTGAGTACATTCTCACAAGAACTTATAAGCAGAAGAAGATTCATTTTGTTTGAATTATTTCATAGAACAGTTTCTTCCCAACATAATCAACACTTATCCTAAAAAAGCTAACAAACTATTTCCAGGCCTGCTTGAGTAGCAAGTTTAAAAAGCTTTAATATACCAAATTCCTGTTTACTGCCCCAAACATTTAATAGCGTGGCTTGCATATTCATCACAGACAAATCTAGGTTATGAGGTAAAAATAGCCCTTGTTTTTATTCATTACAGTTCGTCCATTAAACTAGATTCGCAGTCTAAGCCATGGGCTGCTAGTTGCCATGACAAACACTGGTACAACTAACAGTTTATGATACAGCCAACCTATGGGTCTGTAACAGTGGTCAGATCCTGTCACGCCCAGTTCCAAGGAAGGATACAGCGATTACATCCCAGGAATTTGATCACAGCTCATCTAATCCTGTTTGAAATGAACCATATCGACGACAGTTGAGAACCCTCTTTGCCACGGAAGGGGCTGAGGCTGTGCTGGCTGCTCTGAGGAGGACGAACTTGCACACCAGACAGTGTGGCCTGAGCCCCAGAAGCCTCGAGGCTGGGGCGCAATCAGGCTCACAGCCCCGTCGGCAAGTCCCCAGCGCTAAAGGCCCACGTGGTCCCAGGTTAGAAACTGATGGGAACCGATTCTAAAGCCTGGGTCTCCTTAAGCAAGATGGCAGTGCTGGTATCATGGAGCATCCCTCTCTCAGCCTGTGACCCAATCCTGCAGAAGGCCCCTCGCTGCTCCCAACCCATCTGCTGGCTTTGCTTCTGTCTTTGACCAACAAGGTGAACACCTAGTCCAGGAAAGATATTTGACTAATTAAAGAATGATTAAACAGTCAGGTCGACTCAAAATGCAAAGATCTTCCTCCTTCTGCTGGGGTTATTCAAAATGCCATACAGCTCAAAGGCACTGTGATGGCAATCACGGAACACATGGCCTGGCAGATCACCAATATTTCCAAGGCTATCAGTGCTTTCAGTGATGCATTCCCATCCTCGGGGGCTCCGCAGGGTTTCAGAAGACACACAAATGAAGAACGTGACAGCTCTCACCAGCGGGGGCAGCCCTGAGCTAGGAGGACTCCTCTAGAAGAGGCAGTCCTCCTTCAGTTGCATCCACCTGAAGCTCCTTCTTTTCAATCAGCCTGTGCTCTGACTGGTAACTTTAAATCCATGTACCCTTTGAGTTAAAGGTCAAGAAGGTCTACTAAGAAATAAAACAGTCCTAAAAGCCATGGTGGGCTGCAGTCCATGGGGTCGCAAAGAGTCGGACACGATTGAGCGACTTCACTTTCACTTTTCACTTTCATGCATTGGAGGAGGAAATGGCAACCCACTCCAGTGTTCTTGCCTGGAGAATCCCAGGGATGGGCTCACACAGAGTCGGACACGACTGAAGTGACTTAGCAGCAGCAGCAGCAGCAAAAGACAGTAAAAGGAGGTTGGAGAAGTCAGGGAAGGATGTTACGTTGTCAGAGAGAATCCAGAGATGCATGAGACAATAACTGTCCATAAATTATCAGAGAAAAGGAAACTACTGGGGAGTAGAGTGGTCTCCAAAGAGAATAACAAGGATCTGGGCTTCAACACAGAGTGCTGTTGTACTGGGGGACTTTCTGCAAAGAGCCTCAGAGTTGAGGTGTGGGGACAGGGCGCAGGGGCAGGAGCCAGGGAAGGTACCAGATGCTCCACATGGGCCGGGAGGAGTTTGGTCTGCACGGTGCACAGGGAGCTTCCACCTCCACTAACACGCCAGGCATCCTCCCGCGTCTCTGACACGGAGCTTCTCCATTCTAGAAAGCTGCTGCTGAATCACTGCAGAGGGGTGGGAAAGTGAAAGAGCACAAGGCAGGAGGTGGACTTCCAAGGCCACAGAATCAAGAAGCACTTCCCTAAATAGACTGTGCGTACATGTGTGTCTAAGCCCAAGGCCAACCAAATCAAGCACACAGAAGACTTCCCCCTGCTGCCCTCGGGCACCATCACCGTCCACAGCGATGCAGGACTGGGGCCAAGGGGCAGAAATGCTGGGAGTGACCTTCACTATATGCACAAGGAAGGCGGGGATAAGATTCAGGCCCAGCTTCACCAAGTCACCTGCAAACTGAGGGAAAAAACAACTGCCCGCTCAGGGCCCTGTGGGGCTCCTGTGCACAAGGCCTTTGGGTCCCACCTCTCTAGGATTTTAAGAAACAGCCTTCACTCAACCTCCATGACCTTCCCTGAGTTCCAATGGGCAGATTCAAGCAGTTATTAGGGAAGAGCGGGGATGCGAGACCAGGGAGAAACAGGCAAGAGGAGCTTTGGGGCAAGGTCTTGGTTCCTTATCAAAGAATATACACAACCATACCTTGGAGCTGTTTTGTAAATACTGAACTCCCTTCCAGGTGGAAAAAATTAACAATTAATGATGGTATGCAGTCCACAAGCATGTAGACCCACCAGCTGGACCTGAAGGCTGATGATGCTAACTCCTGCTTACCTTACCAGCAACCCATTAGAAGAACGTCCACAAGCTGATCACACCCTCTTCAAACAATCATGATAAAACTTCTCACTATTGGCCCCAAGTTGGGACACAGGGTTCTGGGGGCATTAGCCCGCTATGGCCCCCTTTGCCTGGCAAGGTAGTAAAGCTATCCTTTTCTACCTCACCCAAAACTCTGTCTTCGAGATTCTAATCAGCACCAGTGCACAGAGAAGCTGAACTTTCCGCATGACGCCTCCACCCCAGGTGGGCGTTGACCAGCTCGGTGTTTCCCCAAGGCCAACCAGCTCAGCCACCTCTCCTCCTCCAAACCAGAGTAATGACAATGTTTGGAAGAGTCTGGGGCATCTTAGTATTTCCTGGCACACAGCCCCATTCTAACTGGACTCTGTCAAAGATTCCATTTTATAGGTCATTTGATTATCACCCAATCATGCAATGTGATCACTGTTTAACATGTGTTTATGCAGAACACAGTCAAAGCAATCAGTAAGAAATGTGAAAATATTTAACATTCCACTGCACACAATCACTAGTTTCTATGTGCTTTAGGGAAAAAAAAGTGTCAGCAGAAGACAGCTGGGTCAGTGACCACCTGACCAAAGCTCTAAGAGTCCAGACCCCTCCCCCACTTCCCTCTTCCTCCTCCTGCCCACATCCTTCTCCTCTGACCTTTGCTGGCAGTCCCCTGCCTCTCAAAACCTCCTTCTGCAACATTTCCCCTCAGAGGTGCCCTGAGCAGGACTCAGAGATGGGTCACACTCCAGTCTTTTGAACAGGGACACAGTAGGAAGAGGGGTTATCAAGACTGCAAAGATGCCGGGCCTCCTGCAGGAAGGCACCTTCCCTGGACGGGCACTGGGCCAGAGCTGCAGCGCACAGACCTCTGCTGCCTGTACTAGTCAATCCACACCGCACCCCACCCCATCAGCCAGGCGCCTTCCCCATTTGACACAGGAGAGTTGACTCAGGTTCTTGTCCAGCACTTTCTCTTCCCACATCCCAACTCGCCCCGCTCAAACACCAGACACAGACAGCCCGAAGACATGGCTGCAGAGGCTGTGACACAAACCAGACTCACCCCTGCGTGAAATAACACATGACTGTCGACAGCAGCCACGGTGACTTAGGCGTTGTCCTGTCACGGTCAAGCCACAAAGGTGAGGGGGTGTCACAGGCAAAGTGGGGCTGGCCTCAAAACAAGGCGGACCTAACACCTGTCCACATCTAGCTCCACCTCCATCCCCGTTCCCTCCCTCCCTCGGTAGGCCGCTGTATGCTGATTGCCCTGTTAGAAGGATGGGTCAGGCATCCAGAGTCAAATCTTGGACCTCTGACAAGCTGACACGCTCCCTGCCACTGCCTCCGCACACCCCACCCCACTCTGGTCTCCTCGCGGCCCTGCTGATGACCCCCAGCATCGTTAGGAGGGTCAAACACCACAAAAAATAAACCAGAGTAAGATCAGGAAGCTGAGGCCCTTGCCCTGCTGTCCTTGGGCGGCCAGCTCCATGACCCCAGCCCACACCACAGAAAGGCCCCTCCTGGTTCAGGTTGGTGGCTTTCCAGCCATCGTGAGCCATGGACCCCCAAGGTCCCCTCCCCAGGAAAAGACCCCATGTATGTACATGTCCAGAGGAGCCCTCTCCTTTCTGTGCTTGACTCTTGGATTTATTTAAAAACAAACAAAAAACCACAGTAAGAAACAATCACGATACCCACTCACACACCACATGCAAATAACTAGGTATTTTATTAAAAAAAAAAAAAAAAAAACTTCCCCTCCCTGTAGGAAATCTACTTGGATATTCTGTATTCTATTTCAAAAAACGTTTAAATCCTGGTCACAACCTCAGGCTGACTTCACCAACAACTGCCGTCTGCAAACGTTCTGGCCCCTCCCAGCCTGTCCGCCCCTCGGCTCTTCCTTCCTCAGCCTTTAGCAGCAAAGCCGTGGCACTTAATCTGAGACGGCTCCCATACATCATGTTACGTATTAGGATGGACCCCGAAAGCCCTGCTAAGTCAAGAAAATCCAGAAGAACCTCAGCTCTTGAGCTCCAGGAGAAACCCGGCACCCCGCGGGGAGGGCGGGGGTTCCACTCACCCAAACGTGCAGCAGGGCTGTGCCTGCCCAATGCTGACCACAGGCAGGGCGCCAGGGAGAGGACCTGCTGCCATTCAGAGGGCCCCTGAGGTTGCTGTCCCTGCAGGCCAGGTCCTCCGACATTCCCCAAGCCCCTACAAATGGCACGGGCCCGCTTCTGCCTGATTGAGTGAGAAGTAGCAAAGAGTGCACACCCCACACACCTGAACGCGCTCCGGGACCTGCTCAGGGAAGTGAGTCAGCAGGGCCCCGTCCCCACGCCCTCCTCGGGGGCTGGTGTTATCAACACCATCCTGGAGGAAGGTCGGGGTCTCGCTCAGAGAGGCTGGAGAGGCTGCGGGCAGGAGCTGGGCACTCAACCAGGTCCATACATTGGGGCAGGGGGCCAAGGAAGGCAAGGCTCCTTAGACACTTCGCACACCTCTCGGCTGATACCATGGGCTGATCTCCCAACTTTTCTCTGCTGCCCACCTTTTCTGGGAACTTTCCTCTCTGGATTCTGGAAACAGCAGCCCGATTTCCAGTTGAGGAGTGGGAGGTGGCCTTGATTAGTCTGCTGCTGCTGCTAAGTCACTTCAGTCGTGTCTGACTCTGTGCAACCCCACAGACGGCAGCCCACCAAGCTCCCTCATCCCTGGGATTCTCCAGGCAAGAACACTGGAGTGGGTTGCCATTTCCTTCTCCACTTGATTAGTCTAAGAGAGCAATTCTCATACCTGATCTTGCAGGAGATTCCCCTGGTGGGCTAGTTTATAAATAGACCGCAGGGCCCTCCCCGAGTTTCTGATTCGGTTGGCTGGTTGGGGCATGAGACTGTATGTCAGACAAATCTCGGGTGATGTTGAGGCTGCTGGTCTGGAGACCAGGCTCAGAGAAACACAGCCAGGTCAATCAGCCCACAGCCTCATGTTCTGGTATCTGGGGAGGCCGTGTGATCCTCACCACTCCCACTGGCCAGAGCGGGGCTGGGGACTGGCTGGCATGCCTCCTTCACACAGTCCCGCTGGCCCTAAGAATCATCCCAACCACTGGGAGGCTGACCCTGGGATGTGGAACCTACGTCCTCAATGAAACTGCTGCTAGAGAGGGCTCCGGCTGAGACACTCAATGTCCTTACTGTTTACCTGGCAGCCGACAGCACCCCAACCGACACAGCCCATAATCCACAACCCCAGGGAGACTCCTGAATTGGGCATCCACATCTCCCAGGAGGGCCTGCTCTCCAGAAGCACCAGCCCGCCCACAGGCATTTTCTTCACACTCCTAGGATCTGCACACCAAGGTCATCCTTCTTGAAAGCTCTAATTAATGGGCTAGAGAATGCACCGCTGAAATGCGAGCAACCCAGGGCAGGGAAGGAAAGGAGGCCCACATTTGAGAGTGAGGGAGTTTTACCAGAGGCTGCTGTAACAGCCGCTCAAGGGCACGGGTAAAGTGCAGAGCAGTGGACAGGGAAGAGAGAGGCTTTCGGGAGACCCCAGCATCCTGCCTGCAAGTGGAACAGGTCGGGCCATGCAGGGTCTCAGGGTCTGGACAATGACCAGGTGTCTGAGGGAAAGGCTCTGAGAGGTTTCAGGAAGGGAGCTGGGGGGAGAGGATCTCTTGGCGCCTCCAGCAGTCCCCTCCCTTCCTCCTGGAGGCCAGAGGACACCCATCTGTTTTCCTGACCCCATTCCAGAAAATGGACACTTCATCTTTATCCCCATAGCATGCCCGCCCACGCCAGATACTGCCTGCTTCTGACACCTTCACCATGTGACCCCGACCGAGCAGACTCCACATGGAAAGGCCTGCAGTTGTCTCAGCTGCTCCAGGTGAGGGACTGTGGGCAGACACGAGGGGCTGGCTGGCAGGCATGCGACAGGGCACAGGCCAGGTCCAAAGAGAGAGGAGACGAGCACCCAGGAGCCCTGGGCTCCATTTCCCGCCTGGGTTATGTTGAAAGGGATGGGTAAGAGATTAAACCTAACGAGAAGAGGCTGCTCTGATTTCCAGTTCCACGTGGGCTCCCACACATGCTCTCCATATAACCCCGTCCTAAGCTTCGGTCCCTGGGAGCTCTGCCGGCGTCACGCGCCGCTCCACACACCCAACGGGTCTTAACTCATTCACCCCCGCGACAAGCCTCTGGGGTTGCCACTGCCTTCAGCCCAGTTTCACAGATGAGAAAACCAGGCACAGAAAGATGATGCTCCTTCCCCAAAGTCACACAGCCAATTGGAGGGTCCACAACAGTTCCAGGAATAAAACAGTTGGCTTTGAGAGATGTATATGCTCACCAAACAGGACTGAGTCAAAAAATCCTTCACTGACACATCAAAAACAGGAATTGCTGCTACTGGGGACTCCAGGTGGTTAATGCTCATCCCCACATTGATACACAAAGGCATTCATTTCAAAGTCCTGTGACGGAAGCTATGTAATTTCAAGGAAATGGTGCTACATCTAGGTAGGTCTGGGTTCAAATCCCAGTTCAACCACCCTCAGGTGGGGCCTTACCCACACCTCACCTCCCCCTCCCCCACGACACCATCTGCCTTCTCCCAGGACCTTGCAGCGCGGCGCTCAGGAAATGTTAGTTTCTTTCTCCCTTAAGGATGAAAAAGGCATTGCCCCTAAGGGAGATGTCGAAGGCTGCCATGAATAATGTCCAAACTTCTAGTATGTTCCACAGTACAGTAAGATAAACAACCGAATAAGGAAAAATGGGCCAAGGATATTAACAGGTAAATCCACAGAGGATGGGAAAAAAAAGTTGCTCAGTCATGTCCGACTCTTTGTAACCCCATGGACTGTAGCCCACCAAGCTCCTCTGTCCATGGAATTCTCCAGACAATACTGGAGTGGATTGCCATTCCCTTCTTCAGGGGATCTTCCCAACCCAGGAATCGAACCCAGGTCTCCGGCACTGCAGGCAGATACTTTACCGTCTGAGCTACCAGGGAAGCCCACAAAGGATATGACCAGGTAACTCACAGCTAAAATAGAAACTAGAAAGAAAAGGTTTTCAATACTTTTGGTAGTTTGGGAAATGTAATTTTAAAAGTAACACTCTTAATCCACTAGTTTGGCAAAAATTAACAATATTTGTACTCTTCAGTTCAGTGCTGGCCAAATTAAAGGGGAAAAGGGAATTTCACACATCATCTGTGCTCTGATGAAAAGAGAGATAAAGCCGCTTGGAAATGGGATGGGGCGAGGAGGGCAATTTGGCAAAGTTATGCATTTAATATTATGCATTAATCCAGAAGCAAAAAGATCTTAATGACCCGGGTAACCACAATGGTGTTATCACTTACCTAGACCCAGACATCCTGGAATGTGAAGTCAAGTGGGCCTTAAGAAGCATCACTACAAACAAAGCTAGTGGAGGTGATGGAATTCCAGCTGAGCTATTTCAAATCCTAAAAGATGATGCTGTGAAAGTACTGCACTCAACATGTCAGCAAATTTGGAAAACTCAGCAGTGGTCACAGGACTGTAAAAGGTCAGTTTTCATTCCAATCCCAAAGAAAGGCAATGTCATAGAATGTTCAAACTACTGCACAATTGCACTCATCTCACATGCTAGCAAAGTAATGCTCAAAATTCTCCAAGCGAGAGAATTCCAGAAAAACATCTCCTTCTGCTTTATTGACTATGCCAAAGCCTTTGACTGTGTGGGTCACAACAAACTGTGGAACATTCTTAAAGAGATGGGAATACCAGACCACCTGACCTTCCTCCTGAGAAACCTGTATGCAGGTCATGAAGCAACAGGTAAAACTGGACATGGAACAACAGACTGGTTCCAAGTCGGGAAAAAGAGTATGACAAGACTGTATATTGCCACCCTGCGTATTTAACTTACCTACAGAGTACATCATGCAAAATGCTGGGATGGATGAAGCACAAGCTGGAATCAAGACTGCAGGGAGAAATATCAATAACCTCAGATACACAGACGATACCACTCTAATGGCAGAAAGCGAACAGGCACTAAAGAGCCTGTTGATGAAGGTGAAAGAGAGTGAAAAAGCTGGCTTAAACTCAACACTCAAAAAACTACAATAATGGCATCCAGTCCCATCACTTCATGACAACTAGATGGGGAAACAATGGAAACAGTGACAGACTGTTTTCTTGGGCTCAAAAATCACTGCAGATGGTGACTGCAGCCATGAAATTAAAAGACTCTTGCTCCTTGGAAGAAAAGTTATGACCAACCTAGACTGCATATTAAAAAGCAGAGACATTATCAACAAATATCCATATAGTCAGAGTCATGGTTTTTCCAGTAGTCACATATGGATGTGAGAGCTGAACCATAAAGAAAGCTGAGCGCTGAGGAACTGGTGCTTTTGAACTGTAGTGTTGGACAAGACTCCTGAGAGTCCCTTGGATTGCAAGGAGATCCAACCAGTCCATCCTAAAGGAAATCAGTCCTGCATATTCATTGCAAGGACTGATGCTGAAGCTCCAATACTCTGGCCACCTGGTGGGGAAAACCGACTTCTTAGAAAAGACCATGATGCTGGAAAAGATTGAAAGCAGGAGGAGAAGGGGACAACAGAGGATGAGATGGTTGGATGGCATCACTGACTCAATGGACATGAGTTTGAGCAAGCTCCGGGAGTTTGTGATGGACAGGGAAGCCTGGCATGCTGCAGTCCATGGGGTCACAAAGAGTTGGACACAACTGAGGGACTGAACTGAACCCGGAAAATCTACTTCTGGAAATCTAGAAGACTGAAACATCTGTGTTGACAATGATGTGGTTCACAGATTCCACACTATTTTTAGAACAGAAAACTGGAAACAACCTAAATGTTGATCAAAAAGGACAGTAGGAAAATTACGGTACACTCACACTCTGGAATACAGACCAAACTTTTCATGTCAGTACATACAGGTCTCCAGGACACAGCATTAAAGCAAATCAGAGAAAATTCTGTAAAATGTGTCTTCATTTATATTTATAGTGAGAACATCTGTCCACTGAGGAGGCCCAGAAGCAGCAAGGAGCACACCTAGCACCCAGATCTGGGTTTTTAAATTCCATTCTCCACGAAAAGGAACTTGGAACTCTTAGGGAAAAATGGCTGAATTCAGGACTAGAAAGTACAAGCTGAGTCCTGGCAGTTTGGGGCCAGAAAGTAAAGAAGTTCCCAAAGAATGAGGAGGACATGTCAAAAGGACCTAGGAGCCAGCTGGAAGGGGCTCCTGCAGGCCAAGTCTGGGACAATTTAAGCAGAAAAATAAATAAACAGGGGACTTGTCTGGTGGTCCAGTGGTTAGGAATAAGCCTTCCAATGCAGGGGACACAGGTTCAATCCCCGGTCAGGGAATTGAGACCCCACATGCCGGGGGCAACTAAGCCCGCTTGCCACAACTACCGAGCCCACACACCACAACCAGAGGAGCTTCTATGCGTGAGGCAGCGGGAAAATGCCCACCAGCTGCAATGGAGAGCCAGCACAGCCAGAATTTTTTAAAAAACGAATAATGAGAGTAACTCTGTTGCATAAAGCAGGTATTCCTGAGTGCAGAGACGTAAATTAGAGTAAATGAGGGAGAAAATAAAGATCTTCCTTTTAGTACAATTCCAACTAATACGCATGGAAAGAAACAATGAATTAGAAAGTCACCATCTGTCAACTATCATAACTGATCTGGGTAAGAATCATCAATGGATTCTAAAACAGCATATTTACATAGTCGCAAGCTATCTTACTATGATATACATGTTAACGACAAAGGGAAAATGGTAACTTTCAGTGAGGAGAGCAGGCAGACACCCTCTTAATCAGGTGACGAAAGTCAGGACTAGTGAATGGGACTCATCAACAGCATCTGCCGCCCACCACCCAGGATGCCTGCAATATCACCCCCGTGCCGCATCAGCCAAAAGTGCATAAAGTGAATCTAAGCAGGAGTAAACCGCATGCAAACCCAAACTGAGGGACATTATCCAAAACACAGGTAACTGTCTCCAAAACTGTCAAAGTCAGGAAATACAAAGAAAGACTCAGGAACTGTTCCGGATTAAAGGAGACTAAAAAGGCAGTACAATTTAACACAACACATAATCTTGGATTTCCTTTTGCTCTAAAGTGGCTACTGCCAAGATCTTGAAAAAGATCTGTAGATGATTAGTGTTGCGTCGACATTTAATTTCCTGATTTTTAATCATCATACTGTTGTTTTGTAAGAAAATGTCCTTATTTTTATGAAACACACAATAAAGTAAAAGCGTATCAAGTCTGCAACTTAACATTAAACATTTCAGAAAAGAGTGTGTGCATCGTGCTAAGTCACTTCAGTAGTGTCCAACTCTTTGTGGCCCCATGGACTATAGCCCACCAAGCTCCTCTGTCCATGGGATTCTCCAGGCAAGAATACTGGAGTGGGTTTCCACGCCCTCCTTCAGGGGATCTTCCTGACCCAGAGATTGAACCCGCGTCTCCTGCATTACAGGCAGATTCTATACCACTAGCGCCACCTGGGAAATCCTGAGACAGGAGTGATCCCACACAAACACGAGAGAGGATAAAGCAAATGTCAACATTCGGAGAATCTGGGTAAAGGGTATTTGGGAACTCTGGATTATTCTCACAAGTTTTCAGCGAATCTGAAGTAATACATTAAAAGATTTTAAGAAACCAATGTGTGCATATGCACAGAAACACAGGTAAATTTCTGGGGATTAAGTTCACGATGGTATTTTTCATAAAAGTACAGAGAGACAAAATGAAGCCGGCCTGCCCGTGTTAATACTGGTCTCCCCGGAAAAGGCTCTCCTCCTGCTGCTCCAGGACACTGGAAAAAGCTGTGTTGAAGGATCTCTCAAGACTAGGACTAGCTCCTTAATCAAGTTCCACAGAAGCAGCAAAGATGTAATCAAGCCTTCTTCTCTGGAAACGTGTGCTACATTTCCTCGGTGAAAGCCAAAGACTCCTGATGCTGTGAGCAGCTGATGCCGCCACAGGGCCCTTCCTGGAATACATAATCTCTAAAGGAGTTTCCCATAAGAAACCAGGATAAAACAGTCTTGGGCCCACGTCTCCACCTCTACTTTCACTGAATTCTTGACATGTTATGCCATGGGTTGGGGGTGGGAGGGTCAGTCTGCCCCACGGGCTTTTTAGTTCCATTCCTCGGGTGCATTTGTAGATTTGCTGGCCGAGGAGAATGCTCCCAGGCAGGCAGCTGCCTAAAGGGATCTGAAGGGCCAGTATTCTATCAGATACAAAACCTGTCTCTCGAGTACTTTACAACTTACAACAACCTCTCATGGACGTTGTTTGATTTCATCCTTTCCCTAAATTGATTTTTTTTAAATTACTAATGGCTTAAAGTCTAACAGCAATACAACAAAATATCCAGTTTCCAAAAACAATAGGATATAATGTCTACTCTTGGCTTTGAATCTAGAAGGGAGGCAGTACTTGCACCTGAGCAAACTTAACACTCTGAGATGGCCTAAGCCTAATGAAAAAGCCAAATAAAGTAGCTAATAGAATAAATACAAATGATTCTACCACTGAGTTCAGTGGAAATACAGCCTTCCTTTCTATGAATTTTTCCAGCATTTATTTCTTTAAGCCCTGTGTTCAGGGCAAACTCTATAACTGTAACTTTGGCTTGTTTATAAGACACCACAGAGAACAAGGCCTTGTGGACTCCACATGCGATGCCACCCCTGGGACAGCACCTCGGCCTCCTGACACCAAACCTCCACACAGCTACACTGACCTTCCCCCACAGGCACCATCATTTCAACTTTACTCCAAGAAACCAGTGAATTGACTCTTCCAGAAATAAGCATTTCCACAAAGAACCCTCCCAAACAAAGGTCCTAGCCTAAATCCAAAGGCAAAAATTCCTAATAAAGAAAGCCTGTTTTTAAGGAAAAATTAGGCTTCATTCTAGGACAACTATAGCTAGCCTATGTGCACTTACCAATGCCAACAGCATCTAGATTCCAAAACAAACTCAGCACAGTAGGTTTTGTTCTCACCTTCCAGAGATGAGAAAATTGAAAGACACAGTTAGCAACTGGCAGATGCAGGACTGGCACACAAGACAGCTCGTTCCATCGCCAGCCCTACTGCCCACAGTCCATACCATCCACCGTGCATAGAGATGAATCAGGCAGAATCTCACTGCAACATTCAAACTGCCACCCCACCCCCTGCTCCCTCCGTTTAGATGCCCAAATGGGCAGGTGGCAAACCCAATTCCACCCTTAAGCAGTCTCCCAACATAAAACCTATTAAGTGGCAAAGCAAGAAGACAAGATGGGCTTTACAACTGCCTATACTTTTTTCTTACCCAGAGGATTATTTGCATGACCTGTCATTATGGATGAACTCGGGGCAGGAGGAATACATGATTATGTAATGTCAGAGGGCGGGCGACAAGGGGAGAGAGAGCGGAGCCCATCAGACCCCAACACAGCTCCCGTAGCCCACAAAGACGTAAATTACCGTTGACGTTCTGAGTGTTTCAATCTCCTATGGCCTACACATTCAGGACTGGCTTTTCAACAGCCGGTCACAGAAACCCTGCAGGTCTTTCGGGCCTCAATTCATTGACTAGCAAAGCCATAAAGAAAGAAAATATCAAAAGCAAAGATGTCAGAAATGTTGTCGGGGGCTGTGGACCGGCAGAAAAGGTCAGAGTCTGGAAGGATGGGACCAGATTTCCTACATCGAGGGGCATGTTTATTTTCACCCGGTTCTGTTTACAACACCGCGAGGCCTCGGCGTCTGGAGTCACTAAGATTCAGTCCTGGAGACGCACCAAGCAGGCGCCGCGACCTGCCTGGCCTCGGGGGCGCCGCGTCCCCGCAGCCCGGCTCCCCACCGCCCACTCCAGCCCCGCGCTCCCCTCAGCCCCAGGCGGCCCGAGGCGTCATCCGGCTGGGGGTCGCTGGGGTCGGATTGTTCTCCAAAGACGCCACCGCCCGGGAACCGCTAAGCTGTGCGATTTCCATGACAACCGCGGGCGCCGTACGCGTCCGGCGCGCCCGGTGTCGAGGTGTGCGCCGCGCCCCAACTCCGCCCGGGGAGCATCCCGGTCACCAGGCGGCTCGCGGCCGCCGCGATGCTCCCGGCCGGGCCACCTACCTGGCGCCTCTGGGCCCGCGGCGCCCGCGCCCTGCCTCCCCGCCGTCCTCGGTGCCGCCGCGGCGCGCGCCAGAGCCCCGCAGCAGCAGCGCCGCCTCTGGGTCGCGAGTCGTGGGCTGCAGTCTGGCTCCAGGTGTCGGTCCCCCGTCCCGGCCCGCGGCGCCCACCCCAGCCGCGAACCCGCAGCCCGCGCTGCAGCTCCTAGCCCGCCTCCGCCGCCGCCGCCGCCGCCGCTCCGGAGGCCACGCCGGCCCCGCCCCCTCGCCACGCATGCGCGCTCCCCCAGCTCCCGGCGGGCCCGCCCTCACCCGGCGGGTCCTCCTCCGCGGCGTTTCGTGTGGGTTCCTTCAAAACTAGCTGTCCGCTGTGACGAAATCGCCTGCAAGGAGTTCTTGAACTTCTGCACTTTAATTGGACGATGGCGTTTTCGCCCTCAAGTATACTGAGGCTTGGAGGCCCTGACGCATTCCCGAGGAAGAAGGCCCCGGAGAGAACCCCGGGAGCCGCGCTGGCCCTGTGGGAAGCGCGCTCCCCGGGGTCCTTCGGCCACGTCTAGGAAACTGAACATTCAGCCTAGAAATAAGCAAAAATTAAAATCATACTTTGATGATACAGATAAGCAAAAAGAAGACAGGAGCTGCTAACACTCTTCCAGACTGTCCTGGCGTATGTTTCAGTTCAGTTCAGTCGCTCAGTCGTGTCCGACTCTTTGCGACCCCATGAATCGCAGCACGCCAGGCCTCCCTGTCCATCACCAACTCCCGGAGTTCACTCAGACTCACGTCCATCGAGTCTGTGATGCCATCCAGCCATCTCATCCTCGGTTGTCCCCTTCTCCTCCTGTCCCCAATCCCTCCCAGCATCAGAGTCTTTTCCAATGAGTCAACTCTTCGCATGAGGTGGCCAAAGTACTGGAGTTTCAGCTTTAGCATCATTCCTTCCAGAGAAATCCCAGGGTTGATCTCCTTCAGAATGGACTGGTTGGATCTCCTTGCAGTCCAAGGGACTCTCAAGAGTCGTCTCCAACACCACAGTTCAAAAGCATCAATTCTTCGGCGCTCAGCTTTCTTCACAGTCCAACTCTCACATCCCTACATGACCACAGGAAAAACCATAGCCTTGACTAGACGGACCTCAGTCGGCAAAGTTAATGTCTCTGCTTTTGAATATGCTATCTAGGATGGTCATAACTTTCCTTCCAAGGAGTAAGTATCTTTTAATTTCATGGCTGCAGTCACCATCTGCAGTGATTTTGGAGCCCCAAAAAATAAAGTCTGACTCTGTCTCCACTGTTTCCCCATCTATTTCCCATGAAGTGATGGAACCGGATGCCATGATCTTCGTTTTCTGAATGTTGAGCTTCAAGCCAACTTTTTCGCTCTCCTCTTTCACTTTCATCAAGAGGCTTTTTAGCTCCTCTTCACTTTCTGCCATAAGGGTGGTGTCATCTGCATATCTGAGGTGATTGATATTTCTCCCGGCAATCTTGATTCCAGCTTGTGTTTCTTCCAGTCCAGCGTTTCTCATGGTGTTTAAATATACATTTATAGACTCTTACGAAATATCAGCTCCTTACACCTCTCTCCCAAAGTTCTATTTTTCCATAGGAGGGAAAAACAGAAGAGTCTGAAGTTTTATAAGAAAAAATTTCTCTTTAATAGGACTTTAAGACTTAATATTTATCTTGAGGAAGGGAAATAATGGACCAAATATGAGTATTTATCTTCGTCTTTATCAGAAAAAAAAATTCTTTAATGAAAACTAATTCAATAAACCAGAACACTTAGTCGGAGCTCACATCTCTCAGGTATAAAAGCAACAATATACAATTTACTTTAAAAAGAGCAGATATTAACCTGTTAGAAATGAAAATTAAAACTCCTCTAACATTTAGATCTGAGCTTCCCTATGTCACCAAAAGCCAAACGAGGACAAGAGTCTGGAATTAAAATAAATAAATATAAAACTATTTTTGAAGTTTATTTTCTGACTTTTTTCTCTTCCAAAAAGAAATTTACTCACAAAAAGCTTTCTATTATTTCTTCAGATAAATGGAAAGAAATATCAATAGAACTTTAGCCCTAGTATAAAATTAAAGTCAAAAAAGAAATCAAGCAAACTTGTGGAAATGCAAAAATACTTTTATACTTTATCTTCTAAAATTAGGATGACCATTATAAACCTGGTATAGCTAGGACATTCTCAGTTTACACCTTTCATTCTAAAAAATGTTCTCAAAAGTGTTCAGACAATACATTTTATGGCCTTGTTAACTTTAATCAGGGCTTCCCTGATAAAGAATCCACCTGCAATGCGGAATTCCTGGATTCCATCCCTGGGTTGGGAAGATACCCTGGAGGAGGGCATGGTAACCCACTCCAGTATTCTTGCCTGGAGAATCCCCAATGGACACAGCCCCATGGGGTTGCAAAGAGTGGACAGGACTGAGCGACTAAGCAAAGCAAAGCAAAACTTTAATCAAGCCAAGAGAATGTTTAAATCACTGACTTAGAAAGCAACAACAACAAAAATTTAAAAGTAACAAATTTAAATTCACAAACATCTAAAAATAGTCCAGTTTCCAATAACATTAGTCACTTGATTGCTGTGTAATTCAGTTTTTAATCTTATAAAGATTAATTACATTTTCAGTATGGCAAGGAATGGGACCGCAGTTTCAGTGTCGAGTGAACATTATCAAGAGAAAAGGGAGGCAAGTTTGTTGGTAAATATGGTACTATGCATTCCCTAAGCATCACAACATAATAAAAGAAGGTATCCTAGAAGTGTATCTGTGGAAAGATATCGCCATCTTTTAGAAACTTCCAACATGTGGTTCCCTAACAACAGCTATGGTTTTTCTAATAGTCATGTATGGATATGAGAGTTGGATCATAAAGGAGGCTGAGTGCCAAAGAATTGATGCTTTCCAACTGTGGTGCTGGAGAAGACTCTTGAGAATCCTTTGAACAGTAAGGAGATCAAACCAGTCAATCCTAAAGGAAATCAGTCCCGAATATTCATTGGAAGGACTGATGCTGAAGCTGAAGTTCAATAGTTTGGCCACCTGATATCAGTGAAGAGCTGACTCATTGGAAAAGGCCTTGATATGCTGGCAAAGACTGAAGGCAGGAGGAGAAGGGGTCATTGACAGAGGATGAGATGGTTGTATGGCCGCATCAACTCAATGGACATGAGTTTGAACAAACTCTGGGAGATGGTGAAGGACAGGGAAGCTTGATGTGCTGCACTTCATGGGGTTGCAAAGAGTCGGATATGGCTGAGTCACTAAACAACAGCAGCAGCATTAACATCCTCTCCAAACTTGCTAGAAACACAAGTTCCACACCAGAGCCGAACCAGAAACTCTGAAAATGGGCCAAGAAATCTATATTTTAACACACTGACCAGGGATTCTGATAAACATGTGGACTTAGATCATCTATAGTGCTTATTTGGGGGACTAGAACCAACCTACATGAGAATTTCTCTGGGGGCCTTTAAGCATGATAAGAGGGCTTCCCTGGTGGCTCAGATGGTAAAGAATCTGCCTGCAATGCAGCAGACCCGGTTTGATCCCGGAGTTTGATCCCTGAGTTTAGAAGTTCCCTGGAGAAGGGAATGGCAACCCGCTCCAGTATTCTTCCTGGAGAATTCCATGGACAGAGAAGCCTGATGAGCTACAATCCATGGGGTCACCAAGAGTCAGAACTGACTGAGTGACTAACACTTTCACTTTCAAGCAAGATATATTTGTGTTTGTATGTGTTTTCACTGGAGGATGTATGTAACCTTGAAACCCAACAGCCCTGCTTGGTGTTTGCTGTGAAAGCCAGCAGCCTCCCAGCCACCAGAGGGGCAAGAAAGGATTTGGAGCACTTCATAAAGCCCTGTCCCCAGGGAGTCCTCACTATTCAACTGACCTGACAGCTTACCGGGAAAGCTCCATTCTCAGGGCTTGTCTTTTTTTTTTTAATTGGAGGATAATTGCTTGACTATATTGTGTTGGTTTCTGCCATACATCGACATGAATAGGTATTCATGTGTCTCCTCGCCCTTGAACCTCCCTCCCGCTTCCCACCCCATCCCACCGCTCTGGGTTGTCACGGAGCACCGGGGTGAGCTCCCCGTGTCACACAGCAGATTCCCACTGGCTGTCTATCTTACATATGGTAACATATATGTGTTACTGCTACTCTCTCAGTTTGTCCCACTCTCTCCTCCCCGACTGTGTGCACAAGTCTGTTCTGTGTGTCTGCGTCTCCATTGCTCCCCTGTAAATAGGTTCATCAGTACCCTCTTTCTAGATTCCATATATAAGCATTCATATGTGATATTTGTTTTTCTCTTTCTGACTTACTTCTCTCTGTAATGTCTTTAATTGACCTGACTCAGGGTTTATTTGGTGCAAATGGCCCTATCCACAAAGCATTTGCTGAAAGGAATCAGTAGTAATTATTTAACAGTGCAACCGCCTAAGGTGGTGATACCAGGTGGAGCTAGCAAGAGGCTCACCAATTAACCTAGAAGGAAAGAATGAGGAAGACTTACATGGGGGATGATCTGAGAGATCTGAGATACTGCTTAATTATGTATGAAAGATTCTCCAGTATAGGCTGTTTGACAGGCCA
The DNA here is from genome assembly GCA_006410635.1 of Cephalophus harveyi. Taxonomy (NCBI): domain Eukaryota; kingdom Metazoa; phylum Chordata; class Mammalia; order Artiodactyla; family Bovidae; genus Cephalophus; species Cephalophus harveyi. The sequence continues at coordinate 175,152 of SJYT01071263.1, read as the reverse complement.
TTAAAAAGTCTCAATAAATTAAAAAGGATTGATACCATACAAAGTATGTTCTCTGACACCCATAATATTAAAATAGAAATCAACGACAAATGAAAATTACAAGTAGGTGGAAATTAAAAAACACAACACTCAATAACCAAAGGGTCAAAAAGAACTCAAAAGGGAAGTGAGAAAACATTTTCAGAAAAATTTCAGTGGAAACTCAATATATCGAAACTTTTGCAATGCAGCTAAAGCAGTGCTTAGAGGAAAATTTATGGCTGGAAATAGCTATATTTTAAAAAAAGACTTAAAATTAGTAACCTAACCTTTCTCCTTAAGAAGCTAGAAAAATTTTAAAAAACAACAAAAAAAGATGGAAATAAAAATGATTAGAATTGAAATTAATGAAATGCAGAATAGAAAAAAGAGGAAAGATCAATAAAATTAAAAGTTGGTTCTTTGAAAATATTAACAATTTTGACAGACCTTTAGCTAGCTTGGCCATGAAACAAAGAGAAGATTCAAACTGCTAGAATTAGGAGTAAGAGAGGAGACATCACTGCTGCTGCTGCTAAGTCGCTTCAGTTGTGTCCAACTCTGTGCAACCCCATAGACAGCAGCCCACCAGGCTTCCCTGTCCCTGGGATTCTCAAAGCAAGAACACTGGAGTGGGTTGCCATTTCCTTCTCCAATGCATGAAAGTGAAGCGTGAAAGTGAAGTCGCTCAGTCGTGTCCGACTCTTAGCGACCCCATGGACTGCAGCCCACCAGGCTCCTCTGTCCATGGGATTTTCCAGGCAAGAGTACTGGAGTGGGGTGCCATTGCCTTCTCCAGAAGACATCACTACTGACCATTTATATCAATAATAAGGATTATAAAGGAAAACTGAGCAATTTTAACAAGCTACAAAACTTAGATGAAATGAAGAGATCCCTGGACAGAAACAAATAAACTGAAAAGAAGTAGAAAATCTGTATAGAACTTTAATAAGAAAAAAACTTAATTAGTAACTTTATAGCATTCCATTAAAAAAATCCTCAGGCCCAGATATCTTGACTAATGAATTTAACAAGCATTTAGAAAACACTTTACAAACTCTCACAGAAACTAGAAGAGGAGGAAAAACTTTCAAACTCTTTATATGAGGCCTGTATTACTCAGATACAATAACCAGACACAGACACTAGAATAAAGGAAAACTCCAAATCTGTATTCCTTATTATATAAAAAAAAAATCCTCCCCCCGCAGAGAAAATACTAGCATGCTGAACCTAGTAACATATGGAAAGGTTATATGCCATGATCAAGTGGGATTTATCCCAGGAATGTAAGTTTAACATCTGAAAATCAGTTAAGGAAATATATTAATAAATGACCCCAAAAAAAAAAGCCATATGATTTGACAAAATTAGACAAACTAGAAATTAAAGAGAACTTCCTCAAATTGACAAAGAATATTTTTGAAAACCCACAGCAAAGATTACACTTGGTGAAAGATTGAATATTTTACCTCTAAGACAACGAAGATGACAAAGATGTCTCCTCTTTCCACTTCCATGCAATATCGTATTGGAGGGTCTATCTAGGGCAAGCAGACAAGGAGAAAAGAAAAGAATAGACTTCCAGACTGAAGAGGAAAGGGTGAAACTATTTGCAGAGTTGACTCAGATGGTAAAGAATCTACCTACAATGCAGGAGACCCAGGTTCAATCCCTGAGTCAGGAAGATTCCCTGGAGAAGGGTATGGCTACCCATTCCAGCATTCTTGCCTGGAGAATTCCATGGACAGAGGAGCCTGGCAGGTTGCAGTCCATGGGGTCACAAAAAGTTGGACAGAACTGAGCAACTGACGCTTCCACTTCTTCACATATATAGAAAAGCCTAAGGAATCCTTTTCTTTTTTAGAGTAAACCTGTTCAGCAAGGATGAAGAATATAACATCAATATTTTTTATAACCTAGCAATAAGCAATCCAAACATGAAATTAATAAAACTCCCTTTGCAATAGCACCAAAATAATAAAATAGTCAGGAATATATTTGACAAAGTTCAAGATTTTGTATGCTGAAAATCCAAAACATTGTTCAAAGAAATTAAGGAAAATATAAGTAAATGGAAAGATATGCCATGTTGATGGATCAGAAGACTTCACATTTGTAAGATGGCAATATTCCCCCAAATTGATCTTCAGTTCAACATAATCCCTATTAAAATCCCAGCTAGCTTCTTTGCAGAAATTGACAAGCTGATCTAAAAATGTATATGGAAATAGGGAAAAAACCCAGATAGTCAAAACAATCATGAAAAAGGAAATAAAGTTGAAGGACTTACCCTGACTAATTTCAAAGCTTACTATAAAGCTACATCATCAAGATAACATAAGGATAGACATGAAGATCAATAGGCTAGACTTGGGAGTCCAGAAATAAAGACTTATATTTGAGTTATTGATTTTATTGATGCCAAAATAGTTCAGCTGAGGGAAGAATAGCCTGTTAAACAGATTATCTTAGGACAACTGGATATGTATAGACAAAAAAAAAAAAAAAAGACATTGAATTCTTACTTCGTACTGTATGCAAAAATTAACTTGGAAGTCAATCATAAACTTATAAGTAAAAGCTAATACTGTAAAGCTATCAGAATAAAACATAGAGATAAATCACTTCAGGCTTGGACTAGGGAATGATTCCTTAGATGTGACACCAAAAGTACAAGCAACAGCAATCAAAAATAGGTAGCTTGGGCATTACCAAAATCAACACCTTTTGTGACTCAAAGAGTGTCATCGAGAATGTGAAGACAACACACAGAATAGGAGAAAACATCTCGAAATCATATGTATTTAAGGAACTTTTAACCTTTATCTATAGTGGAATACATAAAGGAGATTTACAACCCAGCAATAAAGAGAACCCAACTGAAAATGGGCAAAGGATCTAAACAGACATTTCTCCAGAAAAGATGTATGAATGACCAGTAAGTACATGAAAAGATGCTCAACCTCATTAGTCACCAGAGAAATGCAAATCAAAACCACAATGAGGCACCACTTTATAGCCCCTAAGATGATCAAGTCACATGGTAACAAGTGCTGGCAAAAATGTGGTAAATTGGAAAACTTATACATTGCTGGTATTTGAGACTTTTTTTTTTTTGGTGAACCACGTGGCTTGCAGGATCTTAGTTTCTAGATTGAATCCCCAGCCCACAGCAATGAAAGCACTTAATCCTAACTGCTGGACCACCAGCAAATTCCCAAAATGTAGAGTTAGCATATGACCCATCAATTCCACTCCTAGATATGTAATTAAGAGAACTGAAAATACATCCATGAAAAAACTTTCACAGGATTGTTCATGGCAGCATTATTGATAACAGTCAAAAAGTAGAAACAACCCAAAGAACATCAATTGAATGAATAGATAAATAAAGTGTAGAATATGATTTACAATGAAGTATTGATAAATGCAATACGTGGATAAACCTTTATAACAGGCTAAATGAAAGAAGCTCATCACAAAAAGGCCACATACTGTATGATTCCATTTCTGTAGTATGTCCAAAATAGGCAGACCCATAGAAACAAAGGTAAACAGGTAGCTCCCAGGGACTGGGAGGAGGGGACGATGGGGAGTGGCTGTTAGTATGTAGAGGAGTCTTTGGGAGTGATTAAAATATTCTGTATTTAGATAGTGGTGATGGCTGCACACTTATGTGCATAGAGCAAAACCCATTGAATTGTACACTCCAAAGAGGTAGTTTTTATGGTATATGAATTTATACCTCAAAAACCCCTGTTATTTAAACAAGCAAATAGCATATTATTGTGTTAATAATATCTAAAATCATCCTGAAATTCAATAATTTGCTAGAAGGACCCACAGGACCCATAAGTTGTTTTGCTCAAGGTTACAGTTTATGGCAGTGAAAGGATGTATCAGTTAAGCCTGTAAGGAAACAGATTAATTTCTATTTAATTTTTTAATCATTTCTGTCTCTTGGACTTCCCCAGTGGTGCAGAGGATAAAAATCCACCTGCCAATGTAGGGGACATGGGTTCGATCCCGGATCCAGGAAGATCCCACATGCCCCAGAGCAACTAAACCTGTATGCCACAACTATTGAGCCTGTGCTCTATCTAAGGCCCGGGGACAACAACTCCTGAGCCCGCAGACTCTCAGGCCCATGCTCTGCAACAGGAGGGGCCCCACAATGAGAAGCCTTCGCAACGAAAGAAATCACCGCCATGAGAAGGCTTCACGCTGTAACGAGGAGTATCCCCTGCTCGCCAGAACTAGAGAAAGCCCCTGCGAAGCAGCGAAGACCTGGCACAGTCAAATAAATGAAAACATTTATTGTCTCTTTACTGATAGTCTTTATTTCATGAAACATTGCATAATCTTTTTTTCACTTCTTTATGTTTATAATGACTCTGATGTCTTCTTCCACTAAGACAAGCCTAAGCTTGTAAGCTAGGCTCTCTCCCAGGCAGTTTCTACTGCCTTTTTCGTTTGCTTCTGTTTTCCTGTGTGTGGGTCACACTTTCCTGTTTCTTTGCATATAGGAACTGAGAGGAACAGCTACGTAAGAGGCAGGACATTCCAGTGTCTGGTTACTTCTTTCGAAACCTGAGGGTGGGAGAACTTTCGGTTTCATTTTGTCTTCCATTTTCAGGATTCTGTGAATGTGGGGTGGATTTTGATCATACTTCTCCTTTTTGGTGTTGGCTCCCTCCTTTGATGGCTTGTCTCCTGGCTGGTACAGCTGGATGAGCCTGGAGCTGTCTCACCCTGGAGACCATCAAGGCAGGCCTCTGCTCTAGAAGCACCTTCTCTTCCTAAGTGCGGCCTTCCTCTATACCTTCCATTCTTTGCTTCTTCTATGGCATTGCATGTCAAATATTTTTACTTCAGGGCACTCATTTCTCCTGGATGCTGGGGTGAATAAAAGAAAGCCTCTGGCAAGTGGAGGTGAATGCCTTAAGGATTCTGGCCTCCTCAGACCCCATCAGGAAAGTATATCCAGTACATTAGTTGAGCATCTTTGCCCTAGGCCAAGATAAAGTGTTAGTTGTAGGAAAAAGGGACAAAGAGTCTTCTCAGTCTGATTTTGGTATAGGCCTCAGGCAAGAAGTCCAGAATGTATCAGTTAAGCCTGTTTTGCTGTTGTTCGGTTGCTAAGTCATGTCCAGCTCTTTGGGATCCCACACACTGCAGCTCTCCAGGCTTCCCTGTCCTTCACCATCTCCTGCAGTTCACTCAAACTCATGTCCATTCAGTCAGTGATGCCATCCAACCATCTCAACCTCTGTTGCCCCCTTCTCCTCCTGCCCTCAGTCTTCCCCAGCATCAGGGTCTTTTCCAGTGAGTTGGCTATTCACATCAAGTGGCCCAAGTGTTGGAGTTTCAGCTTTGGCATCAGTCCCCTCCTATGAGGTTCAAATATCATTACCTCTGGGAAGTCTTTCTCCCTCCAATTTCCTCAAGAATGAATCAGTTCATCTTTCGTCTGTACTCCCAAAACAAGTACACATAAATGTGCTACAACATTTTTTTACATTATCGTCACACATGGATCTGTTTCCCCTATTAGTCAACAGGGTCACAGAGGGCAGGACCTCGGCTCACTCAACTCTACGCAAGACCTCACTCAGCGGGGCCCAACACCCGCTGCATGCTGTGTGTTCAACAATTTTCATTCTAGAAATTCTTTAACTTGGCTCCATGTTAGGGTCATCTGAAGAGTTTGAAAAAATTGTAGCTGTCTAGCCTCTACCCCCAAATCAATTAAATCAGAATTGCCAAGGATGGGGCCCAAGCATCAGGATTTTTAAAGGCCTGCTTGGGTGGTTTTAATGTGCAGTCAGGGTTGTACACCATCGGTTTAATTGATTGGTTCACCTTATCACACTTGCTCTTGCCATTGAGTCCTGCCATAAAACCAGCTTCTCCTGAGATTTGATTCAATTTAGCAGATATTTTTGAGCACCCATTCTGTGCCAGCCGTCGTGGAGACCGACCCTTGCTACACAAAGTGTGTTTTATGGACCAGCAGCTCTAGCATCATCAGGGAACTTACTAGCAATGCAGAATCTCAGGCTCCACCCCAGATCTACCGACTCAGGATCTGCATTTAACAAGATTCTCGTGCATATTGAGTTCTGAGGAATAGTGCTGTCACAATGTCAAAATGCTTGCTCACTATGAATTTTATTTCACTTCTTATCCACTCTGCCGGAGAAGGCAGTGGCACCCCACTCCAGTACTCTTGCCTGGAAAATCCCATGGGTGGAGGAGCCTGGTAGGCTGCAGTCCATGGGGTCGCTAAGAGTCAGACACGACTGAGCGACTTCACTTTCACTTTTCACTCTCATGCATTGGAGAAGGAAATGGCAACCCACTCCAGTGTTCTTGCCTGGAGAATCCCAGGGACGGGGGAGCCTGGTGGGAGGCTGTATATGGGGTTGCACAGAGTCAGATACGACTGAAGCGACTCAGCAGCAGTAGCAGCAGGATTCACTCTGCTTTTCTTTCCTATAAAGGAGTATCGTAGGGCTTCCCAGGTGGCTCAGTGGCAAAGAATCCACCTGCAATGCAGGAGACATGGGTTCGATCCCTGGATCAAGAAGATCCCCTGGAGGAGGAAATGGCAACCCATTCCAGTAGTTTTCCTTGAGAATCCCATGGACAGAGAAGCCTGGCAGGCTATGGTCCACAGGGTACCTGCTGCTGCTCCTGCTAAGACACTTCAGTCATGGCTGACTCTGTGTGACCCCATAGATGGCAGCCCACCAGTCTCCCCCGTCCCTGGGATTCTCCAGGCAAGAACACTGGAGTGGGTTGCCATTTCCTCCTCCAATGCATGAAAGTGAAAAGTGAAAGTGAAGTCGCTCAGTCGTGTCTGACTCTTAGCGACCCCATGGACTGCAGCCCACCAGGCTCCTCCGTTCATGGGATTTTCCAGGCAAGAGTACTGGAGTGGGGTGCCATTGCCTTCTCCGCCGTAGGGTCACAGTTGGACACATTGGAAGCAACTTAGCACGCATGCATGAGCGCAAAGGAGTATCACAGTCTATTCTATTCTCCAGCTAAAATGGAACATCTCATCCAAACAGGCTGGGACTAGGCACGGGAGAGATGAGCTGGTGGATTCCCCGAGTGTGGAGGGAAGAGGGAAGGTGAGGCTGGCCCTTGGAGAGAGAGAGATGGAAGCATTCCTTGGCACACTGAAGATCAGTGTATCAGAGGCCTTGGGGATGGGCTGTTGGAAGGGATGACTCCTATCTGATGTTGCCAGTTCAGTGGGAATGATCTGGGTGCGCTGGAGGCCTGGAGAAGATCTGGTTGCCAGGGAGCATGCTGGTCTTGGTGCCTTTCTTGATAGAATAAATAAAGCAGCCTTGCTCATCGTGTGCTTTGGGGATCAAGGTATAGTGGGGCTCACGGATCACAGAAAACAAACATATGGTTATCAAAAGGGAAAGCAAGGGAGAGAGAAACTGGGAATTTCGGACTAACAAATACACACTACTGTACATTAAATAGATTAACAACAAGGACCTATTGTGTAGCAGAGGGAACTGTATTTAATATCTAGTAATAAATAACCTATAATGGAAAAGAATCTGAAAAAGAATAGATATATGTATGTATGCATAGCTGAATCACTTTGCTGTGTACCTGAAACTAATACAATGCTATAAATCAACTACAATTTGTGACAAAAGGTATGGTGGGCTAGACTTCTCTGGTGGTCCAAGTGGTTAAGATTCCAACTGCCAATGCAGGGGCCACAGGTTCCGTCTCTGGTTTGGGAAGATTCCACATGTGGTGGGGCAACTAAACTAATGCCCCACATCTACCGAAACCCTCTCACCCTAAAGCCTGTGCTCTGAGATAAGAGAAGCCACTGCGATGAGAAGCCACAACTAGAGAAAGCCTGTGTGCGGCAATGAAGACCCAGCACAGCCCCAAGAGGAATGTTATACTAAAAAAACTACAGTGGGGCATTTTTGAGGGCTGGCAAGTTAGGAGTCACAAGTTATTCACAATATAACATTTTTTCCCCATGAAACTCACAAACAATTGAAACCTATTTTTTGTGGTGCTATCAGACTGCTGACTACAATCTGTAGCAAAAGATTGAATTTTATGTCCCAATAAAACACTTGACATGTGAGTGTAACAAACACGGTTTCCATGGAGCCATACTCCTGAGTATGGTGCCAATGCAGTCTATTATTTTTATTATATTCCCCTAAAATTTGTTATTAGATTGGTTTCATGACCCGATCATGGATTGCAGTCCACAATTTGAAAAAATAAATAAATGCTTTTCACAGAATCATAGTAAATTTGCAGTGAAAGCATTAGACAGTCTCTGAACTGGTCAAGCTGACCTAATTCCTAGGGTGCAGTTTAGCATAAGTGGTTAAAACACGGGCTTCCAGAAGCCTGCCCAGTTTCCTAGCTGTGTGCTCTAAACGAGTGATTTCATCTTGCTCAGCCTTGGTTCCCCATCTGACAATGGGAATAGTGACAGCCACTTCCCCCTCCCTAAATCTCTTCTAAAACTGAGTTCACCCTTGGCCATCCCAAAGATGGCAAGATAACAGCTGTGCCTCTGGGCCCACGGCTGCCTCTGTTACCACCAGCAGAATGGCACTGCAGAAATCTGGGGATGAAGACAGCACCCTCAGGAGCATCGTGGGCCAGGAGGTAGGTTTGGAAATGAGTTTTATAGAAATAGAACCCAGACTTGCTGGCACAGGAAATACAGTGCTTCCTTCCTGATTCAAAGGCAGACGTTATAAAATATTACACATAAACCCAAATGTCACTGGCTTCACACAGTGAAGGCCTATCACTTGTATCACAGTCTTGTGGGCTTGGAGGCGCAGGCTCTGCATCACGAGGCCTGCAGGTCACGGGAAGGAGGAGGAGGAAAGCGTGGGGTAGCAGACATGCTACTTCCGCTCACACTTCTCTGGCCACAACTGGTTCCCTCGTCAGCCTGACTGCAAGAGAGGCAGAGTGAGGCCTTGGTGTCTGTCAGGGCACCCTCATCAAGATATCACCATAGAGACGAGGAAGGAGAAACGGTGACCATCATCAAAAGCCACCCACCCAGAGGGTCAAACACCTAGGAGTGTATTTATCATCAGTCATTGCATCTTAAATTCTACAAATGGTTCCAACCGCATTCTTGCTTTGGCATCTTGATTACTGCAGTGTGCTAAAAAGGCCAAGCCACACCTTGCTGCCAGCCCTGAAGGCTGACGTTTGCACAGAAAAGAGCTGTTCCCTCCCACTCTTGCATTGCAAGCAGATTCTTCTACCGCTGAGCCACCAGGGAAGCCCTGGCCCTCCTACTCTGACCTGTTCTGTCTCTGAGGCGTGGGTGGATGTCCTGGGTGCAGGTTTGCACACAGTTCAGCCTAACCTTTCCCTGGAAAACCACTCCAAGTACTGACAGCCGTGCCCTCTGGATCCCTCGCTTCCCTGATTATTAACCTAAACTCTATAATCACACACACGTGACTTCTCCTCAAATGCATTTAGGAAAGCTACAGGCCCTACTTACACCACAGAAGAGTCCAATGTTGCCAAGTCTGTGAACACTTATGTCTGTTAACAGCATGCACCTCACATACCCGCCTGAATTAAATGAAAGAACGAAATAATTCTGTCAAAGCCAATGCTTCATCTGGGTCTAGGGTTAACCACTGCTGCCAGCAGCCATGATCGGCTTACTTCAGTAGCTTTACCAGTCCCATGGGGGAAATACCACCCAGATGATTTATAATGTGTCATTTGTAACTGTCTACTCTTAGGCAGTTTCATTGGTGATGTATCTATTAATGTAATGACCAAAGTTGAATCCTAATATTTGAAAGTATATCTGAAATTTCAAAAATCTCCAAAGACCATCTTGAAATTCCCATTTTAAGATCTTTGCCTTAGTGAAACAGAACTCAGATTGTTTTGAAGGAATTGTCGAAAGTATTTTGATGTTTTTGTAACCTGCTCTTTCAAGACAGATGCTCTTCAGTATCTGAAGCACCATTTCCCAGGTTGGGGAGCCAAACAAATGGTTATATTCAAGATAACTGACGTTAGTGTCTTCTGGATTGCAATTGCCACAGTGTAGCAATTGCTAGATACAAAGTCTGGTTTCTGTATAACTGCTTTGTCTTGGGGACAGGCAACTTTTGAAGTACAATGCCATGGACGTGTGTTTTTTTTCTCCAAAAATTTTGCTTTGTTGTGCTTCTGCGAAATCCATTCACCATGAAATTCTTGCATATAGAAAAATATAGTCCATCATTTTAATTCTAATGGTTTCATTCGTGTTTACCTACTTATGTAGTCTCTGTATTCCTGATGTGGTTTAGCAAACACAGCTGTAGAGCAGGGTGTTAAAACAGAAGACTTGGAGGATTAAAGAATATTAGATGTGCAGGGGCCTCTCTGGCCAAGACAGGCATTGAAATATGAAAGCTGCTTACCTGGCCTGGGGATCTGTCTCTTTCATGTCTTTTGTTTTTTTTTTTTCATAAATAATAACAAAAGTAATACATGCTTGTGGGTTGGGAAAAAATTGGGTGGTACAGATAAGCAAATAACAAAAGGATCTTTCCAATTCTACCAGCAGACAGTGGCGCTAAGGATTTACACATGTATCTTTCCACCTTTGGCATTCATAGCTACTGCCTCTTCTAGAATGGAAGGCAGAATGAACTAGCACAAGAGAACTGGCCAAGGTCACCAGTGTCCTTCTTGTTACCAAATTCAATACACACGTCACAATTCTTCAGGGTGTGATGTGACATCATCAATCACACCCTCCTCCTTGAATTTCCATCTCTGACTTTTACCATATCCTGACTACTTAGAATGGAAGGCAGAATGAACTAGCACAAGAGAACTGGCCAAGGTCACCAGTGTCCTTCTTGTTACCAAATTCAATACACACGTCACAATTCTTCAGGGTGTGATGTGACATCATCAATCACACCCTCCTCCTTGAATTTCCATCTCTGACTTTTACCATATCCTGACTACTTGGAGAAGGAAATGGCAACCCACTCCAGTGTTCTTGCCTAGAGAATCCCAGGGACAGGGGAGCCTGGTGGGCTGCCGTCTCTGGGGTCGCACAGAGTCGGACACGACTGAAGCGACTTAGCAGCAGCAGCAGACTACTTACTTGCTTGTCTCAGTTCCCTGAAGGTTTCACAGGCAAGCCTTCTTTCTCCTTCAAAAATGGTTATGCCTTCCAGGCTTTAAAATACCGCTGACTACTTGACCTCTTAACTGTTTCTTGATTCCGTCTCTACTTCTCCACTGTCGAGCTTGCCACCCCCTTCTCCAACCTAGACCCCTCCCCCAGCCTGGACAACTCCCCTCTCTGGGCCTGCAGATCCAACTCCCACATAACAGGGGTTTATCTAGGAGGCAGCTCAACCCTCCAGTGTCTCTTTATTGCCACAGGTAAAGTCCCAAACTCCTTAGCATATGAATCTCCAGGAGATAACATTGGCAGAGGGGAATGACTTCCTAGATCACAAGGAGCATCACCAGCTTTAACGGGTGTGAGAAGGGAGATGTCCAAGAAAAAAGGTGAGGAAGCCCTTGCCTGTCTATTCTACTTCATCTCACGCCACTCTAAATTTTTATGTTCTAGCATTATAAGATGTAGAATGAATGAATAAGTGATGCTGGGGGCCTGAAATAAGGGCGAACTAGAGTTTTCGCATTTCAGTAGCTCCAGCATCTCTGTCCACAGAGGAGGGGAGGGTCCAGAGGCCAAGCTCCAGGGAAATGCAGGCAGCAGCCTCTTGTCGCTTAGCTGGATAGCTGCTTCAGTTTGCTGCACTGAGCTACAAATTGGTCCAGGAAACGCACTGGAGGGCGGCGCCCAGATCATGGTATGGAATGGTGCTGGCTTCTTATCCAGTGTGGGGGAGATAGCAAAGGGGGCAGAGGGGCACAGACTGATGACTTTCCCCTCCACATTTGTTGGCGGTTTGTTGCTACAGGCTTCTGAGCTCAAAGGACAAACTGAAAAAGCTGGTGACTCACCTAAGGAACTGAATGTGTACATGTGAACTCCCAGGTCCTAAAAGTAGAACCATCCCATTCACTGCAGACTGTGTAAGCTGCTTCTGGGTACATCCAAAAACTCATTCCTGTACAAATTTCTCTGACTAAGGGGAAGAAAACGAGAGTCATTCACTGCAGGCATCTTCTTTTTCACTGCCCCTCATACAAATAAAACCTATAAAGAGTTGTCAGAAAGAAAAGTTTGGAAAGTTATTTAGAGTTAGGATTAGATTTCTTTTGCTAGAGAATCAATGTTACAAATGGAGATAAAGTTTCCAGGGAGTCTATAGATTTCTATTTCACTGATATTAAAACAGTGTTTCTATTAGAAAATGAAACCAGAATTCCACCAGGATGACAAGAATCTTTCTCTCCTCTGCTGCAGTCTGTCCTCTCTGCCCTCCACCCATCACCCGTTGTCTGCCTTGGGAAGACGTGCAACCCCGGCCTTGCACCGCTGGTGGTGGCAGGCGTGTTGTGGGTGAGGGCAGTTGGAGGATGTGACACTAACTGTGGCCAAGGAGGGGACGGGGAGGGGAAGGGAGGCCAAACAAGAGATGTGGGCTCCCTCAGCAGCCTCTCCTCCTTTCTTCTCATACACCCTGAACCCTTTAGATTTGCCTTTTGCCCCAAATGAGTGGGCCTTGATCTAAAGGTGAGCAAATTTTCTAAACAGGGAGCTTTTCGATGAAAATGGTATTACTTGTGTGTTTGACCTGAATTACTGAATAGCTTGTAGAGAACAAAAGTGAATTTGTACAAGGACTGAACTCTGTGTGATACAACATAAATCTAACTTAAACTATAGTTAGCAAATACAACTTTCCACCAAAAGTAATTTTTTAAAATTTCAGTAGTTCTTGACCAGGCTCCCCACCCCAGGGTGGGGATTGGGAGGTGTCTGGAAAGGGGGTTGGCCTGTCAAGGTGACTGCAGGTGCCCAAAGCACTTAGTGTGTGGGCGGGGGGAAAGGGCCAGATGTCCTCGGTGTTATGCTCTGAACACAAGAAGGAGCTGTCCTGCCCCAGGTGACACTGATAGCTTAGAGTCAACCATTTACAGTTCCTGTTTCCATCTGTGATGACTGTGTTTTCAATATTTTCTGGAAACGTAAGGTCCGTTTTAATTGTCATGGCAATAGTAGTCAAAGGATCTGGGCCACCTACAAAACAAGAGGGCCACAGTCTCCCTTTTTCCTACCCGCAGGATCAGAGAGGGGCAGAGGTGGGAGGGCCTTGGAGACTGGCTTGACCCCATCCCCTGGCTCTGCCCCAGTGTGTGCTAAGCTGCTTCAGTCATGTCCGACTACTTGCCCACCAGGCTCCTCTGTCCATGGGATTCTCCAGGGAGGAATACTGGAGTGGGTTGCCATGCCCTCCTCCAGGAGATCTTCCTGACCCAGAAATCAAACTGGTATCTCCTGTGGTGGGTTCTTCACTGCTAAGCCACTGGGGAAGCCTAGTGCAGAGAGCTGCGATAGCTGTGATGCCACCGTGTTGGCAGCAGCATTACCTGACCACGGCGGCCCCGGGGCCCTCAACACAGTAGCCTTTCCCAACAAAACAGCCAGAAACATGGCGGAGCTGTAGCATTTGCTCACTCAACATCTGCAAATCCAACTGAGTTTGGGGCTAACGGGGAGAGAGGGGAGGAGGGGAGCACTCTGAACGGTGTGGAAAATTCTGCCTGTCCTTCTGCTGCTAGAGTGGGCAGGGATCCCAAGAGTGTCTCAGAGTGCGAGCAGCCTGGCCGATGTGCCAGGACAAGGCAAACACTTTTTTCATTTAATAGATTTTTTGTTTCTCATTCTCAACAATTATAACAAACATAAGGCCATTATTGAAAACTATATGCCTGACCAAAGAGATGAAAGACTTATATGCTGAGAATGATAAAACATTGATTAAGGAAATTGAAGATGACTAAAAGAAATGGAAAGATATACCATGTTCTTGGATTGGAAGAATTAATATCCTTAAAATGACCATATTACCCAAAGCAATCTATGAATTTAATGCAAGAAGAAAATGGCGAACCACTCCAGTATTCTTGCCTAGAAAATTCCATGGACAAAGGAGCCTGGCAGGCTACAGTCCATGGGGTCGCAAAGAGTCAGACACAACTGAGTGTGCACACATGCAGACACTATTATCCATGACATTTTTCACAGAACTGGAACAAGTAATCATAAAATTTATATGGAACCACAAAAAATCCAGAACTGCCAAAGCATTCCTGAGAAAAAAGAACAAACCAGGAGGCCTAACCCTCCCAGACTTCAGACAATACTGCAAAGCCACAGTAATCAAAGCAGCATGGTATTAGCACAAAAGCAGACATAGGGATTAATGGGACAGAATAGAAAGCCCAGAGATAAATTCACACATCTACAGTCCATTAATCTTCAACAAAAGGGGCAAGAGTATACAATGGAGAAGAGACGGTCTCTTCAGCAAGTGGTGCTGGGAAAACTAGATAGCTGCTTGTAAATCAGTGAAGTTATAAAACACTCCCCCAAACCACATACAGAAATAAGCTCAAAATGGCTTAAAGACTTAAATATGACACCATAACACTCATAGAAAAGAACATGGGCAAAATATTCTCTGACATAAATCGTAGCAATGTTCTCTTAGGTTGGTCTCCTAAGGCAAAAGAAATATAAGCAAAAATAAACAAGTGGAACCTAATAAAACATAAGCTTTTGCACAGCACAGGAAAGCATTAACAAAACAAAAAGACAACCTATAGACTGGGAGAAAATATTTGCAAATGATGTGGCCAGCAAGGACTTAATTTCCAAAATATACAAACAGCTCAAACAATTCAATAATGACAACAAAACCCCACAAGCCCCTTTCTGAAATGTGCAGAAAGCCTAAACAGACATTTCTCTAAAACATACATACAGGTGGTCAACAGGTTCATGAAAAGATGCTCAATATCACTATCTATTTATTAGAGAAAGGAAAACCAAAACTACAGTGAGATAACACCGCTCACTGGTCAGAATGGCACAGATACTAAATGCAGGAGAGGGTGTAGAGAAAAGGGAACCTTCCTACACTGTTTACCCCACTCCAGTACCCTTGCCTGGAAAATCTCATGGATGGAGGCGCCTGGTGGGCTGCAGTCCATGGGGTCGCTAAGAGTTGGACAGGACTAAGCGGCTTCACTTTCACTTTTCACTTTCATGCATTGGAGAAGGAAATGGCAACCCACTCCAGTGTTCTTGCCTGAAGAATCCCAGGGACAGGGGAGCCTGGTGGGCTGCCGTCTATAGGGTCGCACAGAGTCGGACACGACTGAAGTGACTTAGCTGCAGCAGCAGCAACAGCCTACACTGTTGGTGGGAATGTAAAATGGTGTAGCTGCTATGTAGAACATCATGAATGTTCCTTAGAAAACTAAGAAGTATCATATCATTCAGCAATCCTACTCCTAGACGTATGCCTAATTCTAAAATCTCTAATTCAAAAAGGTACATGCACGCAATGTTCTTAACAGCACTATTTACAACAGCCGAGACGTGGGAACAGCGTAAGTGTCCACTGACAGGCGAGCGGAGAGAGAAGATGCGGCATACACACACGACGGAATGCTACTCAGGAAACACAAAAGAATGAAACAACGCCATTTGCAGCAACAGTGGAGGGTTGTTGCGACCACCCTAGAGATTATCATACTGAGAGAGCTAAGTCACACAAAGACAAGGATCATATGGTATTACCTACATGAGGAATCTAAAATAGAACACAGATGAGCTTAGTTACAAAACAGAAACAGACTCACAGACACAGAAATCAAATACGGGGTTACCAAAGGGGAAGGGTGGGGGGTGGAAATAAATGAGAAGCTTGGGATTAACAGATACACACTATGTATGACATATAAAATAAAAAAAAAATAGTAAGGTCCTACTGTGTAGCACAGGGAACTACATTCAGTATCTTACAATAACCTAGAAGGAAAAGAATTGAAAAGAACATATTTATATTTATCTAAGGCAATGGCACCCCATTCCAGTACTCTTGCATTGAAAATCCCATGGATGGAGGAGCCTGGTGGGCTGCAGTCCTTGGGGTCGCTGAGAGTTGGACACGACTCAGTGACTTCACTTTCAATTTTCACTTTAATGCACTGGAGAAGGAAATGGCAATCCACTCCAGTGTTCTTGCTTGGAGAATCCCAGGGATGGAGGAGACTGGTGAGCTGCCATCTATGGGATCGCACAGAGTCGGACACGACTGAAGTGACTTAGCAGCAGCATCTATATATATTAAATCACTTTGCTGTACACCAGAACCACAACATTGTAACCAACTATACTTCAGTAAAAAAAATTTAATTTTTATTTTTTGCAATTACTTATTCTGGATTGCATTGCATCTTTGTTGCTGTCTAAGGGCTCTTGTGGAGAGCAGTGGGGTACTCTCTTGCTGTGGTGCGTGGGCTTCTCAGTGTGATGGTTTCTTTTGCTGGGAGCATGGGCTCCAGGGGTGTGGGTTCAGTAGTTGTGGCCCATGGGCTTAGTTGCTCCGTGGCCTGTGGGATCTTCCTGGACCAGAGATTGAACCCATGTCCCCTGTATTGGCCAGGGAATTTTCAACCACTGGAGAGTCAACCACAGAGTCCCAGCGAATTTTTTTTAATAAAAAGTTATCAAAGAAAATTTGAATTGTTAATGAGTTGGGAACTCAAAATCACTCAGATAAATTAATTTTGAAACAGAAATACATATTGCTTTCACGGAAATAAAATGCCTTGTCAGTTTTCATGCTGGTGTGTCCTTATCTCTTTTCTATAAAAATAATCACTCCTTCTGTCAGTTTTCTTGTGGCATTGTAAACCTTAAAGAGAAGCTTTCTACTGACAAGTGACATTGGCTAAGATTTTGTATATAAACATATACAAAAGAACTCAGAAATGAATCAGGTAAACTACTGCTGCAAGTATGCTGCAACACTCTTGTCGGAATCGAAAATGACTTGATTAAGAGCTCACATCTCTGTTACTTGGAAGGGAAAGACACACCGCTGCCCTGTCCAGAGAAGACTCTTTAGCTTTCCCTGCTGGGGAATTGTCATACTGCTGCTGCTGCTGCTGCTAAGTCGCTTCAGTCGTGTCCGACTCTGTGCGACCCCATAGACAGAAGCCCACCAGGCTCCGCCGTCCCTGGGATTCTCCAGACAAGAACACTGGAGTGGGTTGCCATTTCCTTCTCCAATGCATGAAAGTGAAAAGTGAAAGTGAAGTCGCTCAGTCGTGTCTGACTCTAGCGACCCCATGGACTGTAGCTTACGAGGCTCCTCCGTCCGTGGGATTTCCCAGGCAAGAGTACTGGAGTGGGGTGCCATTGCCTTCTCCAATTGTCATACTATACTTACTATATTAGAACAAGACCCTCTACTGCCATCTGCAGGAAATCCATCGTAATAAACACAAAAGTCTGTGAGTCTAACAAGGCAAAATGCCTCTTTAGGAGGGACACTTTTGGGCAGTGGGGCTTCCCTGAGAGCTCAGCTGGTAAAGAATCCGCCTGCAATGCTGGAGACCTGGGTTTGATCCCTGGGTTGGGAAGATCCCCTGGAGAAGGCAACAGCTACCAATTCCAGTATTCTGGCCCGGAGAATACTGGACTGTATAGTCCATGGGGTCGCAAAGAGTGAACATGACTGAGCAGCTTTCACAACTAGAGCAACCATATGTGGCAGAGCCCTGAACATAATCACTTAAAGTAAGCCAACTGTTTCCTCTGATTCTCAGCCAGAGTAAGCTGAGATACTGGCATGCTGGACCTAACACAATCCTAGCCTGCATGCAGAGGGCAGTTTGAGAGATAAAAAAAAAAGTATAGTCCATAGGTATGTACGCCAAACAGAAATGAGTGCGTACGTCCACCCCAAGAACGTTTACAGCAATGTTACTCATTGTGGACAAGAAGAGAAACAGCCCCAATCCCCACGAATACAAGAATGGATAAGTAAATCATGCTGTGTTCACTCAATGAAACAGTAGACAGCAAGGTGAATATGGGCTACAGCTACACATACACCATGGATGAGTTTTGATAACTTTGTGTTGAACAAGGGAAGTCAGCTACAAAAAGCAAATACGATGTGGTTCCATTTATATGAAGTCTGAGAACAGACAAAGCTAATCTCTAGTGACAGAAGTCAAATGGGTATCTTTCAGGGAGTTCCACTGGCTGCCAGGATGCCGGAGCTGTTCTCTGCAGGTGAGTTCATGTCCACATGTAACTATGTTTCAAACTCTACATTTACGATACTTCCACAACAAAACATTTGTCTGGAACGTCCAGATCTCAACCTCATTTAACTCCTTGTAAAATGAATTCTTTCTAAATGGATAAAAGATTCAGATATAAGAAATGAAGTCACAAAAATCCTAGAGGTATACATGGGTGGATATGTCTATATTCTGAATGAAAAGACTTAACTGTGACATAAAGGCCAAAAAAGATAAGACATTGATAACTTCAACAACATAAAAATATAGAAATCTTTGTGAACCAAAACTAAGTAGAGGGAAAATTGTATCACCTGTTGACAAAGGAACACCAATTTGTTTTCCTAATATCTTCTCAGAAATGAATATGAAAGAGATGAAAAGCAGATATATAGGAAGAATCATAAACAGGGGTTTTAAAAGAATCATAAATAACCAATCATTATATAAATGCTCCAGTTACATTTATAGTTAAATAAGGTAATTTCCCAACTATTAGTCTGATAAAGAACAAAAATAATGATAATACACAGCTACTCTTAAATACTGCAAAAAGATATAAACTTTTGGGAGAGCAACTCAATGTGCATCAAAAGTCTTTTTGAGAATTCCTACACTTTAACTCACTGATTCTACCTCCAGGAATTTACCCTAAGGAGATTAATCCCTTAACCATTCAGCACATATTTATAGAACACCTATTATTATGCTTGGTCCTTTGCTAGGTATACACTGGTAAGAAAAAAAAAAAAGACCAGATATCTATCAGAATGGAATTTAGTGTAGGAGGTAATGAGAGGAAACCTCAATAGAAAAAGGAACAAAGAGAATAAAAAATTATTCACCAAATAAGAAATGAATAGTGGAAACATGGGTGATTAAAGACTGACCTCGCTCACCTCTGGAAAGGCTGGGAAAATGTGCTCTTTCAGGCAGGAGGTGGGCACACACCCTGAGAGTGCTGTTCTGAGGCCACGCACACAGAATTTATGAAAATGCTAAATGTGTGAGCCTCTTGAATAAGAATGACATATTTTCTTGGTTTCTGATAACAAGTCATGTGACTTAGTGTTTTCTATTTTCTTTGGGTGCTCAGAGCCCTATCTGATGTTCAACCTTTAACCATTTAAATCTTAGGACACAAAATTGCACAACCTCAACCTAAACACATGGGACATCCGAGAAACCCAAATGGAGGGAAATTCTGCAAAATAATCCGCTTCTTCAAAAAAGAGCAAAAGACCAAAGAAGATTAAGGAGCCAAATGTTCCAGATGAAAGGATGCTATGGAAATGGGATGATAAACATAGTTTGTGAGTCTGGATTAGATCATGGACGAGGAAAAAGTAGAGCTTCTTGGGACTCAATGAAATGTGAGATTAGATAAAATCTTTAAATCAGTGCTAAACTTCCTGCTTTTGATAACTGCACTGTGGTTATGTAAAATAATATTCATTTCCTTGTTCTTAGTGAGGATGAGGGTGAGAACCACTGAGCTACAGACTCATCCAATGACTGGGTCCAGGAAAAATTTTAAATCCAGATAAGTGTCTTTCCTCTATGCTATGATTATCCTAGTAAGTTATTAAGAGATTGTGAGGCTCTCCTTAGTTCCTGTTTTTGTTGGGCTGCATTTAACTTCATTTTTGTTAGCAGGCATGCTATCCTGCTAAGAAAAAAATCCATGAATCCAAAATTGACCACAAAATATATACTAAAAAGTGTTTATTCTCTGATGGCAGGTAATTTATATTAGTGAATGCAATGGCAACACTTGGTGCTTTTTTCTCTATCTCAATTGATTTGACACCAGGTGTGACATTTAAATTTTTGGAGTCTTAGTTTCAAAATTTGCAGGATGGGGATTCTAATACTTGCCTCCAGGTGTTGAATAGAAAAAAATGCAGAGCATCTGATATTGTACCAGACACCAAGCAGGTGCCTTCCACATATCAGGGAGTATTACTGAACATGTCTCCAAGTCTCTTCCTATTAGCTTAGCTGATTAGAGCCTGGGTCTGTGAAATACCAGCTTGATGCCTGCCCAAGGCAAATTGGTACTTTCTGGTTCTAAGCCAGCTCCCATCCCTGGATTCTGGGGCACTCATCAGCAAAGCCGTTGGATCATAGAAAAAGCAAGAGAATTTCAGAAAAATATCTACTTCTGCTTAATTGACTACGCTAAAGCCTTTGACTCTGTGGATCACAACAAACTGTGGAAAATTCTTTAAGGAGATGGGAATATCAGACCACCTTACCTGCCTCCTGAGAAATCTGTATGCAGGTCAGGAAGCAACAGTTAGAATCAGACATGGAACAGCAGACTGATTCCAAATTAGGAAAGGAGTGCGTCAAGGTTGTATATTGTCACCCTGCTTATTTAACTTATATGCAGAGTACATCATGAGAAACACCAGGCTGGATGAAGCACAAGCTGGATCAAGATTCTGGGAGATAAACCAATAAACTCAGATATGCAGATGACATCTCCCTAACAGCAGAAAGCGAAGAGGCATTGAAGAGCCTCTTGATGAAGGTGAAAGAGGAGAGTGAAAAAGCTGGCTTAACACTCAACATTCAAAGAACTAAGATCACAACACCTGTTTCCATCACTTAATGGCAAATAGATGGGGAAACAGTGGAAGACTCTATTTTCTTGGGCTCCAAAATCGCTGTGAATGGTGACTGAAACCATGAAATTAAAAAGATGCTTGCTCCTTGGAAGAAAAGCTATGACAAATCTAGACACCATATTAAAAAGCAGAGACATTACTTTGCCGACAAAGGTCTGTCTAGTCAAAGCTACGGTTTTTCCAGTAGTCATGTATGGATGTGAGAGTTGGACTATAAAGAAAGCTGAGCATGGAAGAATTGATGCTTTTGAACTGGTGTTGGAGAAGACTCTTGAGAGTCCCTTGGACTGCAAGGAGATCCAACCAGTCCATCCTAAAGGAGATCAGCCCTGAATAATCATTGGAAGGACTGATGCTGAAGCTGAAACTCCAATACTTTCGCCACCTGATGCAAAGAGTTGACTCTTTGGAAAAGGCCCTGATGCTGGGAAAGATTGAAGGCAGGAGGAAAAGGAGATGACAGAGGATGAGATGGTTGGATGGCATCACTGACTCAATGGACATGGGTTTGAGCAAACTCCAGGAAATAGTGAAGGGCAGGAAAGCCTGGTGTGCTGCAGTCCATGGGTTTGCAAAGAGTCAGACACGACTGAGTGACTGAACAACATCAGCAATGCAAGATCCTCTTACGGAGCCATCAGGGCCCGAGCCATCCTGTGTCTCACTTCCCATCACCATTCACAAAAAGCCACTCAGAGCCATGACCACTGATACATGGGCTCCATATATTACAAAAGGTTAGTATAAAAATTTTGTTAGATATTTTTATTATTTTTAAGATTTTTTTTTTATATACACCATTTTTAAAGTCACTATTGAATTACAGTATTGCTTCTGTTTCATATTTTGGTTTATTGACCAAGTGGCATGTGAGATCTTAGCTCCTCGACCAAAGATTGAACCCGCACCCCCTCACTGGAAGGAGAAGGCTCAGCCACTGGACTGCCAGGGAAGTCTCTGTTATTTAAAAAAACCACCATTCTATGATAGAAACAACTCGGAATGGTGGTTGCCCCTGTGAGCGGAATGGAGATTGCCTGAGAAGGAGCGTGTGGAACTTTCTGGAGTGTTGATAATGCTCTACGTCTGTTGCAGGGTGTACAATGATCAGAGCTCAGAGGACGTGCACGTATTGTGTACTTCACAGTTCACATGTGCGTTTTGTCTCAGTAGGAAAAAAAAAAACCTGTAAGCACAATACTCTAATAATACACATGTTGAAGTATTTGGGAGGAATAATGGCAGCTGCAATTTATTTTGAAATGTATTTTAAAATTAGGCACATTAATGGATGGATAGAAGAATGGATAGATGGATAGTAATAAAATGAGTACACTAAAATATAAATGGTAGAATCCAGGTGGTAGGTATATTGTTGTTTAACCACATAATTATTTCTATTTTGCTACTTGTTTGAAAAATTTCAATATAGAATGTTGGGGGTGGGGGGAGGAATCAATACCCAGGACCTCAAAATGGACTGACAGTTAAAATACTGATTATTTTTTAACATTGAAGCCATAATTCTCACTGGGCTGGATGAAGAAAACATAATCATAACCATGAATAATCAGTTACCTTTCTTCTGTCTTGGGCACTGGCTGGTCTAGTGAACTGTAGGAACTTGGACAAATCCAGGTCAGAGATGAAGGTCCGATGTCCAAGTGTAGCTCAAGGTGCTTGTCTAGGCTCAGGACTCAGCCACCGCCTTCTTCGTCTTCACTCTCACCCCAGTCCTCAGGCTCAGGCTCAAGGTCACGCTCACTGCCGGGTTCAGCTTTCCTCTCGCCCTCAGGCTGACCCTCACTCCTGCGTTCACTCCTGCTCCACACCGCAGTCTCACCTTTACTCTCACCTAGACTCACTAACTTCTGTGTATTCACCCTGACACCCTCAGTCTCACTCTCAAGGTTATAATTGCCATCATCCGCACTTCAACCTTCTCCTGACCCTGACTTTCATTTCCACCATCATGTCGAAAAAAGTAGACACATGTAGATCCAAGATCCATGTCCAACATCTCTATTAAGATCCGAGGTGCGGACGCATCATCCACGACCAAGGTCAGGTCTCGGTCCATACCTGAGGTCCGGATCCATGACACAATCCCAAGGCATAGTTTAGGACTGAGATTGCAGGATGCTTCCAGTTTTAAATTAAAAGGAGACAGGCTCCCCACCCTCCCTCATGTAATAACTGTGGGCTACAAGGGTGTTCTTAAATTCTGGCATTTTGGTTATTTTCCTTTTTTTAATTAAAATAATGCTGTGGTAAACATTTGTGTATGTCCATACACACATGGAAGCTTTCCTGTAATACGGAGCCAGAAGTAGGGTTCCCACATCACAGGTATGAGTTGTCAACTTTACTAGGCAAAATCACTCCCTACACTTCAGAGAAGCATTTTTTTCTCCAATTTATTCCTCATGGTTTTCCTTTTGCATTTCCTTCCTTCGGGTATTTTCTGGGCCCCCCAGACCCAGAAAAGGAAGCTGCCTTGGCTCCCATTTAACAGAACTCTGGCAGAGGGGTTCTAGACAGACCAGAGTTTGCTTAACAAAGTTGCAATAGTCTCTGTTAAATAGTTAAATAGTCTCTGGCCCTGCCTAACTTAGGGCATTGGTAGCAGCAGATATGTGAGGGCTAGTGCTTCAGGGGGATGGAGCAGGCTTCTTTCATATTGAACCAGTTGAGTTACCAATAATTTCAGATGCTCTTTATACTGGTTACTGCCAGGATATCCTGTGCCCAGCTCAGTGTGGTTCCTTGAGGTCTAGAAGCTTTGGGACTTCCCAAGTTTGAGGTATCGGAACCTTTACCAGGCTGGATTCCTCAGACCCAAAGCTCCAGCCTGCTCATCCAAGGTCTGGCCAGCTCCCCTCTCCCCAGGGTTCTGCCAGGGAGCCTGCCATCAGTCTGTACATCAAGGGGTGCTCACCAGCGTTTTCTTCCTTCCTTGTCTCGGAGACTGTTTTTCCTGAGACCGACAGACACACACACAAACACATACACACAAACACACCTCTATGAGTTTAGATTCCCATAGAAGGCACAAAAAGAAGCTATCTCCCGGCGTGGACCCCCGTGCTGGACCCAGTGCAGAGGGAGGACCTGCCTGCAGGGGCAGCACACGGGCTGGGCTGGGAGCCCACAAGCCCTTTCTCAGGTTCCAAGACTGTGAATGGAAGTCCTGAAAACAATCCGAGACTCAATTTCCCAGCAACTTTGGCATCCAAGCGCCAACTAGATGAAACTGTGTTCATTTATTCCTCCAGGACAATAATGTGACATTCTGTACCCAAGAGGTTGAAGGCCTATCCTCATTACACTATATAATTTTAAAGTTTGTTCACAACAACTCTGCGAGGCGGGCAACGTAGTTCCCATTTTTCGGGTGAGGAAAGCCAGGTATAGTGAGGTCAAATAACCTGCCTGAGGGGCAGAGTCGTGACTTGAACAAGAGCAGTCTCAAGCCCCTCACACTGAAGCCCATATTTTAACTTATTACCCAGACTTCTTGGGCGTAAGCATTGGACAAATCTGGGGAAATGCTTACCTGGCTTCCTGAACATCCACGCCTTCCTAGTCTGCCCGACCACCACCCCTATGGTGACCTAGGACAAATGATGCCAACAGGCTTAGCATTCCGCCTGGGATATACATTTTCTATAACAACAAAATGCTTTGAGCTACTCACTCTGACGAATGTTGCAGCCTTGTTTGCCTTTCCTTACCTGCTTTTTGTACACATCCCCTCACACGGTGCCTGTGTGAAACCTGCTCACCAGTGCCCGTTCCTTTGGGGAAGCCAGGCTCATTGCCCTAGAAACATACCCCAGGGTATGTGACCATGTGAATTTTCACTTATGACAAAACACGAAGCAGGAGTCATTCAGTGTTTTTTTAAATCCAGGTCTCTATTTTTCTTGTGTAAATATGAATGTAGGCAAAATTAATAGTTAAGGCTTTTAAAACATGTGCATTTTGATAACACATTGCTAGTTACATTGTGCTGATGATAAGAGCTTGGACCAGATCTTTCTTTAATAGTTCTTTGAAATTTCTTTTAAAAAGTTAAAATGGTCAAATGATCCATAGTAGAAACCAGAACAGACCCATGTAAATCCAAAATGCATACTTGAAAAGGCAGCACCTTTTGTATGAACTACATTAGGCCCCAGTTATGTAGCATGTGGATTATAACTTAGACCACAGAGACTTTGAGGTTTCCAAAGGACATGGGGCATCTTGTCTGAGAAGAAAAGAGCATAGGAAGAAAAAAGAAGAGGAGGAAGAGAAGAGAAGGAAGGAAGGAAGAAGGGGAGACGAGATTGGAGAGAGGAGCAGGAAAACCTGCATATACGGCTTCTCTGCATCAGGAGAGTGACTTGTCTTTGGGTAATTTACAATGTGTATGAAGCAAAGGATGGACCATTAAGGTAATAATTCACAGTCATAGAACCCTAATCTATAGATACCTTCTAAAATCTTAATGTAATATTATATCCTGGATTAAACAAAAAGAGCCAGGTCGACACTCCGCACATTTTTGTCTAAGAGCTTTGCCTCAGGATGTAATCCCAAGGGAGAGTGAGGCTTCCTGTTCCAGAGTGCAGGGACAGTTTGGAAAGACATGGCCTAAGGGTCTTGTCTCTTTAAAGTCCTAGTGGTCAGCTTAGGACCCCATTCCGACCTCCAACCTGGGAAACTTTCCCAACACGACTCTTCCCTCCAGGCCAGAACAGGCTGCCCCAGGGCCCCGACTCAGGGACTGGGACAGAGGCTGTCTTTGAAGCCTGTTGGGGAGTTAGGAGATGGCCCTTTCCCTAATGGAGATGCTCTTTGCCAGGAAACAGATCCTGGTTTCACAGGAGTTGATGGCAGGGCACCTGGATTTGCTTCTCAGACTTGAAGTGGCCTCAGCTGGGATGACCTGGCTTCGTTCTTTGTGCCTGTCACGGCATGAAAGAACACATGAGGAGATACCCAAGTCAGAAATATGCCCAGGCTGTTTTCGTGTATCCGATTTGAGTTACCACGTGTACTCTCAGCTTCCATTACCACTCCCTCATCAGGAGGTGGTGGAGTGAGTGGCAGGAGGGGTGGATAAGTAAATAACCTCCCACTTACAAAAAAATGAAGTTCAGGAGTCTAAATATTCCCCACGGATTTAAAAAAAACAAAAAACAAAAAACTTCTGTGCCCACATTTTTATACTCTTGGCCTGGAGACATCTCACACTTCACAAAACCCTGCCTCATGAAGCGTTGCTTGTGGAGTTCACAGCAACCTGTCACTTAACTGGGACAGACATAAAGAGTCCTATTATCTAGATGAGGAAAACCAAGGCTCTGTCCCAAGGCCACGCAGCTCACAGAGGGTTTGGAAAGCTAGAATTCGGTCCTGGCTGAGCCCCGTGCCGAGCAGTGTCACACTGACCGCCGCCCCAGGGAGGCGGGAGATGGCACCTGTGTCTTCAGGGCTAACTGGCCTCTGTTTGCGGAGCATCCTCATCAGGCGGGAGGCCCATCTTCACCTGGCTTTCCAACTGGCTGAGCCGCTGCTTCACCTTCATCTGGGTGGCGTTGTACTCGGCCAGGAGCCGTGCAAACCTGGTCTGCAGGGTGTCCAGGGAGGTCTGGAGGTGCTCCACCTTCTCCTCAATGTCCTTGGGGTCAGCCCCGGCCTTGGCCAGCTCCTCGTCAATCAGGTTGTCCTTCATGAGGATCTGCCGCCCCTTCTCCTCCAGTGCCTTCTTGGCCTCGGGGTACTCGGTGAGCGCCTCCATCAGGTCATCCTTGGAGAGGCAGAACAGGTCTGAGTAGCCGATGCTCCTGATGTTGGCCGTGCGGCGGTTCCCAGACTTGCTCCCCTTGATGTTCAAGATGCTGATTTCCCCGAAGTAACTCCCGTCGCCGAGGACCACGAACTGGGTGATGCCGTCCTCAGCCACCACTGCCAGCTTGCCCTCCTTGATAATGTACATCTCCCTCCCGATGTCCCCCTTCTTGCAGATGTAGTCCCCGGGGCTGAACACTGCCGGCCGCAGCTTCAGCACCAGCTCCACCAGCAGCCCCGCCTCGCAGTCCTGGAAGATTCGGACCTTCCTCAGGGTGTCCAGGTGCACGTTGATGGCGATCTCGGCCTTCAGCTTGTCAGGGAGGCTTTTGAGCACCTCCTTCTCATCCACCGTCTTCTTATTGGCCCACAGGTAGTCGAACCAACGGATCACCCGTGTCTCCAAGTCCTTGGTCACCTTGCGGAACTGCATGTACTGCTTGATGGAATCGATCTTGGCCTGGAACTCGGCTCGTGAGGCGTTCATGTTTGAGATCATGGAGCCCACGTTGCCCACGATGGTGGCAAATATCAGGACGCCCACCAGAAAGTCGATGACCACAAAGAGATACTCCTCGTCTTTTACAGGGGGCGGGGTCTCCCCAATGGTGGTCAGGGTCAAGGTGGACCAGTAGAGACTGTAAATGTACTTTCTGGAGAGGCGCCCATACTCTGGGTTGGAGATGTTTGGGTAGACCCAGGAGTCGGTCCCGAAACCGATGAACTTGGAAATGGCAAAGTAGATGCAGGCATTCCAGTGGATGATGATGAGGATGTACAAGACCAAGTTTCCAATCCTGAACATGTTGGGGTAGTTGGTCCTTGTCTCTGTGCGGTCAAAGAATTCGAAGAGCCGGGGCAACTTCAGTAGGCGGTTGAACCTCAGTTCTGGGTAGTTCATGCCCAGCTTAAGATAAGCCAGGTCTGTGGGGACCAGGGACAGCACGTCCAGCTTGAAGTGCAGGGTCTTCGTGTAGTGCTTCCACAGCCGGCTGGTGTCCGTGACCATCAGGCCCTGCTCCAGGAAGCCTAAGGAAGAAGACAGATCACGTGGGCATCAAAGAGGCTGCCTGTTTGTGGTCACGGCCCACAGAAAGATATTTTACCTTGTGACTACACAAGATGTGGCTTTATATATATATAATAGAAACAATTTCCAAAAGCCATACTCACTATTATTACAGGAAATGTGCTCTGGTATTCTCTATCAGATCATCTAATCTATTTTAGTCAATTAAAAATACAGATCAGTTAGGTAAATTTGAATGTGGATTGGGTATTTGATAGTAGTGAAGAAAGATTCTTAAATTTTAAGAGATAAATTGAAGTTATATTCTAAAGAATGGGTCCTGGTTAAAGCTACATGCTAGCATGGTTACTGTCTGAGAGTCACTTTAAAAAACCTCCATCCAAGAACAGGGTGTGGGAGGATAAATGAACCAAAATTAGCAAAGTGTTGATAACAGTTGGAGCTGGATGAGGGTACATGGGGATTCATAATAGTGCTCTCTCAGTTTTATATGTTTGGAAATATTAACAATAAAAACTTTAAAAACACTGGTCATGGCCTAGCAAATTGACTTTGCCAGTTACTAATGGGGCATGGCCTTGCCCATGGGAATTCCCTGGTGGTCCAGTGGTTAAGACTTGACCTTCCAATGCAGGCGATGTGGGTTCCATCCCTGGTCAGGGAGTTAGGATCCCACAGGCCGGTCACTCAGCACTTCTAGGCCCTGGTTTCTAAAGCAGTAAGATGGAGATCCCACCCACGCTTCTTGTCTCCTGCAGCAGTTCTCATGAGAAAACAAGATGTGCTTGGAATGCTTTGCATATTATAAAGCTGCCCAAGGTTGTGCTGTGATCTGGTGGTGTTTGTATCCACAACCACAGCACAGTTTTTAGTTTAAAAACCTTGGAAGTGACAAGCAGGGCCTCTGCCAGCTTATGTGATGTCTTTGTGCAAATCAGAAAGAGGATCCTCAAGGATGCACAGCTTGAAGACTGAGGCATGGCTGCAGCTTTAGGCCCGCCTCACAGCTAGAGGTGGACTTATTACTGACTGGGGTCCTTGGACTCTTTAATCAGCAGAAACTGGTGAGAGACCAGACCAGGAAAGACCAGGAACTCAAGCAAGGCTTTACTGGGGCTCGGGCAGCAGCAGCACTAGGCAGTGAGACAAGTCACAGCCATCCTTGCTGGCTCCCTGAGGCTGGGCTGTTTCTTAAGTGGGGTGGGGGTGGGCCTGTGGGTTGGGCTGGAGGTGTGGCTTAGGTGGTCTGCATATGGGGATAGTTATTTTTCATTTCTTATAGATCCTTTGTATTCTGTTCCTGCACAAGCACTCTGGCAGAGGATCGCAGCTCACAGGCTGTCTTAATCTGAAGGAAATCATACCCTCCTAGGCCCTATTTCAGATTTTAGTTCTCTGTATATTACACCTATTCTGAAAGCTGTGGGTAACATATCCTGGCTCTTCTGACTGTCCACGAAGAGGAACCCCAAGGGCGACTGTTCTGGATGTCCCTGAACCTGCCCCCTGCCCCCAGGCCCCAGCCCTCCCCTCTCCACTGCTGCATGCTGTGGGACCTAGGACCCAGGGCCCGGGCCTACTCACCTGTCCGGGATCGGACCAGCATATCCACACCATAGAGGATGTCTGCTGAGTAGTCCAGGACCAGCCAAAGCATCAGGTGTTCGGACTGGAGCTCATCGAAACAGGCCCTAGAAAAGTGCAAGAAGGGTCGTGTGGGGGAGGGCCCAGGGTGGGCAGCGCTACAAACTGGGGCTCAGTTCATCCCGCCAGCAGTCCGGCCTGCAGGGCTGTACCCCAGCACCCCACCCTGGCCTCGATGAGGGGCCGGGGCGCTCAGAAGCTTTTCTGCCTCGAGGTCACAGAGCTCCTAAGAAGAGCTGAGACTGACCTCCAAGAGTGGGCCTTGTTGCCTCTTGACAGTAAGTGATATGATGGCCCCTTCCCCACACTGGGGAGGGGGCAGTTTTTCCAGGCCTCAGTGGTAGAGTCAGATGAAGGGGCTGAGAACCTGCCCTTTCCGGGGCCAAATGCCAACAAAGATACAACAACTTCTAGAGATTAACAATGGAACAAGTCACATCTCCCCCCACAAAATAGTAGCTCACCATGCACCCCAAATGGCTCAGAAAGCCCAAAGCCCCCCTCTGGTGTCTGCCCCCTGGTGGGTGAGGTTGGTCCAGACTGGGATTGACATATACACACTGCTATATATAAAATAACTAATAAAGACTTACAGTATACCTCAGGCAACTCTCTGTATGACTTACACAGGAAAACAAACTAAAAATCAGTAGATGTATGTATGTATGTAACAGACTCACTTTGCTAAACCCCTGAAACTAACACAACACTGTAAATAAACTATATGCCAATAAGAATTAATAGAAAACAAACAAGAAAGCCCACAACCAGCGGAGAACACCACCTGTTACCTACAGCACCGTCCCGCAGGTCAGCTCAGGAGTGACCCAACCCTCCCACCTCCCCTCAGGAGAGCAATAACTCCCTCTTGCATCTTCCTCCTGTGACTCAGTTAGGAAGGCTCCAGAGTGCCAGGCCCTTTGCTTTGACCTCAAACACAGGTCCCCACTGGTGCTCCCTCTTTGAGCCCTTCCTTATGGACAGAGCCCTGGAAGGGAGCATGGCAGCCCACTCCAGTATTCTTGCGGGGAGAATTCCATGGACAGAGGAGCCTGGTCGGCTACAGTCCGTGGGGTCACAAAGAGTCGGATACTACTGAGCGACTATGGACAGAGAGACTGAGGCACATACAGTCGGCGGGTAGCCACCGGGCACGCAGAGCTCTGTTCCTAGCTGCCCCTCCCCACTACCTGCACACGAGCAGACACCAGTTGTAGAAGACAGGCATGGCGATGACAGTCAGCCAGTGGTAGTACATGTTGCTGGAAGGGTCCACCACAACGCTGTCCTTCTTCTTCCTGGGAATGCCCACACAAACAGCACAGTGTGTTGGAAGTCTGCATCTCTGGAGGGGTTTAGAGACCTGGTCTAGCTTACAGACCCCAGGGCAGCTGTGGGCTGCAGCAGAAGAGATGACTTCCCAGATAGGGTGCTATCAATCTCAGCAGGGGTCATGTGGGTGTCCCTGTAGAGGGCCTTCTCTGCCAGCCCCAGGAAGCCACGGTAACTCTAAAACCATGGTGATGACATTCCCACATGCCCTGTGGTATCATCCAGGCACTCCAGGGTGCCAGGGAGGAAAGTGGAGCACAGTGATGTTGGAACCACCTCAGGGAAGCTTTGGGAAAGTGCAAGTTCCCAGGCCCACCCAGACCCTTCCCGGGCTGGGGTCTGGAAATGTGCATTTGACCCTCGCCCCAGGCGGTTCTGAGGCAGCTCCTCTCTGGACTGATCTTGGGATCCCGGGGCTCCCCTTCAGGAAGGTACTCTGCCCACTTCACTAACTGCATTTGTGCAGATATTCTAAAGCCTCACTTCCGAGCACTGGGGTCCTGCCTCCCACCGAAAACCACCAACCTGGGAATCACTGCAGTTATGTCAGCCAAGACTGAGTGGAAGAAATAGCTTAGGGTGCTCTCTGCTTTCATTTTCAGGGTTTTCTGAGGGTTAGAATTTATAGGTGGTACTGGAGATCTTTTCTTTGCGTCCACCTGTCTCCTCCCCCATGCCAGCTCCCCACCATGCCCACTAGGCCTGCAGAGCTGCTCCTGTGCCCCAGAGGACACCCTGGGTTGCCTTTCTGCTTGCACCTCAACTCGGCAAATGCAAGATCAGTTTCTCACTGACAGGGCTTTGGGCATTCCCAACCACCAAGACTCATCATCACTGGGTTTGAATTAGTTTGTGAACATGGTATTTTCTAGTGCCCAGGAGAGGGGCTCCACATACCCCAACTGTGAAGATGACACGGTGGGCAAACAGAACACCCCAGGACAGGGCACCAGAGCAGGCTCCCAGGGAAGCCCCCAGCTGCCCACCTGGGGCTGCAGACCACCCTGCCTACCTACAAGCCCCACGCTGAGCTCCCAGACTTTCTCCGCAGAATGAGACCCTCACATGATCTCAGCAGGCCTGATCCCTGCCTAAGACCAAGTCCTTTTCCATAGCCCTAAGCAGCCCCTCTCTCCTCCCTGGGGAGGGACCAGGCGTGCTGTGACCCCAGAACTTCCCCTCTTTGGGGGCAGTTTCTCTTCGTACTTACTCCTCTTTCTTGGGGTCTTCCTTTTTCTCTTTCTCCGCCTTTTTCGCCTTGTCACTGGATGACACAGAGTGACACTTAGCAATTTTCGTATACCACGGGGAGAGGGCAGGCCACTGAGACTGGAGGAGAGGGCGTGGTGCAGGAAGCTCATCTTCCCAGCACGCTGGGGTGAAGCGAGCTTACTGATTTCAACAATAATAATGTCAGGAAGCTGATGCACAGAGAGGTCAGGTAACTTGCCCAAGGTCACAAAGCTCTTAGGTAGCTGAGTTGGGATACAAATGTTCTTAACCAGTATATATATTAAATGTATTGCATGTATGTGGTGCTAGCGGTAAATAACCTGCCTGCCAATGCAGGATTTATAAGAGACGTGGGTTTGATCCCTGGTTCGGGAAGATCCCCTGGAGAAGGAAAAGGCAATCCATGCCAGTATTCTTGCCTGGAGAATCGGGGAGCCAGTCCATGGGGTCACAAAGAGTCAGACACGAGTGAAGTGACTGAACATGTATGTATGTATGCACCTATTTATCTGCCCATCTATATTCTCAATACATAGACCTAGAGAAAACTTGGAGGTATATTTGCTGATATGTGAAAAGGGGTTTCTCTGATACTGGGGTTCAATTATTAACACAGAGTATACTTTTGTGGGTGTGTGCTCATGGGTGCTTTTCTGTATCCCAAGTTTTTGACAGTGAGCATATTAATAAATTGAGTAGAAACAAAAAGTTATAATTGGTAAATGAGAAGATCCAGGACAGTCACCCCATCCTCTGTTCTCTTGAATCTGCTGGTCTTTCAGCAGCTGAAGCCTTAATGCCAAGACACCAGCAGAGGGCGCTGGCCACAAGCTTATTGGGCACACAGCCCTGGAGGAGTTTAATTACACCAGGCTCTGCCACCCTTGTTCAGGATTTGTGGCCTGGGTTACAAGCTGTGGCCTTTCCTCTAGCTACCAACCTGCTGAGGCCTAGGGAAGACCCCGTGCCATCCAGCAGTGTCCCCGAATGCACCCAGCACTGACCCAGGGGACCTGCACAGAGCTACGAATCGATGGTGGCTTTGACTAAGAACAATTTGATCAGGAGAAGGAAATTTTCAGAACCCATGGACTAAGCGAAAATGCCATAAATGTGGTGGAAGAGTGGGGGAAGATGTCCATAAGAATTACTTCTGTATCTTTGTGCCCAGGTGGCCCCATTTGGGAACAGTTTCCAGTTTTGTCCTTTGGTCCTTGGACCCATGATATGAGCCCATCTGAAAAGATTTATCAGAGCCTGATGCAGCCAACTGCATCCACCCCCATCCTTGCCCACATCCTAGCCCCAGGTTGGAGAAGCCTGGAGACCCACGCACAAGACCTCCGCCCAGTCCGGTGTCCTGAGTCTTTACTCAACTGCAGGACTTTCAAGGATGTTTGATGTCAGGTTTGTCTTGACATCAAGCACATTTCGAAACAGCTATCATTTTGCAGATTAAATCATTTTGTTTTTCTGACATTTGGGTCTCTGGATTTGATGTCCCAATTTATGTAAACAAAATGCAACTGAGAGGGAGGAATGGATTAGGAGTTTGAGATCAGGTCAACTCTTTGTGACCCCCATAGACTGCAGCCCACCAGGCTCCTCTGCCCATGGAATTCTCCTGGCAAGAATGCTGAAATGGGTTGCCATTCCCTTCTCCAGGGGATCTTCCCAATCCAGGGACTGAACCTGGATTTCTTGCATTGTAGGCATTATTACTGTCTGAGCCACCTGGGAAGCCCTTCTTTTTTTCACTTCAAGGCAGAAATGGATTAAGAGTCTGGGATTAGCAGCTGCAAACTATTATATATAGCATGGATAAAGAACAAGCTGCTACTGCATAGAACAGGAACATATACTCAATATCCTGTGATAAACCACAATGGAAAGGAGTCTGAAAAAGTATATAAATATATAAAGCTGAATCACTCTGCTGTATACCAGAAATTAACACAACATTGTAAACTTATTTCAATTAAAAAAATAAATTTAAAAGACAACAACAACCAAAAAACCCTCAATGCAACTAATGTTCACGGAGGGAAACA
The DNA here is from genome assembly GCA_006410635.1 of Cephalophus harveyi. Classification (NCBI taxonomy): domain Eukaryota; kingdom Metazoa; phylum Chordata; class Mammalia; order Artiodactyla; family Bovidae; genus Cephalophus; species Cephalophus harveyi. The sequence continues at coordinate 141,055 of SJYT01071263.1, read as the reverse complement.
GAAACAAAAATTCTATCAGAACAAAGGGAAATAACAAGAAAAAGCCTTGGCATAGTTCTCTGTCAAGAGAAGTCAAGAACTTGGCATTGCTTGCTGATATTGTCCTCCGAGGCTCCAACTGAGACCACCCCCCTTCCCTACCTATCCCCGTGGTGTTCCATAAAGGAAGGCTGGAGAACGGGGCACACATGCACATGTGTTCACACCTATAAATGGTCGCACCACATACACACTCCCTGTTTGGGATTTTGGATGGCGTTGCCAGAATCACACATCAAACTTCTCTGCCAGCTCAGCATCAGGTGGTAGGAAACAATTGCAGTGGGCCAGTGTTTCAAGAGGTTGCTCTCTGGAAATATTTAAATTTCCTTTTTCCACTGATTACATCCTGATCACATCCTCCAAATAGGCCCAAATTAGTCTTAAGATAAGAGCATTTCCCTGGCACACAGGAGCTTGAGCACGCAGAATGAAAAGTACATTCTTATCATGAAGGAGATCCACTGCTCAGTAAAGGGACTCCAGCTTTGCACCTTCAGATATATAGCAGCAGAGGGTGCTGGCACTGAAAATGTTTACCCATCCAACTACTTCGGTTTATAAATAAGAACAATGCAAGACACAGAAAAGAGGACCTGCCCAAGGAAGTCTCACCAAACAGGTCCCTCCCCACGTTTGTCCATGGGGACGGGTTTCCAGTGCCCGGAGCAGGGTTCTAGCAGGGTCTGGCGGGTGTGGCAGAAGTAGCAGGACTAAGGAGGGAGACACAGCTGGGGTGTCTACAGCAGGAGGGGGCGGTGGGGAGTGGGAGGGGGCAGAGCTACTCACTCCTTCTCCGAGTTGTTGCAGGTGTTGGTGTTGTTTCTGGCCAGGGGCCAGTCACTGTGGGAAGGCAAAGAGAATGTGAACTTGGTCCGCTTGCTGGGGACCCCTTGCCCTCAGGCAGTTATTCTGGACTCCCATCCCCTGTCTCCTGGGCCTTTCCACGCAGTTTGATCACAGGGAATTGTTATCGTTGGGGACAAACTTCTTTTGTGTCTGTGACCAGTTTGTGCTGGTGAATGCCTTGGAGTAGAGGAGAGGATGGATGCTGGGCAGCGTGAGGATTCTGAATAAATGGGGAGTGCCTCTTTGAATCCCATCCAGCACCCTGGCCTCAACTCCTCTCGCGTTTTAGCACATGCCAGGCAGTGCACCAAACGCTATGGAGGGCACGGAGGCTACCCAGCATGGTGCCCGCCCTCGGGTGCTCCTGGGGGAACAGGCTGAGCGCCTTGGGCCAAGGTGGATAGAGTTAGCAGCAGCAGCAGCACTTTGAGAGGGACGAGGTTCTCACAGGGCCCCTCCCTCAGACACCCCATCACAGAGGTCGCTTCTGATTCTTAGGGCAAAAAATAGACTGAGGGCAGAGCTGCCCCAGGGTTCAGCCCATCCTCCCCACCCCTGTCCCCAACATTCACCTTAAAACTTCAGGGCCCACTACCCAGATCTATGTGAGAATCTTGTAGAAGGTGGGGGTTGGTTTTGCACCCAGCAATGTTTATTTAAAGCTGGACTGGGCAGTTCTTGATGGTGTTCTTTAGGAAGAGGCGTGCTCCTTGTGAGCTCAACTGCCAGTTCACGTGTGTGACAGCTGGTTTGAGAAAGCCAGCCTGGCCTCATAGGGCTGGAGGGCGGCTTGCCTGGCTGTGGCCACTGCAGACCAGCCACAGGACAGGAGGTCTGGGGGCCAGAACCAGTGCCTGGGACTCTCCAGACTGACTCTCATAGCACCTCTCCTCTGATGTCGAACATCTAGCCAAATACTTTTTTTGGTACTTCTGCGTGCCCTGCCCATGCCTCCCTCCCTCCATTCAGAATGTGGCTCTAATAGCTTTTTTCGGGATTAATTTACCATCTGAAAAATCCCCCGAGAAATCAAAGCTGCGCTATTACAAAGGAAAGTTTAGGTTTCTGGGGTACAGTGGCATGTGATTGCCACACCCCTGTGCCCATAATCTCATTGGGCCAAACCCATAGGAGAACTAAGACCCATTTCTGCATACATTTTGCTTTGCTAATAGGACTTGGCCTTGAAAATTCAAGGTCTTCTTCCACCAGGAAGCCTCCCTGATTACTCTGCTCCCATCCTGCACCATTGCATTCACCTGCCCACCCTGAACCTTCCAGTGAGTTAATCAGGCATTGGTGGCAAGTTGGGGCCTGGCCCTGATGGGGTCCTAACTCAACCCTCTACTTATCTGGTCACACAGGGAAATGTACAGAGTCTAGTGTTCGTCTCCATGAATCTCAAGTTGTGGAGAAGACAGTTTGATCAGTTAAGCCAAGGAAGTCTTTGCTTGCCCCAAAGGAACTGAACCAGTTTGTTGACTTGCTAACAAACCTCTTCCCTCCCTACCGCTTCTCTGCTCCCTGCACCCTACCTCCCTGCCACACGCCACCTTTGCCCTACCCTGCTTCTCCATGGTCCCTTCTTCCTTAGCCTCCATCCCTCCTGTCTCTCTGGCTCAGCAGTGAACAGCATGTGTGCCTCGTGGTCCTGGAGCTCCCTCACAGGGATGCTCAGCTCTGGGAGCCTGCACATGTCCCAGCGCTCAGGCCCTCCACAGCACCCTTCTCACAGCCCAGGAGACCAAGGGTTTGTTGTCCAAACTCGTGTGAAACAGTAGCCCGAAAATGCTGCTGCACTAGACCTCTGCCTCCCAGCCAGCAGTTCTCATGCCTTCCTCAGCAGGGAAGACTAATGCAGACCTCCTAATGTCACTAGCAAGACATTTCTTTGAACTGTCATAGTTTATCTTAAGCATCCTTGTATATCTTGCACATTTCACAATGTACTGCATAACCTGTAATAAAAATATACCCGCCTCCCCCCCACCCCCACCCCGGCAATCTGGAAATAAAACTGAAGCTCCAAGAAGATTCATCCTGTTTTCCCCAAACTTTCAGAGCCTTCACTCCCCAGGGGCTTTCTCTGCCTGTTTGAGGTGCCACATCTGAGCCCTTCTGTTCCTTTCACTCAAAAACAGTATTTTCTCTATCAAATTACATAGGGACTGTCGGTTCTGCAACAACCATGCTTCTTTTCACCCTTCTTTTTATGTCTTTTAAATCCTGGCATGACCTAGAGAATTCAGCTTAAAGATCTTGTTCAACCCCCGCTTTCCCTTAAAGCAAGTTCTGAGCAAGTGTCCTCCTGTTTGTGAGGCTGAGAGGAGGTCTGCTTCCCCTGCAGGCTTACCTCTCCTACTGCTACGGGGTCTTACAGAGACCTTCTGCTGTTAATCGACAACCGATTCACTCCGTGGTGGCTCAGTGGTCTCCACTGACCAGAAGCTGGGTGCTTCTCAAGAGCACTGGAGGGGAGGGGAGGGGAGGCAGCAGCTGTGTGGGGCAGGGGAGCAGGGATATCAGTCTAGCCCCGGCAGACTTCTCCGTGTGCCTGCACCCCACAGCACCAGCCACAAGCTCCCCGCTGGGTAGGGGGCCAGGCAAGGTGCTCAGAGCCGTGCTTCTGCAGACCCTTCTCCTAATGAAAAGCAAACACTCTCCCCATTCCCCCCAGGCCCACTTATCGTCCCCCCATTGTTCTCAACCTAACCTGGGGGTGGAAGGTTCCCCTTGAAAGTTCTAACCAACCTTCGGATCTTTTCCCCAGAAGAACGCACCTATACCCATCCATAAAATTGTGGGTACCATGTAGGTACTCCCCGAGGCTCGTGGTACAAAAGCCTCAGTTTTCTAGCAAGAGAGGTCACAGTGCAGTGTAGGATGAGGGTCCTTTGATGGAGAGACTGGTGAGGCCAGCATCCTGCAGGTGCGATTCTGAAGGCACCATCAGCAGGGGGTGCTAGGGGGCTCTGCAGAGGACAGGGTCAGAGCTCAGTTGAGGCTGGGGCCTCAGGTTAAAGGGCTTCATCTCCTGCAGGGCTTCTTGAAGTCTGACGGAGACATTTAGAGCATGCAGCGTAACCCCAGAACAGACCCTTTCTTCAGGGAATGCCTGGGCACCCATGTTCCAGCTGGGTTAATCCACACAGGACCACACGAGCAGCAAGTGCTTCCAGCACCATCTGGCACAAGTGGCCCCGTCTCCCTTACCTTCTCCCTCTGTCTGGTGGCTCCTGGCTGCCCACATTGAACTGGACATGGCTTTCTCGGCTGGACACCTCTTTGAGCTCGGCTCCGCAGATATGCTCCAGGAAAGTGTCAGGCCTCTGGTCCTCCTGGTGTAAGTGCCTGGCGGTCCAGGCATGGAGCGAGATGATGAGGCGTGACAACCTGGAAGGACACAGATGGGCAGACAGAGCGCAGTGGAAGGAGGCGGAAGCCCCCTCCCAGAGGGTGGGGGCAGGGGCAGTGATGCCTGCAGGACAGGATCCCCCAGCAGGCTCAGGTCTGACCCCACCCCTGCCCCCCACTCCCCAGAACTGCTTCTTCCTCCCTCCTCTGCCACCTGGGATGGAGCTTCCTCCATAAGGGATACTATTTTCACTGTGGCTTTGTCACTTTAACGCCTGGACTCCATCAAAGGCATGATCCTTCCACTGGGGCCTTGGCAAGTTTTTCTGCTCATTTTTTCTTTTGCCCCACATAGAGCTCTTTGTTATGACTGGTAAGCAGAGGAACAGTAAAAAAGTACAGTTTCCAAATAGGGATAAAATTCAGAGCAAGTTTAATGGAGCAAGCACCCAGATACAACCTAGGTTCTTTCCCCAACCCTTGTCCTATGAATTGCTTTTCATACAAACTTTTATTTTCTCTCCAGGCCTGTGGAGAAGTCCCTTTGCAATGTGCACTGACCTCTGTCTTGGAGCAGACCCGGTCCAGGCCTCAAGCACCTGAACCCAGGCAGCCCACATGCCTAGAGCTCATCTCAGCTCCAGCTTTCCCTGTAAAACCTTCCCTCAGCCCCACCTCCTGCGTCTCAGCAGTGGTGGGGGACATTTGGAGGAGGTGAGGGGGGTGGGCGGAGTTTGGACCAAGAGATTCAACTCTGTTTCTTGGTGTCTGGTTTCCCTGACTTGGCACCCACAGTACAAGGCACTGTCCCCCCAAATCTGTGCTGAGCAACCTGGTATGGAGTCATGAATTGTCACATACTTTGATCTCCATCACACACTTGTGACCATAGCCTAAAAACAGATGAAGCGCAGGAATATCCCAGACAGAATGGAGAGGCTTATCGCTGCTGCAGCAGGTGAATGTCAAGGTGCCTGCCTGGCCCAACCTCTGTGCTCTGACACTTCACCCACTCAGGTCCTCCCTCTGCTGAGGGGTGGAACAGAGCTCCAGCCTCGGCCAACAGGCTCAGGGATGGGCAACGGACGACTGACCCACAGAGACTCAGTCACTCAAGCCTCTGAACTCAAAACCACTCCACGATGGGGTTGGGTGTTACAACTCAGGATTGTATGGTGCAGGCCGTTTTCAGCCTGTACCCGCTGAGGTGAGAGAAGAGAAAGCCAGACACGGAGGAGGCACGCAGGAAAGAGCACACGGATCATGAAATGCTATTAGCGAAACGAGACAGGGAAGGCGGCTGCCTCCCCAGGGCCCCTCATCAGCCCCACCATCTCCATTTCCATGAGGTGGCCTGGATCTTAGCTTATTCCAGCCTTGCTCTAACCTTCCCCTCTCCATGTGAGGTGAAGGTATTCTCGTCCTTAAAATCAACAGGCCTCAAGAGAGCATTTTATTAATAATATGAAAAAACCCACTGCAAAACACTTAAGTGCCCAGCTACAAGACGCTAGTGAAATAAATAATCCTCCACCATGAAAAACATGAAGAATAACTAGACAAATTAATCTTTTTGAAATACTCTTAAGCAGAAACTGTGGAACACACTACTGTATGAAACTCTGGCTTTGGATGGAAGAAAAAAAAAAAAATCAGTGGAAGGAAATAACGAGCCCAACATTTGCTCACTGTCCAGTGTGGGCTCTGTGGCAGCCCTCATGTTACCAGATGCATCTTCAGACAAGATCTGAAAGGTGAAATGACAACCTCCAGGTGGCACAGCTATTGATGCTGGAGGACAGATGTCATCAGCAAGGAGACAGAGCTCAGAGCCTAGTTAATCTTTCAAATGCTTTTGCAAGGAAGTGTGCTATGAAGTCTAGACACTTATGACTGCGGACCTGCCAGGGGCTATTTCAGACAGAGCCGCCATTGCCACCTGCCTGCCACCGGGGTCCAACCCGTAGTCTCCCCTGGCTGAATGGTCTTCTTTCTGAATTCTTTTCTGAAACTTCTCTGGTTGGCGTTTTTTTTTTTCTTTTCTGAATTCTTTCAGAATTGAACAAGTACCTCGATATCATTTTTTATGAGAACAATTTCAGACAAAGGCAGTTTTTCTTGGATTTTTCTGAGCTCAGAACACCTGACCCAAGAGGAAATTACTCCCTGAGAGATTTCTGACTCTGCCTCTTCTGCCCCTTTCTTCTCCAAATCTGCAACCCCACCCTCATCCACCATTTCTTCCTAAGACTTATCTTGTCTCTGCCTCTGTCTCCTCTTTCCCAAGCTGAAGGCCGAAACCGGTCAGTTACCTGGTGGGACCCTGGCTGGTGAAGGAGCTTTGCCTGGATTCAGCCAGTCCTCTAGTCTCCGTGGAAATGCCTTCCTGCGGTTCCGACGATGTCTCCTTGCATGGCAAGCGGGTCCTAGGAAATCAAATATGCAGCAAGCGAAATTGATTTCCAGCTCATCCACCTCTTGGACACGTTGAGGACCGAGATGGTCAGATGCTCTGCTTAAAGAGGAACGCCGCTGTCAGAGGTCCTCACCCCAGGTCTCCACACTTCAGTTCATGCCCCAGCAGATCCTGGCTTTTAGGATAATGTGGCCTTTCCTTTATGGCAAGGAGGCCCCTGCCCATAGCCTAGGTGAAAGGGGCCATCCAGCAGTAAGTGGCCCTTATTAGAGCACCGAGGGCAGGGGGTTGGGGTGGGGGAGGTACCGTGCCTGCCTTTGGAGCCAGAGCAGTTGTTTCCACATGAGGATTCCAGAACAAGGATTTTGGTTCACACACGTCTCTGCATGCTGAAACCCTATCTTCTAAAGCCAGATCAAGTGCCACCTCCTTCAAGAGGTCTTCCCTTGCCCTCGGTCCCAGTGTGTATGTGCTGTAGGAAACCGCTGATTAAGAGGAGGGTCCTGAAATGTTGTAATGAATTGACTTCATATTTGTATAGTGCTTTCAAATAAAAGTCCACTTCTGCTGTGCCCTTTTGCCAAGGTAGGGGCGGAGGACCTTCCCTTGTGCAATTCAGGGCAAAAAGTCTGAGCATTAGCAGAGCCTGGTATTTGTTGAATTTCCTGGAATAAGATCTCTCTGTTGGGGCCTGTTTTCCTTTCCTTCCCTTTAAAACTTCCCGGGGCTGAAGTCTGATCAGCCTGATTAAAAGCCATCCAGGCACTGGCCTCTAAGGATTTGCACTTCATCCTTTGAGTCTTGAGGAGCCCAAGCAAGACAAATTAATTCGATCACATGACCTATTCCAACCTAATCAGCCTTCTTAACAAGTTGGCAACACGGTTGAAGAAGTAAGCAAGAATCACTGTCAGGGTAAAGGCTCTGTGTCTCCCCAGTGAGTGATCAGAAGTCAGAATTCCACAGCCCAGCCGCCAAGCTGCTGCCTCTTCCTTTCTGCAACAGCCCTGCTGTCTCCAGCACGGGGGGAGCTCACTACCACACCATGTCTCCTCCAGGCAGTCTCTGCTCAGCCCTGACAGCCAGCAGGTTCTTCTCTCCCTCAGCTTCCCCATATCGAGGATACTTTTTTTTTTTTTTTGCTGAAAACAGACAGAGTGATACATAAAGTATCTGCCATTTATTGATTGCTTACTGTATGTCAGCCACTTACATTTTGTCACTTAAATCATATAACAACGTTATAAGAACAAAACTGAGGTTCAGGGAGATTAAATAACTTTCCCAAGGTCACGCAGCCAACTGGAAAAACTGAGATTTGAATGCCATTCCATCCCATTTCAAAGCCTGCTGTCACCCCACTCATGAATCTGCCTTCTGTATTTTCTAATTAAAGCAAAAGTTGAATAGGACATGGCTGAGGTAGGTGGTGACTGCAGCTATGAAATTAAAAGATGCTTGCTCCTTGGAGGAAAAGCTATGACCAACCTAGACAGCATATTAAAAAGCAGAGACATTACTTTGCCAACAAAGGTCTGTCTAGTCAAAGATAGGGTTTTTCCAGTAGTCATGTGTAAATGTGAGAGTTGGGCTATAAAGAATGCTGAGCACTGAAGAACTGATGCTTTCGAAATGTGGTGTTGGAGAAGACTCTTGAGAGTCCCTTAGACTTCAAGGAGATCAAACCAGTTCATCCTAAAGGAAATTAGTCCTGAATATTCATTGGAAGGACTGACACTGAAGCTGAAACTTCAATATTTTCTTGATTTGATGTGAAGAACTGACTCATTGGAAAAGACCCTGATGGTGGGAAAGACTGAAGGCAGGAGAAGGGGATGACAGAGGATAGGTTGGATGGCATCACCGACTTGATGGACATCAGTTTGAGCAAGCTCCAGGAGCTGGCGATTGACAGGGGAGCTTGGCATGCTGCAGTCCATGGGGTCGCAAAGAGTCGGACATGACTGAGGGACTAAACTGAACTGAGGATTGAGTTCTGTAGCATGCCACTAGAGACATGACTCTGATTCCCCTAGCTGCACTATGTGGGCATGTTTTTTTTTTTAATTGCCAAAGCACCTAATTGAATTCTCTCTCTAATCTCATAAGAGACCACTCGCACCTCAACCTTATACATATAAGAGACCCTGTCAGGACTTCCCCTGACAGTGGATAAGAATCCATCTGCCAGTATAGGGGACATGGGTTCAGTCCATGGTCCAGGAGGATTCCACATGCTGCGGAGCAACTAAGCCCATGTGCCACAACTGCTGAGCCTGTGTGCCGCAACTAGGCAAGCCCATGTACCTAGAGCCCATGCTTTGCAACAGGAGAACCAACTGCAATGAGAAGCCTGGGCACTGCAACAAAGAGTAGCCCTCACTTGCTGCAACTAGAGAAAGCCTGAACGCTAAAACGAAGACCCAGCGCAACCAAAAATAAAATTAATTTAAAGAGAGAGACCCTATCAGAGGCCCTGCTACAATTAGGAAGCTACAATTCCCTTGCCCTTCTAGTATTGTGTACCACAAAACTGGGAATGCCTCTTCTAAGGCACTGGGTCAGTTACAGGAGAGGAGGCAGGGGGACAAGTGGATCCATCTCTCCAATCCCTGGTTCCGAGCAGCTGGCATGCCTGGGGGCGGGGAGCTGTAGGTGGGGGCAGCAACTGGCAGCTGGGCTAGAGCTCTGCATGGCCTCTGTGCCTGGAAGATCTGGAGGTGGTCCCCAGGATGAAGGTGTTCTGTCCCCGCCAGCTACTCATGGAGCTCCAGGCGCCAGCCAGTCAGCCCAGCATTTCTGCCTAGTCTGGTTTCTGCTAATTGTGTGGGAGCACCTCCTGAGAGCAGATTTACTTGCATCCGCAGCAAAAGACTCCATGCGCATGACATCAGGGCTTGTGGGTGAGTGAAAGGAGCAAACTCACCCCAGATTTCAAAGCAGGCGGGCAGCTGGCAGCAGTGAGAGCCGCTGCATGTGGCCTGGACCTATGACGTCCACTGGAAGGGGAGGCAGCAGAGTGGGGGACCTGGAGGCCTGGGTTTGAGTCCCTACCCCAACACCTGTTAGCTAGGTGTACTGCGGGCTTGTCACTTACCCTCCCTGAGTTTAAGTTTCCTGGTCTTCGAAAAGGAAACAAAGGAAAAATTGATTTCATAATGACTTGTTCAAACACCCAAGTCCAAAAAGGCACATTTAGTTGTCAGGAACAGGAAGGGTCTTATATGATGTAAGTCCAAGGGACCCCAAGGGGCTTTTTTTTCTGGATGCATCTCCCTAATTGTTTTTTGATGCCCAAAATTCTACCCTGATGTCTTTCTTCTAGCTTCAGAATCTCTACCCTTTTTAAACACCTGGGAGATACCTAAATAATAGCAAATCTAATGAGTTACTCCTCAGAGAAACTGATTTCACAAGGTAGGCAGAAGGGGATTCTTCTGGGAGGAGAGGGAGGGAGGAGAGGAAACAAATGTCCGAGGTGACAGTTTGAGTCCCCAGGGACACAGGTACTGCTGAAAGGGAGAACCTTCTGGCAATCACTGCAGGATCAGAGATTCAGAACCTCGAAGGGAAATACAGAGGGTGGAGACTGGGGGCCAGGCCCCGTCCTGCCAGGAGCTAGCTGAGGACTTGACAGGCCTCAGGCTCAATAGAACAAGCCGATCAGGCCAGGACAACCCGACGTTGCCTCCCACTCGCAGGCTCCTTCTTGGTGGTGATGCTGCCTCTACAGGAAGAAGCCCTGGGAGGTCGGTAATTAGCAAGAACAGGGACAACTGGGGAAACACAGGAAACTGTTTTGAAAGACAAGGTCATTTTCAACGTGTAAAGCTCTTCTGTGTTTATTTATACAGAGGAATTCATGTCCATGAGGTGAGGCTTTTTTGTCACTGGAGGAAGCAGAGGTTCTCATCAGAATGGAAACCGGTAATTAACTTTGCGCTCTGTGGATCTGGTGTCTTCCTCTAGTGACTTTGGGGACATGCGAGTGAACAGAAGTGACCTTTTAGAACAAGGGTGGAGAGTGTGACACATTATTTTTCTTCTCCTCCCAAGCCCCGAGGATCTAGAGTGACGGGCAGGTGCTGCCCCAGCCGCATGTGACCAGGGAAACGAGGTCACTGCATTTTTGCCTTTGGTCCTGGGGAAGCAGGTTGCAAATAGTTTTCTTTTGTGATAATTGCTTTGGGCTCTACTCAGGAAGCAGCATGAAGAAGTCTCCTCTTCTATAGGACACGACCCTCTATGCCCAACAGCTCATCTAGAATAGCTACACCAGGAGATTGCTCTAGGGGTTGAGGTGTCCTTGGTGCTAGCTGCAATTCTCTGCAGCAGGTTCTGAAATCTTTATTGCAGTATCAGCAAAAATATGCCAGAGAGCTCTTAAATAATTGAGTCAATGAAACATCTAGATAGAGCAAAATGCAAGATATTTTTATTTCTGGTCTTTTCAAGGTGTTAATTTTTTTGTGTTGTTGTTCAAAGGAAACACTTTGATCCTTCCTTATGACTCTTTACAAGCAAAGTGATCTCAGTGATTTAAAAGAGAAATGGAAACCGGTCTCTAATTTGGTGAAAGAGCTGGGAAGAGAGATGTCTCAGGCGACAGGAAGATGACGTCTTCCCTCTTTGCGGGGCCCTCAGCAAAGGGCAAACCAACACACAGGTTCCCAGCACAGCTGTGTGATATCACTGAGGATAATGAATGATTCTTATTGAAGGATACCCATTTGTAATTACTTCTCCAAAAGCTTCCTAAAAGGATTGGAATTTCAAGGCAAGATCTATGATTCGTTCAGATTCCATTTCCTCCCTCAAAATAGTGACTGGAAACTAAAAATTTTATGTGACTGTGTCAAAGTCCTTTGCTCAAATAAATCTTACAGGGAAAATTGGTCTGTCCATAGGCAGATGTTAGGCTGCTCAGAGAAGCAGGGGAGGGGCCTGGAGGAAGCTTTCTCGCCCAAGGCTGTACCATCCCCAGTGTGAACTCCTATTCTCAATCCTCAGTGATGCTAAGGAACCATCCTGGAAACTCCTGCCTCTGTGAGATAATGCTTCTCATGAAGGAAGCTTTTTTCTTGTCTCTCCTTTTGAGATCTCTCTAGTGTTTCCATGGGATTCTATACTAATCTGTCAACAAGCTCTTACCACATGTGTTGTTGTGCATGGCCCCCAGTGGGGCTCAGTGAGACTTGACTGGTGGTGAGGCTGAGACAGCCTGATGTGGACACAGGCAGGAAACGGCCCGTCCAGGTGTCAGGGCAGTTGGGGCTGTCCAAGGTCAGAGGGGTCAGAAAAGGCTTCAGCCTGGGACACAGAGAAGGCCCATGGAGGTGAGCATCTCCAAGACCAGCAGGGAGCGGTGATAAGCACTTACTGCATGGCAGGGGCTGTGCCATGAGCTTTGCCCTGTTTTAGCCTCACTGCTGCTCTCTGAGGTCAGAACTAGCATATTTTGCAGATGAGGAAGCTAAGGCTTGGAGCTGTTGATCAGCTTTTCAGAGCCAGTTTTCAAACCCGGCAGAGTGGCCTCAAGCCTGTGCTGTTGGTCACCACGCTGGCCTGGGGATGCAGAGCAGGGGAGGGGAAGGCATGGCATCACCCAGGGGAGATGGCGGAGAGGACTGTCCAAGGGCAGCATTTCAGAGCCCCTGCAGTGTGGCAGATCCATCCTCTGAGTGTGCGTGGGCCCAACCTGAGCTCACAGAGAGGCTCTGGGAAGCCAGAGGCTCTTGAACAGCCTTCAGACCAGATGGGACTCGCTGGCCACCTGCTGAGGCAGAATCAGGATGAGTCGGGCAGAGGTGGCCTGTGTGGTGGTGGTGTGGGTCGAGCAGGCATTCTGGGCAGGAGCCCCAGCCCACCCGCTGGGCCTGCCTTCTCTTGACTCTCCCACTGGGAGAAGCCAGACAGACCCCAGGGAGCTTGGTCCCAGACATGCTCTGGCTATGTCCTGCCTGAAGCAAAAGGGAGCAATGGGGAGAAGTTCCATGTTGCTTCACATGCTCCTGATTCTGACAGCCTCTGTCCTTCTCCTTGGGGCCCAAGATCCTAGAAGCCTCATGTCTCTAGGGAGCCTCTCTTTCTTGTGTGCCATGCTTGGACCTTTTTTTTTTTTTAGTTGCAGCATGTGGGATCTAGTTCCCTGACCAGGGATGGAACTCAGGCTCCCTGCATTGAAAACTTGGAGTCTCAGCCTCTGGACCACCAGGGAAGTCCCCCTTGGGTCTTTTTTCCATTTTATTGCAACCCTCTTTGAAGCAATCCTCTTTGAAGCCCCTCTTTAGCCCCTTCTTCAGGGGGTTTTATCAGCTCTGATGTGGGAAAGAAACTATTAATATATACCAAAGTTTTAATAGCAGATAACTGTCCTAACAGTGTTCTTTTCCCTTTTAAATAAGGGCAATGCCTTAAGCTAAAGGAAGAAGCCCTCAGTTACGGAACTCAGATATTGACCGTCAGGCAGTTAGCAGGGAGAGATTTGAGTAGGGTGAGAATTTATGATGCCCCTGAGTCATATAAAATTTCCTGGGTCTCAGCACCAACTTGCAAGAGTAGGAGGGAATAAACATCTGTTGGCATGCTTTGAGACTTTCCCTCCTTTGCCTGAATCCTAGAAAGTGGGGATCCAAAGACTGCATAAGTTTGCAGTGATAGGGAAACTACTGTCCATCACTCACAAGCAGAGTTTGCTAAGGACCTGGGACAAAGAACCTGGACACAAAAAAAATGAAATGTGCCTCTGAGAGAGGAAGAGACATATACAACTGAGTGAGGAGAAATGATGGAGGAGGGCCAGTGCCAGGGATGCAAGGACTGAGGGACTGTCGTTGCATTTTTGGGCCTTAGATAATGTGCAGTTTACATGGGTGGGAGAAGTTTTCAGTGCTATATATGTGGGATGAAAATAACATTAATATTGGAAATACAGTTTCTCCTGGTTTAACTCAATCAACTCATTGACAATTTAAGAAGCATCAAAAAAATGTAAGTCCATCTGTAACAAATAGATACTCCCATTTCCCAATGCTGCTCCATTTTACAGTTGAAGAATCTGAGGCATAGAGGGTTTAGTGCATTTTCCCAGATCTCCCAGTAAGTTAGGAACAGGGCTTGAAGTCGAGGCCCCAGATTTCCAGGTGACTGCCTATGTCGGACATCATCGATGGTGCTGATGGCTTTGCTGGCAGGCATGGTCCCTTCCCCCAAGTCCATGAGCATGATTGAGTCCTGACTCTCCCCTGGAAATGAGGGGCAGGGCACTGGATTGGTACTCCACCCCAGTGCCCAGGACAGTCACCGGTGCAGACAGAGCCTGATAAATGTTTGATGTACACAAGGGAAAGTGTGGCACTTTGGGGACGTTTTTACAGTCGTGTTTAATCTGCTGCATTTTAATCTTCATTTTCTTGCCTTCCCAAAGTTATATAACTTTTGGAGCATTTTCCCACATCTCTAAAAGGAGAATAAAAACTACTTCAGTGTGGGTTGGGAGGAGTCATGCAGTTAGAAGGAGTGCTGTGAACAGCCTCCACCCTTCAACCTGTCCTGCCCACAGGCTAAGGCATTCTTTCTCCCTGGTCAAGAGCAGTTATGAGAACAACCTGTTCCAGGCATGAAGTTAAAGCCCATCCTACCTGCTGAGACCGTTTTCAATGCAATCCAGATCTCTGTCCGTGGTCCTGACCGAGGGGTGTGTCCTGGTGGGGTGGGAGTATTGGGTGCTAATCTTGGCCATCTTCTCGCTGTGTCACATTCCACCCCAAGGCTGCTGAAACATGAACATGAACCAGATATGTCGTCAGGACGAGGACGTAACTGAACACCCAGCTCGTCTGGGAGGGCTGCTCCCCAGACAAGCCCTGGCACACATGTCCCCCTCCATCTCTCTCACAACTCCTGCCAGTGTTTTAGTTGGCTCTCTCTGGGTTTTCCCATTCAGGGAGACTACTGAGGGCATAAAGGTCTTTTACTCCTTTGTATAAGCTGTATGCCAAGAACTGCTCAAAACTAAATGCTGATCAAACAAATGAACGAACTTGGTATCCGATGTAAGAAAGCTAAACTCTCTCTGACTTTGTGGTGGCTCAGTGGTAAAGAATCCACCTGCAGATACTAACGCCTGCACCCCAAAGCCTGAGTTCTGTAACAGGAGAAGCCACTGCTGTGAGAAACTTGCACCGCAGCGAAGACCCAGCAGAGACAAAAATAAACAATTTTTTTTTAAGTAAAAAAAAAAAAGTCTGACTTTGTTATTTGCCTATATTTATCTTACAATTTTGGTCTTTTTATAGCTCCCCCACATCCAGTCCCATCACTCCATGGGAAATAGATGGGGAAACAGTGGAAACAGTGTCAGACTTTATTTTGGGGGCTCCAAAATCACTGCAGATGGTGACTGCAGCCATGAAATTAAAAGACGCTTACTCCTTGGAAGAAAAGTTATGACCAACCTAGATAGCATATTCAAAAGCAGAGACATTACTTTGCCAACTAAGGTCCGTCCAGTCAAGGCTATGGTTTTTCCTGTGGTCATGTATGGATGTGAGAGTTGGACTGTGAAGAAGGCTGAGCCCCAAAGAATTGATGCTTTTGAACTGTGGTGGTGGTGAAGACTCTTGAGAGTCCCTTGGGCTGCAAGGAGATCTAACCAGTCCATTCTAAAGGAGATCAGTCCTGGGTGTCCTTTGGAAGGACTGATGCTAAAGCTGAAACTCCAATACTTTGACCACCTCATGCGAAGAGCTGACTTATTGGAAAAGACTCTGATGCTGGGAGGTATTGGGGGCAGGAGGAGAAGGGGACAACCGAGGATGAGATGGCTGGATGGCATCACCAACTCGATGGACGTGAGTCTGACTGAATTCCGGGAGTTAGTGATGGACAGGGAGGCCTGGCGTGCTGCGATTCATGGGGTCGCAAAGAGTTGGACACGACTGAGCAACTGAACTGAACTGAACTGAACTGATAGCTCCTCCAAATCTTGTTTTAAAACAAAGCATAAAAAGCCTAAATACTTGACATTTATAAAAACCTTTACAACAAGATGTTCAACTCGATACACACTTCATCTCATTTAATCTTCAAAATAACCTCATCAGACACATACAATTTCTGTCTCTATTTAAAGATGACTGCAAAGAAATAGAGGAAAAGGACAGAATGGGAAAGACTAGAGATTTCTTCAAGAAAATTAGAGATACCAAGGGAACATTTCATGCAAAGATGGGCTCGATAAAGGACAGAAATGGTATGGACTTAACAGAAGCAGAAGATATTAAGAAGAGGTGGCAAGAACACACAGAAGAACTGTACAGAAAAGATCTTCATGACCCAGATAATCACGATGGTGTGATCACTCATCTAGGGCCAGACATCTTGGAATGTGAAGTCAAGTGGGCCTTAGAAAGCATCACTACAAACAAAGCTAGTGGAGGTGATGGCATTCCAGTTGAGCTGTTACAGATCCTGAAAGATGATGCTGTGAAAGTGCTGCACTCAATATGGCAGCAAATTTGGAAAACTCAGCAGTGGCCACAGGACTGGAAAAGTCAGTTTTCATTCCAATCCCAAAGAAAGGCAATGCAAAAGAATGCTCCAATTACCGCACAATTGCACTCATCTCACATGCTAGTAAAGTAATGCTCAAAATCCTCCAAGCCAGGCTTCAGCAATACGTGAACCGTGAACTCCCTGATGTTCAAGCTGGCTTTAGAAAAGGCAGAGGAACCAGAGATCAAATTGCCAACATCCGCTGGATCATGGAAAAAGCAAGAGAGTTCCAGAAAAACATCTACTTCTGCTTTATTGATTGGGGGCAGGAGGAGAAGGGGACGACCGAGGATGAGATGGCTGGATGGCATCACTGACTTGATGGACGTGAGTCTGAGTGAACTCCGAGAGATGGTGATGGACAGGGAGGCCTGGCGTGCTGCGATTCATGGGGTCGCAAAGAGTCGGACACGACTGAGCGACTGAACTGAACTGAACTGAAATTGAGATCCCAGTGCTGACCATGAATACTCTACGTTCAGCAAACAGTGGAAGATGCCTCTCTGATCAATGAGAAAAGAAAACTGATGTGAGTGCACAGCTAGCATGATGGAATCAGCAGACCAGTTGCATGATTTCTGATCAAAATTCTGCAGGAGGAAAATAAATTCCTGAGGATAGTTTTTCTGAGGCAGATGAGCACAGGCTCTCTTGAGTAGCCACATGGCTTAAGTGTGACAGAAGTCAGTTGAGACCACTCCAGAGAAAAATGGTGATTTCCAGAAATAACCCAATGGCTCACTCCAGAACTAAATTAATTTCATATCCAAAGGAAAATCGGTGCAAGGAGCCCAGAACACTGCACCAAAGTACCTAACATAAACGTGGTCCGTGCTTATCACAAGTCATTCAGGGAGGGGAAGATATTGGCATAGATAGCCCTAATTCATCTCTGAGGTTTGATAGCTTAAGTCGACGATTTAATTAAAATTTTATAGTTTTCTCAATAGATAAAAAATGGTTTTGGTTTTTGAAAACCATGTTCATTTGTGTAACTTAGTTTCTGGCTGACCACAGAAGATACAAAGAAATATAAGCCAAAGACAGTTGTCAAGGATCTTACACGTGGGGCAGATGACAGATACCAAAGAGTCCTCCTGGTTGTGTCAAGGGCTTGGATTCTACTCTAAGCCCAGCAGGGATGTGGTCAGATGTGTAAAGGTTATTCTGGCTGCAATGGGGAGGATATATTCAGGGAACATGAGCAGCTAAGTGCTGCAGTATCTCAGGGGAGAGACAATCGTTGCCTGAACTAGGTTTGTGGTAGTGAATCAAATATAATGAATTTTAAAACTAAATGGATAGGAGCATGGGGACATGGCAACTGATGGAGGATCAATGAGGGAGTCATGCCATGCCTGCGAGGGTGTGGGGCTGGTGGTGCTGCCCGCTGAGGCGGGGACTGGGGAAGGAGGAGGGCTGAGGAAGAGAATGATTCCAGTTTATCTGCAGAAACTCTGACGCCAACATATGAAACAAGAATCTCTCGTTAAAGAAATACATCTATAATTTGAAATCATCCATCCAGTGATTTTTAAACTGAGCCCTGACTGTACTCAGTTATGTGCCAGGCAATATGCTAAGAGCTAGGGTTTTATTAGAAAACAATATGCAGCTTTGTCCTCAAGGAGCTTACAGTGGGATCTAGAGAAACTCTTAAAGAAGTCTGGGACTCTGTTGAAAACCTATCAAAATTACTCTTTGTACATTTCCAGGAAAATTGTACCAGACAAAGAAAAATCTCATTGCCTCCAGTCTGGGCCCTTTTCCTGAACTGCCCCCTCCACCCTGGGCTCAAACCCTGACCCTGATGCCGTTGAATGGAGGCAGCACTTCTGGATCCTCACAGACCTGCCCACTGTGGAGAGCTCCGGCATGCCAGGCACAGAGTAGGTGTTTGCGTAACACTGTCTCCTTTAACCACCGCCCCCTCTCCCCACCAGCAGCCTCCCTTTTGCAATGAAGAAACTGAACAGGTGAGCAGTTTCCCTAATGTTGTTGCTTGCAACCTGGGCCAAGATGAACAAAAATCTGATTCCAGAGCCTGATAGTGTAAAGTCTGTGGGTAGAAAAGAACTGGCACTGCTTTTTGGCCTAAGCAGTAGGGGCCTTGCCTGGGGTCCCATTCTTTAAAGGACCCACTCTGACCTCTTTCCAACCACAGCCCATGACCAATGGGACATGCCCACCCAGAACCCTGCCCCCTGCCCTAGGCTATGCTCTGGATGCCCTGGACCCCTAAATTCTCTGCCCAGCAGGCTGTGGACTGGCTCTTGAGCCTGCTGGGGCCTCTTCCCAGGTCTGTCTTCCTGAGAAGTGTGTCAGTGTGCACACCCTTAGACTTCCAGGTGGCTCAGGAAGAGCTGTTTGTGCGGGAGGGTTAAATGGAGCTTGGAGGTGTGGGGAGAATGTCCACGTGCATGTGTGAAAGTCTCCCCTGTGACTTGGGATAAACCCAAAGGGAAAAGAAGGGGGCAAACCACGGATGGGAGACCAGAGATCAAATCTCCCCATGCTACCATGTTCTGAGGCCATTGTGACACGTGTGCAAACCCAGAAGTGCTAGATTGCAAGCCCTCCTTGGGCAACCCTTGACTGATAGAACCCAGAACCAAAGATAGATATTCCCCTCTTTTGTCCCCTCAGGAAGACAATTCAAACCTATATTCTACAGGGCTCTCTGGAGAAGTCCTTGAAGGATCTAACCAGTTGCCCATAGTGATGATTAGTTTGATAATCTACATTTGGGGTTGTTTCTCCTTTTTTCCTTGTTTTGTCTTCCAAGACTCTTACTTCTCTTCCTTGGAACCACTTTCCCCAAAAAGCTGCCTGCCAGTATGCCCTTACCCAAAATTCTGTGGGTTCTTATGGTGAGAGGAGGGAATTACCTCAACTCAGAGAATGTTTTTTTTGGTTATTTAGACATGGTAAGTGGGCCCTTGACCCAGACCTCTCAAGGGTTAGAAGTAATCTAATTTTCTTTTTAAATTCTATATTCTTTATCCAGGAGAACAAGGTTGGGTAGGACAGGGCAAAATGTACATAATTAAAGGAAAATGTTAGTTTAAGATAAATCGTAAGATCTTTTCCCCCAATTGTTTCATAAATGTCATAATGGTTGTCTTTCTAAAATTACTTAAAAGAATAAGGATCCAAACAAGGTCTATATATTCTGATTGCTTGATGTATCTCTTTGGTATTTTAAAATCTAAAGTTTCTATGCATTTCTCTTCTTGCTTTTTATGGAAAAAAACAAAACTGCTTGTACTATTGAGTTTCCCACAGTATGGATTTTTGCCAATTCCTGTTTTACAATGTTTCCTTAAACTGGTAGCTGTACTCAAGATGTGGTTAAATTTGGGCTCCATATTTTTTTTGCAAGAATATTCCTTTGGGTGATTTGAGCAGCCATTGGTGATCATTGATTCATTAGGAGTTGCATATTGGTGATATTCGACCATTCCATCTTCATAAGTTAGCTGAAATATTCTTTAAAAAAGAAAATTTGACACTATTTGGCTGCTCAGTAGTATGACTCATACAGGAAAGGCAGGTGCATGCTTGCTAAGTCACTTCAGTCATGTCCGACTCTTTGAGACTCCATGGGCTGTGCATTCTGCCATGCTCCTCTGTCCATGGGATTCTGCAGGCAAGAACACCATCGTGGGTTGCCATGCCCTCCTCCAGGGGATCTTCCTGACCCAGGGATCAAACCCCCATCTCTTATGTCTCCTGCATAGGCAGGCAGTTTCTTTACCACTAGAGCCACATGGGAAGCCCAGGAAAGGCAGGATAAACATTTAATTCAATCCAAGGGATTCCCCAACCGCCTAAGTGTTTTCACATCTCTTGGTCCCATAAACTCTAGGAGAGCTCACAGATGAGATCATGAAATTAAAATCAGTAATACTGAGCCTCTGTTGAGAATGGAAATCACCACCCAGCCAGGGTCCCCTGAGTGTGGGACACCTGCATATCCATTATTTGTACATCCTCAGGAACCTTAAGAGGTAATAGTGAAGCTGATTTTGGAGATGAGGAAATGCAGGTTAGGGCCTCTCTGACCCTGAAGTCCATGTTGTGGTTTGTTTTATCACACCCACTGCAGGAGATTAGACGAGCACAAATATAATTTTAATTTTCAAGCATGGGAAGAAGATAGATCCTACCAACTACTAGGGTGACCTTGAAGTGGATCCCAGGTGTGAGTGGTTTGTGATCATCTCCCAAATCCATGTGTGTTTTCCAGGGCTTGAGTGGGGAATTTAGGACACGCTGTTTCAGACAATTTCTTCTTTTTTTTTTTTACAGCATCACTAAATCCAACGTGTTTTCTTCCACTGACACACTTACTGATTCTTTCAGTGGCCTAAACATTGCACCTGGCTTTGAGGAGTATGAAGATGAAGAAAACAGGTCCCTGTCTTTGAAGACACAAAACTGCATGAGGAAACAGGCATGTAAGCAGCTGCGGGAGGAAAGAGAGGTGCTGAAATAGAGACAGAGGCATGATGGGAAGCAATGCAGATGGCGGGGGACTAATTCTGTCTTAGGGACCACTGAGGTCTGAGGAGACTCCTATGTGAGGAGCAATCACCATAATTATTTAACAGTATTCGACATCTACCACGTGTGAACCACTGTGCTGTGCACCTTTACGGATTTGATTGTCTTTTGTGCATAGCTCTAACTCTCTCCACTATTCTCGGCTTGGACATCTAAGAAGGCAGGAGTTTAACACAACTTGCCCAGCTATTCTTGTGTTTTTCTCATTCCTTTACTAACTCCAGAAGACTTAAAGGAGTTAATAAACTTTACTTAAAATATTTTATCCTCTAAAACACCCATCATATACTCATGATAGGTAATAAAAAGTAGGTGGCATAAATGGAGGAAAGATCCAGGTGAGTAACTGCAATGATGACAATGATAATTACTACAGTCTATTTATTAGACTTTAGTCTTTGCCTGGTACTGTTCTTGATAGCTTAAGTTGTATTAAACTCATTTGATCCTAACACTTCTGTGAATGAGTCCTGCTGAACATTTAGGTCCTATTTAAGAATGGAGGGGAATTTATGAGGGAGAGAGCAAGTAAGCCACAAAAGAAGTTAAAACATGTAAAGCTCTATTTTTTAAATTGAAATGTGCTTCTGAAAAAAAATCACAAGTGGTCCCCACTTGTGATGACTAACTTCTCATACTAAGAAAATATTGTCCATGTCCTGTCCTCTTTTTTATTCTGTCTTAAACATGAAAACCAGTCCTGGTTCCATGTATGTCAACTGACACATTGTCATTTTCCAAAACCTGGATGTAGCGCACCAACAGAGAGGTGTGAGGCCTCTGTGAATGATCACTGTCCTGGGTAGTGACTCTTGTTCAATCAGGGCCTGGCAGGTCCGATCAGCGAGGCACTAAGTCTGGACACAAAGCCATGCCAAGCAGATGGGAATCCCCACCAGAGGAGAGCCCTGCAGTTGTGCTGGGTGCACACACTTGGCCCAGGCTTCTGTTTTCTTCAGCTAGGATGGACCATTTTTAACACTTGGGGTCTCTGATCTTCTCAGAAGTAAACTGTCTCTGGGCTTCAGCCATTTCAAGCCTCCACAACTCAACTTTTTACCTAGCATCACTCTGGGCAAAAAGCACTCAGCTAATTCTCAGTAAGTGTGAGGTTGGGCAGGTTCATTTTGTCAAATTAAACTCCAAAGATAAGTAACTCCCACAAAGTCTGCACACCTTGGAACTTTTATCTAAAGCACACTTCTAATTGCCTTTCCCTGCTTTCCTATTTCATCTGAGAACTTCAGGGTAGAAGGGAAAATCTCTAACGCTGAGCCACGGAATCACTCAGACATGTGAGCCAGTCACAGAACAAACACAGGGACCAGAGCAGAACATGAACTCAATGATAAGGGGTTTGTGTTTTCAAGCAGTTCCCTGAGTAAAATATCTTTTGTTTGTGACACATGACATTGGAAAGACAATATAGGTGGTCATGTGTACTGTACTAAGAGAAAGGAGAGCCGGAGTCTCTTCTCAGCTCAGCCTTCAATTTGGGCATGTGACCCAGCACTTCAGTTTCTTCATCTAATAATGGGACATAAGACTATGGCACATAGATGAAATCTTCCACAGAAACCCAATTCAAAAAAACATTCACTTGTAGTGTTCTATTTAAATGTTTGATGATTTTTATAAAGACAAATCAGTGGGATATAAGTTAATTTTGACCATAATATCCAAATAGTAAAGTTAGGTATGGAACACGTCATACTAACCAATGCTATCTCTATTCATTTGGGGTTTTAAAATATTTAAATATACATTTTAAAAAACCCTTAAAATGCAGGTAGCATACCTTTGGGAACTCTGTGGAACAGAGTTACAAACCAAGACCCAGTAGATTATTAAAGGGCCTTGTGTTTCATAAATTCCATGATGGGACAAAACTCTACAGTGCAAAAATTGTACCTGATAGTCCTCTCCTATTTTCTATGAATGTGATCCTATATGGAGAGGATAAAAATATTCTAGAGTTTAAAAAACAGAAAGAGGAAGCAACTATATAATGTCAATATTCTCTGGACATGGCACAAGTACAAACAATTTAAATATCAGAACTTAATGTGAGAAGATGAAAATTATATTAATAGGCAAAGGTTTTAATAACAAAATACTAGCAAACCAAATCTAGTAATACATAAAAGGTATCTTATACCATGGTCAAATGACACTTATTCTAGGAATGCAAAGTTGGCTTATCATCCAAAATTAATCAGCCTAGTATATCATACGGGGCTTCCCGGGCAGCTCAGCTGATAAAGAATCCACCTGCAATGCAGGAGACCTGGGTTCGATTCCTGGGTCAGGAAGTTCCCCTGGAGAAGGGATAGGCTACCCATTCCAGTATTCTTTCCTAGAGAATCCCCATGCACAGAGGAGCCTGGTAGGCTCTAGTCCATGGGGTCACAAAGGGTTGGATGCAACTAAGCACAACAATGCACACTATACCGTATTAATAGGTTAAAGGGTAAAAACATGTTCATCTCAATGGGCACAAGAAAAGCATTTGACAAAATCCAACATATTTTCATGTTAAACTGTCAGTAAACTAGGACTAGAAGGAAATGTCCTCAACCTGATTAAGGGCATCTATGATCAACTCATTTTCAACAATGGTGTCAAGATAACTCAGTGAGGGGAAGAATAAATGGTATTTTCATCAAATGTTGCTGGTATGTAAAATAATACATACCATCCATAAAAATTAATTCAAAATAGGTCATAGACCTAAATATAAGAGCTAAAACTATAAAGTTTCTAGAAGAAGACAGAGGAGTAAATCTTCATGACCTTGGGTTAGACAGTGGTTCCTTAGATATGACATCAAAAGTATAATGGACTAAAAAAAAAAGGTTGGGCTTCATAAAAAAAAAATAAATAAAACCTTTGTGCATCAAATGATACCATCAAGAAGTAAAAAGGCAACCCACAGAATAGAAAAAATAATTAAAAATTATATATTGGTAAGGGCCTTGTACCCAAAATATGTAAAGAACTATTACAATTCAATAATAAAAAGACAAGTAACCCAATTAAATAATGGGCAAAGGACTTGAATACATATTTCTCTAAGGAGATACACAAATGTTCAACAAGCACATGAAGAAATGCTTAATATATTTAGTTATGGAGAAATATAAGTCATAATCATGCTATCACTCCACACTGCCTAAAAGGGCTATAATTAAGAAATAAACAGACAATAACAAGTGTCGGTAAGGATGTGGAGAAGCTGGAGTCTTCACATGCTACTGGTAGGAATGCTGTAAATGGTGTAGCCACTTTGGAAAACAACTGGGCAGTTCCTCAAGATGCTGAAAATAGTCACCATAAGACCCTGGAATTCCACTCACAGGCAGATACCTCATGAAAATATATGTCCGCACAACTTGCATTTCAGTGTTCATAGCAGCATTATTCATAATAGTCCCCAAATGGAAACAATCTACATGTCTATCAACTGATAACTAGATAAACAAAATACGGTCTATCTACATAATGTTATTCAGGTGGAATTTTATTTGGCAATTAAAAAGGATAAAATACTGATACTTGCTACAACATGGATGAACCTTGAAACCATTATGCTAAGTAAGCAAGCCAGACACAAAATGCCACATATTGTATAATTCAGCTTGTATGAAATGTCCAGAATGGGCAAATCCATAGAGATAGAAAATAGATTAGTGGCTGCCAGGGACAAGGATGGGAGGGGAGTTAGAAAAGAAAATGTCTGATAATGGGTGCAGAATTTCCTTTTGGAGTGTTGAAAAGTGTTAAACTGTAACCCACAGAAGGTGGAGTTCTCTTGCTTCTGAACTGTGCATTTCTATAACCCAACCAAAGGGCAGCTTGCACATACCAGCTGTAGATTTTCAATTCCTGACTGAGAAAAAAAGCTAACATGGTCCTCAAACAGGAAGAGATTTAAGGTGAAAGAGAATGCACTGGAATTGTAACAATGCTGTTAGTTCTGTTACTCAACCACCAAACAGAGGCTTGCCACATGCCTGGAAAGTGTCTCAGTCTTCTGCAGAGATGATTCCAAATTCACGGGACTCTGGTTTCCTGAGCTTTAAGTGCACTCAGTTTCTAAATGACTACTTTGCAATAAGATTCAGCTGCTCAGGCTGAGATTCCAAGAGGATGAAACTACTTTCTAGATGTTGCTAGAGCCAGTAAACCCAGACAGATCTCTGTAGCCAGCCTCAGAGATGCTCTCTGCAGAATTATGTCTGCTCCTCCCAACACACACACGCACACGCACACGAACACACACACACACACTTACTTACAGTCATCAAGGCCCGGCAAAGAACCTCCCTTCTTTCCCCAAGGACCCATTTCCAAGACTAGCTGCAAGCACAAGAAGTAAAGTGTGTTATTTCCCCTTAATTAACTTTTGGGATATGATTATAAAAGTAGTACACTGTCATTATAGTAAATTATAAAATGGTCATATCCAACTTTGAGCACTTGCCATACCAGGCACTGTGCTGAGAAATTCACTCCAATTGCTTCATTTCTTCTCCAACAACCTAACAAGGCAGATAGTGTAACTCCTGCTACCAATTTGCACATGAAGAACCTTGGGCTCAGAATGGCTAACAACAGTTATTGTTAACAATGGTGGCAGCACTGGGGAACAAGTCTGTTTGGGTTTAACCCCTACACTAGATTATTCTAATACAAGATGGGATGTGTGAAATTCCTCACAGAACAACAAAAGAGGGACTCCTCTGGTGGTCTAGTAGTTGAGATGCCATGCTTTCAAATCCCTGGTAGGGGAACTAGGATCTGCACGCCAAGCCAAAAGTAAATAAATAAGACAGGACAAAAGAAGTGCTTTGGGGATGAGATGAGGGCCAGGCTGTGGGCCATGTGAGAGAGGATGCAGCATATCCAGGGAAGAGTTGATACAAAACTGTCCTGAATGGCACCCTCCCACTGGAGCCTGTTATCCCCCAGCTAAGACTGGCATAAGCTTCCAGACCTCACTCTCCCTCACTTCCCTACATCTACCGTCACCAAGTCCTCTAGGTTATCTGTCCCCTCTGTTGCCTTCCATTCTTCCATTCACTAATTCAGAAATGGCTTGAGTCCTAACCATGTGCCAGGACCGTACCAGGCAGTAGGGGTGTGACACTGAACAATCCAGAAGCAGCTCCTGGCTTCTTGAGTTCTGCTCCCACCTTTGTCCAGGCTCTTGTCCCTCTCTCCAGGATTGTCGAAACAAATCCACCCATGCCCCTTGCCGTGGAAGTGCAGAGTCCTAACCACTGGACCACTAGGGAATTCCCACATAGTAGTTCTAATCAAGTCAATCAGAAACTTTTAGAGGTGGCCTATTTTCTCCAGCATGTAGCCTTGGCCTGATATTAAAGATTTTTTGTAACCTGGATATTACCTTAAAACTGATGCTCCATTTAAACCAAATCACTCACCCTTTCCTTAAGGGTGGCATGAGTTTTCTCATCCCACTTACTGGCATAGAATGCTCACCAAAGCCCACCCTGCACTGGCTTTTACTTCTCAGTCCCCCTTCCAGAGCAGTTGAGGACGGAGTGCCAGGCTCTGGCCAGCAGAGTTCCCCATTGATGGAACTGCCCCCTCCCACCCCACCAAGCCTTGGAACCACAGACATTGCACAGGCAATACACTAAGCTGCTGTGACGTTCTGAATCTATTACTGAATGCAAGTTTGTGTGCCAGAAACACAGGAGGCCAAGTAATATCAAAACCTTTGCAGTTTGGAGCAGAGAAAAGTTTATTGCAGGGCCCTAAAAGCTTTCAGTAAAGCCTTTTTCTAGGAAAGGTGATGGACGTGTGTGGTGACTTGTTGCAAACTTCTTGGGGTCATATCCTTTGTTCTAGAGGTCAGGTCATGGTCAGGTCACAGGGCTCCTGTAAACCTCCACCAAATCCACCAAAGAAAGTAGTAAAGCACAGAGAAGTCTGCCTGCTGCGGTCCATGGAGTCACAAATAGTCTGACGCGACTTAGCGACTGAACAACAAATGTTATTCTCTGTTCTGAAAAGGAAGCGCAAGGTCCCAAGACTCAGCTCTCTCCCTCTGATGCCCCGGCCCTGGCGAAGGTGGGGTGGGGTGTGTGTCTCTGCTGGTGCCCTTCACCCTGCCCCGGAGGGTCCCTCCAGCACCCAGTCTTGGTCCTCCTGCCAGCACCCTCAGGACCAGGCCCCCAGACCCTGCTCCGCCATCATCACTGGGTGACCGGAACCCAGCCAGCCCTCAGGCTTGTCGTTTAACCCGGAGAGAAGCATTTATATGGGATCACCAGGAATACCCATTCTAGCAAATACTCATCAGGTCAGCTCCCAGCTCCTGACATCTGCCCTTGGTTGAGAAGAGCCCCACCCACAGAGGTGGACCTCAAGTAACCATGTGCAAGGTCCTTGCAACTTAACCCGCACCTCCGGCCACTTACGAGGAATGGACAACCGATCTATGCTGTTCCCAGTTTTGAAACTTGAAGGGAGAGACTGAAGCTGGCTGAAGCTGGTACCTGAATGGCAGTGTCCACACACTCCAGTTGCTGAGGCCTCCACAGACTCGGACCTGTGAAGACCACCTCCGCCATTAGAAGGGGGAGAGGTTCCCAGGGCAGCTGGGCCGGGGGCTCTGGAGCTGCCGAGGACAGCCCTCAGCCTGTCCTGGGACCCCCAGCTCACCCACCGGCCCCCAGGCTAGAGGACCTGGAGGGTCCTGGGGAGAAGGCTGCCATCCACCTCCCACAGCACCCTCCGCCACGACGACCACTGTGAGGGCGACCGTTGAGAAGCGAGCAGGACCTCTGACGGACACGCTCTGGGCCTCACGCTCAAGATCTCGCGAGAATTGTCGTGAGCTAACGGCTGCGCGCCGCCCCACCCATCTTATTAAAAGTCTCTGTGCTACCGAGGGGCTTGCCTGTGCGGAGGAAATTCATGTCTTTGCTCCTGCTAGTCCCTCTGCCTAGAGACCTTTTCCCTCTTGCTCCTTAGTTGAAATTCCTTAGTTTCAACTCCAATATGTCCTCCCCTGGGTGAAGGGGTGGCGGTGGTCTGTCATCCCCACCTCTGTACTCTCCGGGCACTATCACCTCTATTTCAGTCCAAAGAGGAGGCCGTCTCTGCACCGGGATGTGCGGAGACCAGGGGCTGTGTTAGTTTAGTTAATTCTGTCTCCCACAGGGCTTAGTCTTGCGATTTGTACTCAGGAGTAGTCAGTGAGCAGCAGACATGAGTTAGGTCAGAGCGAAAACCACTTTCCCCCAGTCTCGTAACAATTGGAGGATGGAAATGGAAACTTGACCCATCCCAACCTGGAGGCCACAGGAATTAGAGAGGGTTTCAGGTGAACAGGCGGCTAGGCAGTGTGTGTGGGGAGGGGGGGGGCGAGGGGGAGGGGAGCGCCGGCAGTACCTGATCATTGCCATCCCTCTTTCACAACTGCGGGAAACCCTCAGGCTGTGCAGGGTCTGGGGGAGCTACTACTCAAGAACCTCTGCAGCTTCCAACTGTTTACCTCCGGGGTACCATGGCGATGGGAAATTGGTCGTCATGGCAACCCCATTATTGACAAGACGCTGCAACCGCGGGCAGATAGTGAATGAGGACAGGAAACGCATTAAGCACAGGAGCATCAAAGGCAAGAGGGACAAGCAGTCCTGGCCAAAGTCCGTGCTAAAGTGACTGAGACCTTGCAGAACTAGTCACCCAAAGAGCATCCAGCGATACTCTCCTGGCATCCAGCGCCCATCGAGGGCCCCATTTATGACGGAACAGAGGCGCCACATCCTTTAATTCTCCTACTAGTTCAGTGAAATCCTAACGCGCTTCCCTGACCCAGCAGAATTTTCAAGAATCCAAAACTTGGGCGTACAAGCTTAGAGCTAGTGGCCGTGACGGCATTCTCCCTTCCCCCGGCCTGACTTTCCAGCGCCCCATCCAGAGATTTCTCACTTAAGTATGTCACCCCATGCCTAGACAACGATATCAGTTGCGAATTTTTATGAATGAAAGTGTGTGTGCGCGCGTGGGTGTGCAGGTTGGCAGGTTGGAGGACAGGTCCAGAGAGATTGAACTCTCCCGGAGAAAGCCTGAATCCCGGTCTGGAGCTACTGCCCCAGAGTTGAAGGTACCAGGGAAGGTGCCGACCCCAGCTTCGCCCCTCTGGAAGATTTGGAGAGGAGCGCCCACTATCACGCTGTCGGGTTTCCAGATGAGGAGATGTGCAGGCGGAACCCCTCGCAGGGAGCCCTGAGCGAGCGAACTGCCTGTCCCGCGCACCGGGTCCACCGCCGCGGAGACCACAGACCCGGGTTCGGGGTTTTCTTTGCTGCTGCCCCATCATCCTTGGCCACATCCCGCATCTAACTAGGGATGCCCACTTCAGAATGACAACGTTTAAAGTCTCAACAACAGCATAAAATAAGGCAGCTGTGAATTGGGGGATTACACGGAGAGGAGAATGAATCGGTCCTTCCTTCCTCCAGTCATCCAGCCCTTGCCCGGGAAGGCTGGAGCGCAAGGGGTTGCTGGCCGCGCCCCTCGAGGATTGGGAGTGGGGGCGGCGGCTGAGCTGGGGAGAAAAGTCTGAGGACGAGGACAGAGAGCCCGTGTGATTATCCGCTTAGGGGATTGCTAAGAATCAGAGGGCCCCCCCACCCCGCCCCTTCTTGCTCCTAAACGCTAAGCTCCTAAGGCAGGAGCAGCCAAGATCTCGGATTATGATTTTATCATTAAAAAACAAAAGTGACTGCTCACTCCCCCAGAGAATTTTAATTCTTTGCCTCTTCCTCAGCTCACCTGTCTCCGGATCCTCAAGGCTGAGTAGGGTCCAGCGGAGGCAGTCCCCCGACCCCCGTCCGCGTTCCCCTTGGCTCCTGCTCCCTCCAAGTCGTGGTCACAACTTCCTCAGGAGCCACGCACACTCGGGGAGACTCTGCGCGGGACCCCGATCTGGAGCCCGGGGAAAGAGGCGGCCAGGAGCCTCTTCTAGGATGGGCGGCCGTGAAGGCGGGGCGTCCGTGTACCCGGGATCTTGGGGAGGTGTCTTGGGGGTGGTGCCAGGTGCATCCTTTTGTTGAAGGAGCCCAGCTTCTTCTGCCTCCAGCCTCGACGGCTCAGCCTGACTTGGCCCAGCGCGGCGGCTGCGGGACGTGAGTAGAAGGGGGTGCGATAGATTTAGGAAGCAGGAACGGCCTCTAGTCCTTTGATGGCTGCTGAAAAGATGTGTGTGCCGGCGTGGGAGCAGAGCTGGCCCTTGCTTCTGCCCCTTTCTCCCCTGTTTCAGCACCGGGGGCTGCGGACAGCGCCGCGCCCACCCGAGGGCCTCGCGACCCTAGTCCCTTGAGCGCATATCTTTAATCCACTTTCATACTGGAGTCTGCGTCCCCCGCGCACCTCCCAGCGCCCCAAGAACCATCAGCTCAAGAGCCCCTAAATTCCTTACCCCACCAAAGTTTGAGCTCTCCGCTGCGCGCCTGTGCCTGGAGGAGCGTCTCCTCTTCGCTCTTGTCAGCAGCGCCTGCCTTGCTCGCTCCCACACGCTCCAGCCCCCAGACCCTCCTCCGCGGGCAGCGGAAGCAGCCGGTTGCCTCCCTCTCTCTGCGAAAGTCAGGTGAGGCTCTGGAGCCTCAAAGGCGGTCCCGGAAGAGGCCGAAGCCGCTGGAAGCCGTGTCCTCTGAGACTAGAGGGGCGAGCCAGGAGCAAGCAAGCAGCAAAGTCCGTCTGTCAAATCTGGACTCGCTCCTAACCGCGAACAGCCTCTTTGGACTCCTTACTGGGATTTTGTTTTAAAACTGGTAGTGTAATTCACACCGCATGAGGACACAGCAGAGATCTGGGAGTTTGAAGTTTAAAGGTGGGAATATATATCCCCGTAAACTCATTTACAATCTTAGGGGGGAGAATTTTAGAAGCAAATTTCTCTTGGGAATATGGTGTATTCTCCTTGCAGAGTTTTGGTTTCCTTCTATCACACCAGACAACACAGATTCCTTGAGCTAAAAATTAAAACCTACTAGTCCAGCTGGTATTCATTGCCCACTATGGAGGCCAAAGGTGCTTAAACTCTTTTTGAAGAAAAAACCTTATACATTTCTGCAAACTCACTTTCTCCACAGAAGGCATATATCTGACATACACATATCAAGGATAAAGACCTAATCTCACCTCCTGTTCACTCTCCGGTTCTGGACGAACAGGTCCCAGGAGGAGTCCAGCTTTCTTGTCTGGGACAAGAAGCCTCTGTGTTCCAGGTTCCCATAAATTAACACCCTTACAGGAAGAAACTCTGAAGGAGCAGATCCCCCTCAGGAGCCTGAAAACCAGAGGCTTCTCTGAGGACTTGAACTGGCACCTGGCATTTCCTGAACATACCTATCAAACTATCTATTCATGGAGCAAACTGTCTTCAGAGGACAAGCTTTCAAGTTCATGCATATTTGAAGGGAGAGATGAAGTGTACCCCATTCACTGAAGAAATAACCAATTAGACATATGTACACACATTTATCTTATAGAAGGGACACAAAGCCTAGAAGAAAAAAAAAACTTCCTTGAAAAGTCAGACTAAATTGTTCAGATTCGAAGGATTCTGATTATAGGAAAGCAAACGAATGGAAATGGTGAATCAATAAAACAAAGTTGAAGCCACAGAAGATGGAGAAGAGAGTTTTTGTTTGGTCATTTGTGTTCTTGGAAGAAACTTGAATTTACCACAAGAGAAAAAAACAATTCATGAGACCATGGTCGTCAGCCCACAGAGTCTCCAACATACATCATTTACCCTGGGTATTTTTTTTTTTTTAATAGTCCTTATGATTGAGAAATTCTGCATTTCTTCTAATCCCCTGTGATTTACCATACAAGTAAGAGCTGTTTCCTGTTGGCTTGTCCTCAGGGAAGACAGGAAGCAGGTGGTTATCCTCTGTGGCCCAGAAATATTTTAAAGCTTTTAAAGAATCTTGAATGCTGATTTTGGAGAAAGTAATAGTAGCTATCAGGAGACAGTTTTTTGAGGCATAATATGAAAAATCCATTTGAACTTTGTTTTTGAAATGCAGACCATTTCTAAGATCTGAAGGGGAAAACAAGACCTTACAAAATTGATCATAAGCTGGAGAAGTGCACTGAATCCGATGAAAGAAAGTAGACCATCTACTATAGGACTGAGCACATAATTGGGCAATAGGGCATTATGTGGGTGTCAATAATTATTACTGAAGAACTTTTGGCACCTGAAAGATGGAAACAGATGAACTGAGACTGGGAATGAGCAGAAAGAGCCCACAGTAAATGTCTCTGTGAATTTGCCTGGAAAGACATCTAGGAGCAAGATCTTTGGCTGCCAGGATAGAGGGTCCAGATTTGGCCAAAGACACACTGAGTGCGGTGGCATCTGGGGATCTGTCCTATTGCTTAAGCTTCATCTGAGGTACAAGATGATGTGTATGGATGGCATCTTTGTCAAGAGGCAGGGCACAATCAGCACCAGGCAATCCCCGATGGGCCAGTGGGATGTCCTCACAGGTCCATGGGATCCAAAGACCCAGCTTAGGGATCATCAGAAACCCAAAGCCTTGTGCCAGAAGAGGAAGACCACAGAGCAAAGGGCATGATGGAGAAGACGCTGCTTCCTTATTCTGATGCGGCAGGTGAGATTGGGAGGAGGGAAGACCGGGTGGATCCTATGTTGTTTCAGTCTCAGTCAGGACTCACTAAAGCAATGAGAAGGGGTCCGTGGGGGAAAGGGTAGCACTCGGCCTTTGGCAGCTGAGGAAGGCTGGCCCCAGGGAAGCTAGGAGACCAGTTCTGTTCACCTGTGATTTCAGTGCCAGAGAAATGAAAGGATAAATACTAGTCATGCCCAGAAGAATTGAGTTAGAACATGAGCCTGGATAAATGTGGCTTAGGGGACTCCCCAGTGATATGGAAAAGACCCAGATACTGGGAAAGATTGAGGACAGGAAGAGAAGGGGGCAACAGAGGATGAGA
Source organism: Cephalophus harveyi (assembly GCA_006410635.1). NCBI lineage: Eukaryota > Metazoa > Chordata > Mammalia > Artiodactyla > Bovidae > Cephalophus > Cephalophus harveyi. The sequence continues at coordinate 108,273 of SJYT01071263.1, read as the reverse complement.
TGGTTGGATGGTGTCACTGACTCAATGGACATGAGTTGGAGCAAACTCCAGGAGATAGTGAAGGACAGGGAGGCCTGGCGTGCTGCAGTCCAAGGGGTAGCAAAGACTCTTGGACACAACTAAGCAACTGAACAACAGTGATAATTAGTTTTAATTGTTTTAAAATTTAGAAATGGTGTGATTACAGTCTATATAGTCTTCTGGGATTTTTTTTTTCCAACCAATATTAAGATTCAGTGATGTTGTTGCTTGTAGCCATAGATCTTTCAGTTTTACTCTGCATATGTACAATTTGTTATTTATTCTGTGTGCATATGATGTACTTTCATTTTAAAACACTGGGAAGAGGAACTAAATTTTTGCTATTCTAATTATGTAAAATCTGCCCAGTCCAAACACTTCAGACATCCTGGGAACCTGATAATTACAGGCTGGTGTTGAAAGGCACATAACTGGTGCCCAAAGGTGGGCAACAAGGCAGCTGCTTCTGCTGGGGGCCATATGGTGTCTGTTATGTTAAAGAACACACACTCTGATAAGCAGATAAGCCACACTAGCAGATTAGAAGTAGAAATGCAAACAGATAAGCCCACTTATCAGTAAGGGGAAGGTGTCAGCCAGCCCTGGCAGATGGCCTAGATCCTTGGTGAATGATAAGGCAATTTGTAGGAGTGGCTTTTGGGAAATAAAATACTTACCTAGAGGCAGACAAGATTCACAGGAGAGGCAATGATGCATCAGTTTCCCCAGCAAAAATTCTCCTAGTCAGTGTAAAATCATCTGGGGGAAAAATGCCCGAGGCAAGGAGAGGCAATTGTGTTTAGTTTTTAAGGCCCACTTTGCCTGCTTCCTTCTCAGACCATGAAGAAGACGACCTCTGTTTCCCTCACCTTCCTGGCAGTTGGAAGAATAGAAGGAAAATAATGAAATGTGGAGTTATGAATTCTATCCAAATGTCATTAAGAGCCCGAGGAGGTCCATGGTGCTGTGGATCTAAGCTACTTTGTCCTGGGAGCCGCCCCCTTCAGGTCAGCCTTGTAGGCAGTGGACAGGTAGGGGCTGCCGAAAAGGCCTATGTGGGTGGGAGCCTTCTCACGCTGTACAAATCTCCTGTGTCTAACCACCAATGCCTGCAAGTCCACTCTCAGAATTTCATCCTTTTATTTTCAAACTTTGGTTCTTTTTAAAATGCCAGTAACTCCAGTGCTAGAATGTGGTGGATAAAGAATCAAACAAAAAGTTCTGATAAGATTGAGGAGAGCATTTGATGATGCTGGAAACCAGTGAGGGTGGCATGGTGTGGATATCATGGTGGGGGGCAGGGCACGGGGGTGGCAGGTGCTATCAGAGGGGCCAGGGTCGGATGACAGACACTCAATACTGAGGGCAAACTTGGCCCCCATTGCAGCCACGCCTAGTCCTGGCCTGGGAAAATCACTTGAGTGTTCCTCTAAGACTAAAACCTTCCTTTTCCACCCAAATGGAAGGACAATTACCTTTGCGATTGTAAAAGCTGACAAATGTGTACTGAATGCAAGGCTGCTCGAGTGGACTGCAGCATGAATGCCATCACAGGCGCTCATTAATAGATGTGAATCACCCTGGGGCTCAGTACTGCTCAGGACCACCTTCTCATCAGGGCCTGGGGGAAACACATGGAAGTGTCCTGTACATTTCAGTAGAGATGGAGTGTATGGCTAACATGCTTTCAGGAAATATGGCAAATAAGGGGTGTAAATCCAGATCCAAAAAATGCTTGAGAGCTTTCAGTGATGGGCTGAAAATACAGACTGAGAAAAAAAAAAAAAAGTAACAGGAACAAGGATAATGTTCTGCATCAGGGTCCTAAAAAATCAGCTGTCCCAGTACAGAAGAGGAGACATGTCTTAGCAGACCTCATTTAATATGATGCAAAGCCTTAGGATGATGTGTTTCTACAGAATTAGCAAAAGTTAAGGAGAATGCTGACTTAATAGAGAAGTTCAGTTCAGTTCAGCCATCTTATCCTCTGTGGTCCCCTTCTCCTCTTGCCCCTGATCCCTCCCAGCATCAGGGTCTTTTCCAATGAGTCAACTCTTTGCATGAGGTAGCCAAAGTATTGGAATTTCAGCTTCAACATCAGTCCTTCCAATGAACACCCAGGACTGATCTCATTTAGGATGGACTGGTTGGATCTCCTTGCAGTCCAAGGAATTCTCAAGAGTCTTCTCCAATACCACAGTTCAAAAGCATCAATTCTTTGGCGCTCAGCCTTCTTCACAATCCAACTCTCACATCCACACATGACTACTAGAAAAACCATAGCCTTGACTAGATGGACCTTTGTTGGCAAAGTAATGTTTCTGCTTTTGAATATGCTATCTAGGTTGGTCATAACTTTCCTTCCAAGGAGTAAGCGTCTTTTAATTTCATGGCTGCAGTCACCATCTGCAGTGATTCTGGAGCCCCCCAAAAATAAAGTCTGACACTGTTTCCACTGTTTCCCCATCTATTTCCCATGAAGTGATGGGACCAGATGCCATGATCTTTGTTTTCTGAATGTTGAGCTTTAAGCCAACTTTTTCACTTTCCTCTTTCACTTTCATCAAGAGGCTTTTTAGTTCCTCTTCACGTTCTGCCATAAGGGTGGTGTCATCTGCATATCTGAGGTTATTGATATTTCTCCTGGCAATCTTGATTCCAGCTTGTGCTTCTTCCAGCCCAGCATTTCTCATGATGTACTCTGCATATAAGTTAAATAAGCAGGGTGACAATATACAGCCTTGACATACTCTTTTTCTTATTTGGAAAAGAGTCTGTTGTTCCATGTCCAGTTCTAACTGTTGCTTCCTGACCTGCATATAGGTTTCTCAAGAGGCAGGTCAGGTGGTCTGGGATTCCCATCTCTTTCAGAATTTCCCACAGTTTATTGTGTTCCACACAGTCAAAGGCTTTGGCATAGTCAATAAAGCAGAAATAGATGTTTTTCTGGAACTCTCTTGCTTTTTTGGTGATTCAGCGGATGTTGGCAATTTGATCTGTGTTTCCTCTGCCTTTTCTAAAACCAGCTTGAACATCTGGAATTTCACGGTTCACGTACTGCTGAAGCCTGGCTTGGAGAATTTTGAGCATTACTTTACTAGCATGTGAGATGAGTGCAATTGTGCAGTAGTTTGAGCATTCTAGAAAAGAGGTGAGGTTTGCTTAGAGCTTCTCATGTAAACCTACCTGGATTATTTTCATTTTGGTTACCATATTTTAAAAAAGTGTTCCACAACCGAACTTCCCTGGCGGCACAGTGGTAAAGAACCCACCTGCTAATGCAGGGAACATAGGTTCTATCCCTGGTCTGGGAGGATCCCACATGCCCTGCAGAGCAACTAAGCCCATGCACCACAACTAGCGAGCCTGTGCTCTAGACCCCAGGAACTGCAACTGTTGAGTCTACATGGCAACTCCTGAAGCCCACGAGCTCGTGCTCCGCAACAAGAGCAGCCACTGCAGTGAGAGGCCTGAGCATCATGACGAAGAGTGGCCCTTGCTCACCAACTAGAGAAAGCCTGGGCAAAAGCAGTGGCACAGCCAAAAAGATAAGTATTGCCCAATCATATTATAATAAACTTTAAAAATCAGTTTAATAAATCAATTCTACATTTTGTTATGTTCTAGTTTTTCTTCACATACACATGTTCTCTTTTACAGTCATAATAATGTGTAAATACAATTTCGTTATCCTACTTTTAATTATCTTGAGGAATAGCCTAGCTTGCTATTTAGTTTCCAATGCTTTTCTGGTCACGGCCAAACCGTTTATCACTAGCCATGTTATGGCCAAATGAATTACATAATCAATAGAATGATTTACACACTTACTGATTTTTTTATGTACATTTAAATTATTCCCCATTTTTCAGTCTTTTAAATGATGGCCATAAGCACATGCATAGAATCTTTTCCTATTTTTGGTAATTATTTCCTTAGGTTATGTTCCCAGAAGTAGGATTACTCCAGAGATGTAAACATCTGAATCCAAGAGAAGTTTTAGCAATTTCTATTGTTAAAAATCATTTACCAGTTCCCCTATTTTTTCACCCGTATTCTATTTTTCAAATTTCATGCATAAACTCTACCCTATTATTGTTTTAATTTGCATCGCAGTAAGATGTAGTAACGGAGAAGGCAATGGCACCCCACTCCAGTACTCTTGCCTGGAAAATCCCATGGATGGAGGAGCCTGGTAGGCTGCAGTCCATGGGGTCGCTGAGTCAGACACGACTGAGCGACTTCACTTTGACTTTTCACTTTCATGCATTGGAGAAGGAAATGGCAACCCACTCCAGTGTTCTTGCCTGGAGAATCCCAGGGATGGCGGAGCCCAGTGGGCTGCCATCTGCGGGGTTGCACAGAGTCGGACACGACTGAAGCGACTTAGCAGCAGCAGCAGCAAGATGTAGTAAAGTTGAACATTTTCTCATGTCGCTTTATTACTTGTGTTTCCTCTTGGTGAATTATCGATTTGTGTTCTTGGCCCGTTTACATTAAAGTTGGTGCTTTCTTTTCAATTTTTATGAGCTTTTTGTGCAATACTGAGAGAAACCTCTCTCTGGTTTATTTGATGAAAATATTTCTCACAGTTGGCTTGCCTTTGAGTTATAATATTTATTTTATAGACTTAAAAAACATTTCCCACTGAGATTCATTCAATTCACTGAAATTCTAGAATAAATAATTCCACTACATATATGTTGCCTACTCCTTTTTTTGATGGTTTTACATGTTTTTATACTTAATATTAACTTTTTAATACCACTGGACTTGTTCTGACATATAGTCAAGAATTTTACTTAAAATCTTTGAAACTTTGAAAATTAATGTGGAACTCAAGTTCTTCATCTATTGAAAAAATTTTAAAGCCACCTACTTCTCTTATTCCAAAATCCTCTAATAGACTATTGAGTGGACAAATACATGATTGTCCAGGATACCCCCACCATTGTTCAGGATTCTTCAACCATGCTATGTCAGTTACCAGTTCATTAGCTCTCAGCTCCCCAGTATTACCTGCTTCTCAGTGTAATATTAGGCATTTGTTTTGTGCAGAATGCAAGATGTTAAGCTGACTCTGTAGAGGAAGCAGGAAGGGACTCTTCTGCCACTTCTGGCAGCTGCACCACTGGTCAGCAGAGAGGGCATGAGAATGACCAGTGGTCTCTGCCCCATCCTCACCCCCATCCCCACTTATGCCTAAACCACACGGCTCCTTGATGATGTCTCAGCCCCAGTCCTACCTGGTGGTTGCCTTCCTCTCAGCATGGACACCTAGTGCCACAGCTCATCCTGCCTGTACTGGTGCTCCAACTCCACCTGCTTCCCTATGCCCTCACCCCCCAGATTTGTCTCCTGGGACTTTTGGTGCCACAACCCTCTGACACAAGCATCAGAGCTCTAGGTCTCCTCCTCACACCAGTGCCCTCGATTTCTTTGCACACCTGTGTGGCTTACCCCATCTACATTCTGCAAGTTGCTTCCTGCTGGTCCAGCAACTGCAGATCAGCTCAGGCCTATGCAAACCAGCGACCTCTGCCACCCATTGGCCTGCAGTTATGCCAGATCCAACAAGGTCCAAATTCTAGCCTTGGGGAGGAGGGGTTTCACTCCAAGTTTGTCTTTCCTTGGTTACTCCCCTTCAGCCCTGGGGTGTCATGTAGATTCTCTCATATCTCATGGTTACCCTTTTATCATAGTTTAATGATCTTTATAATAATCTCCTCCTGTCTAAATTATTGTGTGGTTTCTGCCTCTTGATTAGATCCAAACTGATATAGGGATATCTTTTATATTTTTATCTAGAGAAGAGGATCAGAAAATTTTTCTTAAATACTAACTGGATAGTAAGTATTCTAGGCTTTCAGGCCAGATGGTCTCTGTCACAAAATCTAACACTCATTCATGTTAAAAAACAAAATAAAACCCAAAACTCTCAGAAAATTAGGAATAAGAGGAAACTTCCTCAAGTTGATAAAAGTCATCTTAGAAAAGCTTACAGTTAGAAGTTAGAAAAGCTTACAGATAAAATCACACTTAAATTTGAAGAGATCAGGAACAAAGCAAGGGTATTCATTTTCAGTGTCTGTATTGAAAGTTCTAGCCAGTACAATACTGAAAAACAGAATGTGGCATGAAGATGAGAAGAATGTAACTGCCATTCCTCAAAGACAGCATGATTGTGTATGCAGAAAATCCAATTTACAAAAATATTAGAACTAATAAGTAAATTTAATAAGATTGCAGGACACAAAGTTAATATACAAAACTCAATTGTACTTCTACATAATCTAGCAAAAAACAATTGAGAATGAAATTTTTTAAAGTATTATTTACAACTGTATCATAGACATAATTCTTTATTCTATGTGTAAGACTTGTAAAACATTGCTAAGAAAAATTACTAAATAAATGTAAATATATACCACGTCATGGCATATGTTTATGAAATCTCAATAATTTAAAGATTTCCCCTCATATTAATCTATAGATTTCATGCAGTCTCAAAGCCCATATATGTGTGTGTGTGTGTGTGTGTGTGTGTGTGTATGTGTGTGTATACAACTGATTTTTTGATAAAGGTATCAAGGCAATTCAGTGTGGAAAAGAAATTCATTTTTAAGAAATGTAGTGAAAAAATCAGGATGTGTATGAGTAAAACAAATCTCAATTCTTATTTCAGTCTACACAGGAAACTTAATTTGAGATGGACCATAGACAGACCTATATATGAAAGCTGCAATCAGATGCATAGAAACAAAAAAACAATATTTTCATGATCGTGCAGTAGGCAAAATTTTTTTAGACAAGACCAAAAGTTACTAACCATAAAAAACACAATAAATTATACTTCACCAAAAAGTTTCTTCTAATCAAAAGATACCATCAAGAAAATGAAGAGGATAGTCTACAAAATTAATTGTACATGCTCTTCAATAACATATAGACTGACAGATGGGCAGACAGACAGCAGACCGAGGGACTGTTTCAGATTAAAGAAGTCTAACAATAAATGACAACTAAAGGCAACATGATTTTGGTTCAGATCCTTGACTCCAGCAACTTTTCTGTCAAGGATGTCATGAAACAACCAATGAGTTCTGAACAAGACTGTAGTTTAATAATAATTGTGTTAATAATAGTTGTGTGTCACTGTTAATTTACTGATTTTGATAATTGTACAGTGATTAAGAGGATGTTCTTGTATTTAGAAAACACTGAAGTATGAAATTAAGAAGTAATATTTCTGTTACTTAGTGTCAAATGGTTCAGAATAAAGAATTAGTATGTGTGTGTGTGTGAGAGAGAAAAAGTTGACATGGTGATTGGCAAAATAACATTTATGGGTCCCGGGTGAAGGGTATATGGAAATTTTTTGGACTATTTTTGCAACTTTTCTGTAAGTCTTATTTCACAATAAATACTTAAAAAGGAAATGTATAGACATAAAATATTCACAATACATATATCTGACAAAGGAATTATTTCCAAAATATATAAAATTTATATAAAGCAATAATAAAAAGACAACCCAATTAAAAAATGGGAAAAGTATTTGAACAGATATTTCACCAAAGAATATATAGGGATGACAAATATACAAATGAAATGTACTCTGTCATTAGTAATCAAATTACAAATTGGAAATGTAAATTAAAACCACAGTGAAATACTACTGCACACCACATACCCATTTCATTAGAATGACTAATGAAAAAGTTAAAGTAACTATGGAGAGAATATAGAGAAACAAGCACACAGTTGGTGGGAATGTACAATGATGCATTTGTACTTTGGAGAACAACTTGACACCTTCTTATGATGTTAAAAGTACCCCAACCTCATGATCTCGCATTTCCACTGTTAGATATCTTTTTCTCAAGAGAGATGAAAACATACATCATCAAAATGGTTTGTACACAAATGTTCATAGCAACTTTGTTTATAAGAGCCCCAAATTGGAAATAAATCAAATGTCCATCAATACATGAAGGGATAAACAGATTATGATTTATTCAAACATGGACCATTACTCAGGTCTAACTTACTTGATATGATGAGGTGGCCCCCACGGAATGGAGGTGTTTGAAAGCTGCTGATGAAGGGAACATGGTTTGCTTTGTCCCTCTTAGAGATATGACACAGCGCAACAAGAAGTCACAGGCACCTAGAATTTCAACCCATTGAGTGGAGGCTGAGCTCATGAAGTAAAGGTTTCTAGGGGAAGTGATTCAGAACCTCTGGGATGACTTCACGCAGTTTATTATTCACAAGATCAGAGTGACATTTAAATCATGCAGATGTACCCTTATTAGCTGTGAGTGGACTCCGCACACATCGGCAGTGCCACAGAGCAATAAATAACACATTTTAGAGGAAACAAGGGTATTTTACATTTCCATTTGACTCTTTGTGATGCGGCTTTTGAATCTGCCTTCTCTATTGAATTCCAATTTCTCACCAAGTAGCTGTATAAAGGAATTTATCTTTTTTCTTCTGCCTCTCCCCCACCTCCTTCCTTTCATTATTTTTCGGTCTTTCTCCTTCCTCTCCCTCCTCTTCACTTCTCTTCTCTGTTCCACCTCCTCCCTACTCTGGCTTGTACCTACAGTTTGGGGTGAGGGTACAACCACCATTTTCTCCTGCCCGGTGTGAATTCAAATCTTCTCTGTGTTGGATGGGTCCCATGGTTAATACAAATGCTTGTTTTGGTTGTGGAAGGAGAATGAGGAGGAAGATTGTAGGAAGCAGATCTGGGAGGTTCTTGAGGGAATTTTGGATGCAGGAGTCTCCTCCCACGCACCTGACCCCATTCCTCAAACCTGCCCATTGTACAGATAAGAAAACTGAGGCCGTAGTGGGGAGAAACGAGCTCAAGTTGTTGTTGTTTAATCAAGGAGTGTTACTGGCACACTTAGCTTTTTTTTCCTCTTTCTTTTTTTTTGTGTGTGTGGCTGCACTGCGTGGTATGCAGGATCTTGTTTCCCCAAGAGGGATTGAACCATGCTCCCTGCAGCAGAAGCATAGAACCCTAACCACCAGATCACCAGGGAATGCCCTAGCTCTAATTCAGATGTAGTTCTGCTACTCACCAAGGACAGCCTTCTGTGATCAGGTTCTGGTTCTTTTTCTAGCTAGATGATCTGCCCCGAAGTTCCCCTGTTATGCCTTCAGCCTATTAAGAAGCAAGCTCAGGATTTTGCAGATCAAACAAACTGAGGGTTTTGTGCTTTGGGAGAGATAAAGCTTGCCCTTTCTTTAGAAGTTACTTCATAACCATCCCATGCAGTGCTTGTTATGTGGAGAGAGGTGCTGAAAAAATATGCGCCCTGTTGGTAATCACGGTTACTACCTTCAGGGCGCTTACTCTGAGCAAAACACTGCAAAGCACTTGTAAATCAATTCATTTACTTTTCTAATTACGGAAGGGGAAACTGAGGCACAGGAGAAGTGGCCACCACCATAGAGCTAGGCTGGCACCAGTGGTGGGTTCTTAAGCACACACTTAAGCTGGGTCTCTGTTACACCAGAAAGCTGGGCCCCTAGGTCCTTCTGGGGACTCAAGATCCTCCCATCAGACACCTGGCAGAGGGGTGTGAAACCTCAGGCCACCAGGGTTGTTGCTCTCTCTGTGACATCCTCAGGATTCACCCTTCTCCCCTGCAGAATCACTGGGAGGTTAACGGTGGCGGGCGGGGGGCCAGGAAAGTTATCTACCTGGGTCCTTGGACTCTTCAGTCAGCAGAAATTGAGGTCAGACGAGGAATTCAGGCAGGGCTTTATTGGGACTCATGCTGCACAAGGAAGAGAAAACTAGAAGCAGGCGCCCTTGCTGGCTCCTCCCTTAAGAGGGGTGAGGGCAGGAGGGATCTGTGGGTGGGGCTGGAGGGGCGGCTTAGCTGGTCAGTCTGCCCCCTGCTTAGCGCTCTGTGCAGGGAGCATGAGCAGGACCCTGTGCACGGAAGCGGCAATTGGGTTTTGGCCTTCTCGTATCACTGTTCGTGATTTGCCCCAGCTGCGCCTGCCTGCAGTTATTTTCAGTCCCTTATAGTTTGTGGGAGGAGGAGAAGACTGTTGCTGGAGGAGACGTTTGTCCAGGTGCAAGCACTGCAGCAAAGGGTCCCAGGTCCCAGCCTGTCTCGGGAGAAACAATCTGAGGCCACTTATCCTGAATGGCTAGCTCTCAGATGGGTTGGCTACTGAGGAATCAGTAAG
>SJYT01071263.1:49974-97881 GCA_006410635.1 Cephalophus harveyi | reverse complement strand
GCCCCCCCCCCCCCCGCCCCGCAACCTGTGTTATCTCCTTGGTTGCCCCCCAAGCAGCAATCAGCTGTGAGCTGAGGAAATCGTCGTTTTTAGTTTAGCTATGCCTTGTGATGGGAAAGTTGGCAAACAGTGTTCCTGGACCAGACCCATTTTATTCCTGATTGTAGCATCTGGCTCATCTGTAATTGTTATACTAGCTGGAGGATATTGGACATAAAATGCGAAATACCACCATGTATGGATCAAACAGTTGGTTTAAGGGGTAAGGTGTGCCCAGGCCATGCTCCATGTGTGTCTTTATGGGAGGCCAAATCAGAAAGGACAGGATGGGCCTTCCTGAAGAGTCTGGGTAACATAGAGATCCCTTCCAATCCCCATGCCCTGGAGGTTTCTGGGGAAGCAGCAGCCCGTCCATGCTGGCCATCGTTGAAGCCCAGTGTTAGTTATTTCTCTACAGTATACATGCCTCTGTGAGGGAAGTTTGAAGCCCAGGGGTGAGGCTGCCTAAAGGTCCATACATTTCACAAATATGTACTAAGTACCCACCGTGTGCTTGGCTCACTTTGTCACAGTGAAAAAGACCTCCTACCCTTGTGAATTAGCTGGGACAAAGCCTCAAGGTCATGTAAGACACAGCTATTCCCTTCCTGGAACAAAGGTTGACTCTCTTCTGAAGAACTGTTTTGGGAATATCAGGAAGTGTGCTGTGTGGGCTTCCCTGGTGGCTCAGGTGGTAAAGAATCTGCCTGCAGTGCAGGAGACCTGGGTTCTATCCCTGGCTCGGGAAGATCCCTTGGAGAGGGAATGACTACCCACTCTGGTATTCTTGCCTGGGATATCCTAGGAGGAGACTGACAGAGGAGATTGGCAGGCTACCTACCAGTCCATGGGGTTGAAGAGTCAGTCATGACTCAGAGACTAACACTTTTAACTTTCAGGAAGTGTGCTGAAGCTCAGTACAGTCACTGGGGTCTTGGGGAGATTCATAGCACTTTGACTCAGAGGGGTGCTTGCTGAGGGCCTCCATCACCCACTCAATGCCTGGAAGGGGGGAGCTTATTGAAGAGACCATGGTGCATGTCTGGAATGACAGAAGGGGTATCAGGATTACAATGCACACAGGAAGGAAACTCACAGAGAAGGATGATGGGATGGTAACTTCTCAGTGGAGGATGGCTCTCTGCTGGAGGGGTATGCATAGGCTGCTGGGGGTGAGAACCCTGGGTAAGCCTCCCAGCGCCTGGGAGATTAGGTGAAATGAGGATGGTGCTGATGCTGAGTGCACGGTTATAATCTGTCTTTCATGGATCTTGGCTGCTTTAAGTGGTGATCTCTTCCTCACAAGGTATGGGGGTAGAGGGATTCAAGATCCTGCCATCTCTCGGTGGGAGTGTTATTGATGCCAGTAGCCATGGTAACGACTGTAGAACAGCTGAGGTGTAATGATTTCTCACTGTGTGCCTCACTCTGTTCCAAGTCCTCCAGCCATTCATCCCCATGAGAGCCTGTGAGGCAGGCATGATTTTCACTCTAGGTGCCCAGAGGACCTTCTGTAGGGACCACGAGCCTAACAGTCAAGAAGTGAACTGGCTCTGGGTTTTGGAGGCTGAATTCTCCTTGACCTTGTTTGGAGGGTGTTTGGGGCTCAGACCTGGGAGGGAGATATATAACAGTATTTATGTATAACAAGAGCATTTCCTCTTGGATCACCTGCTCAGGTACTGGTTCCCTATGTGTGATTTACTGAGATCCTGCCCAGGAGCTTTTTGAAAATACAGAATGCCAGTTTTCACCCCAAGCCTTCTGCATTCGACTACCTAGAAGTGGAGCCCAGGATTCTGCATTCTCAACAGGGCAATTTACTGACATATTAAAATCTTTAGTAGATGTTGAAGAGATCAAGAAGAGACGGAAAGAACACAGAGAACTATACAAAAAAGATCTTAATGAACTGGGTTACTACGATGGTGTGGTCAGAGTTAGACATTCTGGAGTGTGAAGTCAAGTGGGCCTTAGGAAGCACTGCTGTTAATAAAGCTAGTGGATGTGATGGAATTCCAGTAGAGCTATTCAAAACCCTAGAGGATGATGCCATCAAGGTGCTGCATTCAATATGTCAGCAAATCTGGAAGACCCAGGAGTGGCCACAGGACTGGAAAAGGTCAATCCTCATCCTAATTCCCAAGAAGGGTAGTACTAAAGAATCTTCTAACCTCATCTCCCATGCTGGTAAGGTTATGCTTAGAATCTTGCATGTTAGGCTTCAGCATTATGTGAACCAAGAACTTCGAGATGTCCAAGCTGGGTTTAGAAAAGGAAGAGGATCTAGAGGATCTCTAGATCAAATTGTCAACATTCACTGGATCATAAAGAAAGCAAAGAAATTCCAGAAAAATATCGACCTCTGTTTCATCAACTGTGCTAAAGCCTTTGACCGTGTGGATCATAACAAACTGTGGAAAGCTCTTAAAGAGACGGGAATACCAGACCATCTCATCTGTCTCCTGAGAAACCTGTGTTCAGGTCAAGAAGCAACAGTTAGAAGCCTGTATGGAACAACTGATTGGTTCAAGATTGAGAAAGGAGTATGACAGGGCTGTCTGCTGTCACGCTGTTTGTTTAACCTATACACTGCTGAGCACATCATGAGAAATGCCAGGCTAGGTGAGTTACAAGCTGAATCAAAATTGCTGGGAGAAATATCAACAACCTTAGATATGCGGATGTTACCACTCTAATGGCAGAAAGTGAAGAGGAACTGAAGAGCCTCTTGATGAGGATGAAGGAGGAGAGTGAAAGAGCCAGCTTAAAACTAAATATTAAAACTAAGATCATGGCATCCAACCCCATTACTGCATGGCAAATAGAAGGGGAAAAGGTGAAAGTAGTGACAGATTTCCTCTTCTTGGGCTCTAAAATCACTGTGGATGGTGACTGCAGCCATGAAATCAGAAGATGATTGCTTCTTGCCAGGAAAGCTATGACAAACCTAGACAGTGCTTTAAAAAGCAGAGACATTACTCTGCCGACAAAGCAGAGATATTACTCTGCCATATAGTCAAGGCTATGGTCTTCCCAATGGTCACGTACAGTTGTAAGAGCTGGATTGTAAAGAAGGCAGAGCACCAAAGAATTAATGCCTTCCAACTGTGGAGCTGGAGAAGACTCCTGAGAGTCCCTTGGACAGCAAGGAGATCAAACCAGTCAATCTCAAGGGAAATCAACCCTGAATACTCACTGGTAGGACTAATGCTGAAGCTGAAGCTGCAGTATTATGGTCATCTGATGTGAACAGTTGAGTCATTGGAAGAATCCCTGATGCTGGGAAAGACTGAGGGTAGGAGAGGAGGGCATCAGAGGATGTGATGGCTGGATGACATCACTGATGCAATGAACTTGAACTTGGGCAAATTTCAGGAGATGGTGAGGGCAAGGGAGGCCTGGCGTGCTGCAGTTCATGAGGGTTGCAAAGACCTCCACGAATGGGCGACTGAACAATGAAGTGGCAAAACTCCACTGTAGGGCATAATTCCTACCTTGGACAGTTTCTACTTTGATCTACAGAAAAGATTGAAGTATTGGGAAGACTCGCATACAGGAATATAATTTTATATTCTTGGCGGGAGGTGAATCATTTATATTCAAATTTCCTCTGGAAGCAAAGGAACACAAATTAAGATTCCTGATAACTAGAATTGCTAGGTGGAGCCTTCAAAAAATATCCCAGAGAGACGGTTGAAACCTCCTGACACTCTTCAGCAGTGTAAATCCAAACAATGGCAGAGTTTCTCACAAGTGCAAAAGGCCACCCCGAGGAGCCCGAGGCATCGCAACCTTTGGATTGTAAGCAAAGCTTTTGCTGTGACATTCTCTTGCAGGGTTCAGAGAAGGCCTACCTGACTGCAACCTATGATGTGATGATGATGTGTGTGTGTTCAGTCATATCCAACTCTTTTCGACCTCATGGACTGTAGCCTGCCAGGCTCCTCTGTCCACGGAATTCCCCAGGCAAGAATACTGGAGTGGGCTGCCATTTCCTACTCCAGGGGATCTTCTTGACCCAGGGATCAAACCCCAGTCTCTTTTGTCTCCTACATTTCAGGCAGATTCTTTACCACTGGGCCACCTAGGAAGCAGACACCAGGTTAAATGCCACCTTGACTGGACACCCAAGGGGATGTTGTGGGGAGTGAGCAGAAACCCCACAGGTACCTAGAATAATTATTCAAAATGAATACAGATAATTTATAGAGAAAGTAAATAGATCATTGTCCAGGGAACAGAGGTGTGAGATGTGCCTTGGAAACAGCTGTTGGTAGGACTTGATGTGTTTCTCAGGGTCTCAGCCACAGCAAAGGAGGTGTTTCTCTGCTGGACACAAGGTGTAGGTTAAATATATTAACAAAGAGAGGAGATGTGAAAATGGAGGAGGAGGGAGAGCATTCTTCAAATAATCTCACAGAGCAATCCCAGAACTGAAAGTCCCTGGACTGCCCTCCTGCAAATCTGAGCCCTTGGGAAGTAAAGGAAAAAGGCCTCCCAGTAAGACATCATCCTCTTCTGGAGGCTGGGGGTTGGAAACAGAGCATAAGCAAGAGTCAGAGGTTGGCCATGTAGCCCCAGAATATTCCTGGAATCCTGAATGGCCCAGTGTGGTCCCTCTTTTGGAAGATGGTGAGCCTACTGTCCCAGGAAACCCACACAGGAGAAGCAGCCCTGGAATGTAGCAGGGTATGTGTTATTCCTAGGTTAGTTCTGAAGACCACAGTACAGCATCCTTCATCCCTCAGATGGAATCAGTTGTCTCCTCTAGGGTCGTCTGAAGGGCTGTCAAACTGAAGAAGAAATTCATAGGGGCTGGACTCCATCTAGGCCTGTTCATGCTGATCATGCTCAGCCACCTTTCCAATAGACACTGAACTCTGTGTTCAGTGCCTATGAACACAACAACAGAAGGATAAGACCCCCTCCAGACAGGGGAAACTTGAAGATCGTATCTAGGTTACTCATCACCTAAGAGAAAACATACACTAATCACCCCTTCCTCCAGACAAGCCATAAATTTTTCTGTATCTATCAGAGTGTAACCTCGGGTTTATTGATTATTGGCTAACTGTTTGACTGAGCACATGAGCACATAGCACGTGAATGATGGGCTTATTGGGATTGTATTTTCCTTGGTTTATGTAAGTCTCAAGGAATTTGGAGTGGTGGGTTCAGACACGTACACATGGGGTATAAAAGATTTTCATAAATGCTGGTCAGGGTCCTTGGCTAAGAGGAGACTCTGCCTTGGGCGCGCCCGTGTAATAAACTGCACTCCACTATCTGCATTGTCCTTCTGAGTGAGTTTGTTTCCGGGAATGCGTGGCTACAACAAACGACATCCTTCCCTGGCCCTCACCTTCATCTTTTCCAGTCTGGTCAAAGTGACATGCAGAGGGCAGGCTGTCAGCAAGGGCTGGCTGGAACTCTTGGGCACTGGCTGAAGCTCCTCTCCACAGGATGAATTTTTTCCTCATCAGAGAAGCTTCAGTTCTACTCTTAAGGCCTTTCAACTGATTGACTTGGACCTACCCAGATTATCTAGGATAATCTTTCTTATGGACAACTGGTTATGGAGTTTAATTATATCTACAAAATACCTTCATTTCAAAACCTAGATATCCATTGGAAGGACTGTTGCTGAAGCTGAAGCTCCAATACTTGTCCACCTGATGTGAAGAGCTGACTCATTGAAAAAGACCCTGATGTGGAGAAAGACTGAGGGCAGGAGGAGAAGGGGATGACAGAGGATGAGATAGTTAGGATAGATAGATAGAATCCATCACAGATTCAATGGACATGAATTTGAACAAACTCTGGGAGATAGCAGAGGACAGAGGAGCCTGGCGTGCAATCAATATTCCATGAGGTCCCAAAGAGTCGGACTTGACTTAGTGACTGAACACCACCACTACCACCTAGATTAGTGTTTGAATTCCTGGGGACGATAACCTAGCCAAGGTGACACTCAGAAAAAAGACCACTGGTTTCCCTGAGAGTTTACTCAAGCATACTGGAAGTGGGGTTTCTCTTACTTTCACTGTCAAAGCCTAAATCCACTGAATATACAATTCCCTGTTACAGGTTTTTGTAGTTTTCCTTTTTTTATGCACTTTGTTTTTCCAACATCTGGTTTCTATAGCTTTTGTTGAGAAGTCATTAATACTGTGTCATCGTTTCCTGGAAAGTAACACATTGTTCTTTGGCTGCTTTCAAGATTTTCTTGTTATCATCATCTTTTTAACAGTTTGACTACAACTTGCCTGGAGTGGTTTTCTTTTTATTTATTATGCTTAGGATTATTTAGGCTTCTAGAATCTACTAATGTTTTCCACCACATTTTGGCAGTTATCAGTCATTGTCTATGTTTTTTCTCTTCTCTTGTCTCCTCTTTTAAGTCTTCGATTTCACATATTTTGAAAATGTTTGAAACCATACCACAGGTCTCTGAGGTTCTGTTTACTTTTCTCCAATACCTTTTTGTTTCTGTTCTTTTTGTTGAATTGGGTAATTTTCTCAATATATTTTCAAGTTCAATGATTCTTCTGCTTTCTCCTTCTGCTGTTCTGTCCTTTTAGCATGCTTTGTTATATTTTTCAGCTCTAGGATTCTCCTTTTGTATTTTTAAGACCTCCTTTTATCTATTGAGATTCCCTATTCATCTTTTTCATTGATTTTCCTTTAATTCCCTGCATATATTTATGATTATTGCTTTGAAGTTTGTTAAACACAACATCTAGATTCAAAGTTTCTATTGATTCTTTCAGCCATTAGAATGAAACACATTTTCTTGTGTCTCTGCATGTCTACTAAGTTTTTTGATTCAAAATCAGACACTGTAGGCAATATATTCTAGCAGTGGTGAAGCCTGTTGTGTTCTTCAAGGGGGGTTTTGTTTATTTATTTTTGGTCTGCTGGTTTTTTTTTTTTTTTTTTCTATTCTAGTAATAAGTTAACTCGCTGTACTCAAACTGCAAACTTTTCTCTCCTGTAGTATGAAGCAGCTCACATTTTTATTCTGTTCTTATGGCTTCTCATTGCTTTTTTTAAAATTCTGGCACCTTGGCTAATTCCCTTATGTCTACATATCTTGGTGGCAGATTTTGAAGCACACTCTTTCCTTGTTTAAATTTTCAACTGCACTGCCAGCCTCAGACTCTGTCCCCTGATGTGGTAATCCCACAGGACTAGATCACTGCTGCCCAAGCTGTACATGATTTGCAAATACATTTAACAGGCAGCCAACACACAGACTTTGCTCCATGCAGCTCTATCTCATAAAATTCCTGTTTTCTGCCTTTTTGTTGTTTCTAAACAGAGCTCCCTGAGTTCTCCCTTACACATGCTTATATAGTTTAGTGATCAGTCAGGAATAAAAACAGTTAATATTCAGTTTTTATGACTCACTCTGACTGTGGTTTCTTGCTCCCAAGATATCTTTAAATTTTCACTTCTTTTCCAGCCTTGAACTCTTATCTCTGGCACCTGGAGCCAGTCAATGTATAGTTTTCTGTGGCCTTGGCCGTGAAAATTGGGAACTGCCCTTCAGCCAGAGTGTCACCACCTCACAAATCTTACCTCTTCTGGATGCAGTTTTTGGAGAATAAACTCTCCATATCCTATATGCTTTTGAACATTTTTATTGTGGTTTTAAATACCTGTTGACTTTTATTTAATATTTATTTTTATTTATTTGGCTGTGCCAGGTCTTAGCTATAACATAGATCTTTGATTTGGCATTCAAGATATTTAGTTGCCACATTTTAACTCTCAGCTGTGGGATCTAGTTCCCTGACCAGGGATTGAACCTGGGTCTCCTGCATTGGGAGCGTGGAGTCTGGGCCACTGGGCCACCAGGGAAGTCCCACCTGTTGACTTTTAAAAATATTTTATCTGGGTCATAAAATTGTTATTGTGAAAGGATTTGCATTAGCACTTCACATTGCCACGTTTCTGGAAGTTCTCCAAATAGCTTTAATTTGTAGTTCTCTTAACATGAGTGAAGTTAAACATCTTCTCAAGCTTTTAGCTTTATTCTTATATATATTTTTATGTCCTTTGCCTATTTTCTGCCATGTTTTTGGTCATTTTTTCCCCTTCAAATTTTAAGAGTTCTCTATATTTTAGGGACATCAGCCCTTTGTAATACACTAAATTTTCATTTATATTTGGGTCTGTTTCTAGACACTATTTAGTACCATCCAGTAAAAACAAGACCTGGAGCTGACTGTGGCTCAGATCATGAACTCCTTATTACCAAATTCAGGCTCAAATTGAAGAAAGTAGGGAAAATCGCTAGACCATTCAGGTATGACCTAAATCAAATCCCTTATGATTATACAGTGGAAGTGAGGAATAGATTTAAGGGCCTAGATCTTATAGAGAGAGTGCCTGATGAACTATGGAATGAGGTTCATGACATTGTACAGGACACAGGGATCAAGACCATCCCCATGGAAAAGAAATGCAAAAAAGCAAAATGGCTGTCTGGGGAGGCCTTATAAATAGCTGTGAAAAGAAGAGAGGCGAAAAGCAAAGGAGAAAAGGAAAGATATAAGCACCTGAATGCAGAGTTCCAAAGAATAGCAAGAAGAGATAAGAAAGCCTTCTTCAGTGATCAATGCAAAGAAATAGAGGAAAAGAACAGAATGGGAAAGACTAGAGATCTCTTCAAGAAAATTAGAGATACCAAGGGAACATTTCATGCAAGGATGGGCTCGATAAAGGACAGAAATGCTCTGGACCTAACAGAAGCAGAAGATATTAAGAAGAGGTGGCAAGAATACACAGAAGAACTGTACAAAAAAGATCATCACGACCCAGATAATCATGATGATGTGATCACTAATCTAGAGCCAGACATCTTGGAATGTGAAGTCAAGTGGGCCTTAGAAAGCATCACTACGAACAAAGCTAGTGGAGGTGATGGAATTCCAGTTGAGCTGTTTCAAATCCTGAAAGATGATGCTGTGAAAGTGCTGCACTCAATCTGTCCTCTGTACATAGAGAGACCTCTGGGCAGGGCTGGGGTGTTCCTTGATTGTGACATTGGGAGTGTAAGTTTTGTGGATGCTGCCAAGCACTCCCTCCTTTGGAGTACAATGATGGCGTGTGCACTTTCCCTGGCAGGTCCTTCATCTGCACTGGCCACAGGTGAGGATCTGAGTCACGGCCCAGACGGGATGCTCAGGACTCCTTCTCTGGCGGGGCCCTTGTCCAGTGCTGCAAAAGAATACTTCATTGTCTTTAGGCTCTTTCTACTGTAATGGACCCTCCTTTTTATATTATAAAGCAAGTGCCAACTGCCAACTTTTGTTGGTTTCTACTATCATCTTGACAGTGAAATCTTCCCTTATAGCCGTTTGTCTGGATTATATGAAATGGTTATTCACCTGCGCTGTGAGCTTGCTGGACTCAACAAAATATGACCATGTGCTTCCCATTTCCTGCATCCCAGGGCTTAAACAGCATGGACAGACCTTATCCCTAACCAGATCCAGGTCAGCCCCCAACCTTCTCCTCCTCCCTCGAAAACTGCTCTGTCCTACACATCTATTCACCCTCTGGGTGAAAACCGATTTGCAGGGAAATCTCCACTGACCCTGGAGACTGGGATAAGCATTTTTCAGAGAATCCAGAATTAGCAGGTCCTTTTTTACTACAATAATACAAAAAAAGTGCTTCATGAGGGGGACTGGACAAATCTTTGCCTGAAGAAATTAATAAATAAATACTCCTTATTGGAAAGGAGGTTTGCAGTAGAAGTTAGGGACTAGAGTCTAAAAGTTTAAGTTTTCAAGATTTGAAAGTGGATGTCAAAAACTAAATAGATTACACACATTGAGCTTAAGTGTATTTGTATGTTGGAGGCTCGGTTAAGCATAGATATATAAGTGTGGGGGTGATTGTGGGTATTGCAATCATACTGGTGGTATGTTACTCTTTTTTATTATTTTAATTTAGAATTATCACCTGGGCATGAAGGATGGGATGGGATGGCAGGGAGCACGTCTGTTCCCATTTTCTGATCATACAATAGAGCATTTCTTTTAATTTAAATATTTTTGCCCCATACTGAATTACATATTCACCATTGTATTTCTAGCACTAAAGATACTTTCTAAATGTATATTCTGTCTCTTATACACATCTAGATGTGTATAAGAGACAGGGAACAAAAGTTATGACCAACCTAGATAGCATATTCAAAAGCAGAGACATTACTTTGCCAACTAAGGTCCGTCTAGTCAAGGCTATGGTTTTTCCTGTGGTCATGTATGGATGTGAGAGTTGGACTGTGAAGAAGGCTGAGTGCCGAAGAATTGATGCTTTTGAGCTGTGGTGTCGGAGAAGACTCTTGAGAGTCCCTTGGACTGCAAGGAGATTCAACCAGTCCATTCTAAAGGAGATCAGTCCTGGGTGTTCTTTGGAAGGAATGATGCTAAAGCTGAAACTCCAGTACTTTGGCCACCTCATGCAAAGAGTTGACTCATTGGAAAAGACTCTGATGCTGGGAGGGATTGGGGGCAGGAGGAGAAGGGGACGACCGAGGATGAGATGGCTGGATGGCATCACGGACTCGATGGACGTGAGTCTGAATGAACTCCAAGAGATGGTGATGAACAGGGAGGCCTGGCGTGCTGCGATTCATGGGGTCGCAAAGAGTCGGACACGACTGAGCGACTGAACTGAGTTTTAAGCATGAAGATGTTATCATGTTTATGTGTTATCACAAGTCCCTCTCATGTCTTTTTTCAAGTTAGTGTCACATATTTATTTTTCTATATGAACTTTACTACCAACTTCTCAAGTCTTATAAAATATTTGGTATTGTTTTTATTGGGACTATGTTACATTAAAAAATGAACTCAGGGAGAACTAATATTTTCATGATGTTGAGCCATTTTAAAAAAAGGGGATGTTTATTAAGTCTAACTTTGTGTCTTTCAGGAGTGTTTTAAAGATTTTCTCATATTGTTTTTGCACATTTATTGTTAAGTTTATTCAAGTTACAGTAGATTCTCATTATTGATGGATTTCCGTATTTGTGATTCACCTAGTCACTAAAACATCTTTGTAACTCCAAAATCAATACTCAAAGCATTTTGTAGAATATGCATATGCTCAGAGTGGTGGTGAATACTTAGGTCATCTTTCTGCCTCTCATTTCAGCTCTTATACGGTAAGAAGATATCCTTTTCATGGCAAATTTAGTGCCATATTTTTTCACATTTTTGTTTACTGCTGGTGATTTCACTGTTTAAAATGAAGCAGAGTTGAAGCGCTGTCTAGTGTTCATAAGTGCAAGAAGGCTGTGATGTAGCTTACAAAGAAAATATATATTCGCTTCCTTCAAACAGGAGTTTTAGTGCTGTTAGCCATGAATCCTATGTTAACAAATCAACAACACATATTAAATAAAGTGTCTTTGTTGATCAGTTGGTGGAAATGATGTGACCAGAGGCTCACAGGAAACTAACCCCTAAGAACCATAATTCAGTATATGCTAAATTTAGTTTTAGAGGTAACTTTATAGAACCTAAATGCCATTCAAAATATGAGATTTATGAGAATTGACTATATTTAATTTTCTTAGTTGCTGTTGTAAATGAGGTTTTCTCTATCAATATATCTTCTAATTGATCTTTACTTGTGTGTATGAAAACTGTATTGATTTTCATACAGAAACTGTATGATTTCTGTATATTAAATTTCTATCCTGCCACCTCACTGAATTTTTTGCTTGTTTCAATTAGTATCAATATTACCACTTATTCTCTCAGGTTTTTCAGGTATATTCTCTTTTCATGTGAAAATATAATTTTATTTTTCAATTCTATTCTAATTAATTTTCTCATCCAATTGTTTTGGCTACAACTCCTCCCCCTTTTTATAAGGATGGGTTTTCATCTATGTTGAACTGCTCTGAGTTAGTAATGGAATTAAGTTATTGCACAGACTCTCAAGTTGAAAGGAACTTAGAAGTACTGTTGGGGATTCTGTCATTTGATGCATGAATCTTTTTTTACATCACTCAAGTGGTCATCTAGTCTCTTCTTGAACCATCTGTTCCCCTTCTTCTGGTAAGAGCTTATCACCCTGTACTCATTCCACATAGCTCTGTGTGGCTATCAATCACTCCATCCTGATGCCTCTGCTCCTGGTTTTTAATCCCAGCCAATTATAAAGGGTAGCTATAAAATCTGTATATATAGTTATTATTTTTTAACAGATCTAATCTCTTTTATTACTTCTTCTGTCATATGCTAAAAGTGCAGGTTTATTCAGTGAAAATCAAATACACAAGTTACCTGAGGCAATGCATACAGATGCACATGTAAGGATGGCTGGTAATGCATCTCCTGCCTTTGCTGGAGCCTGGAAACTGTTTCTAGACAGTATATCAGGCACTCACAGGGCTCACTTTGTCTGTTTCCCAGAGATCAATGCTTCTGTCCAATGTTTTGGAAACTGTTACATACATTTTTATCAGGTGGTTTTTTGTTTCAGGTGAGGGATGGGCGTAATGGTAGAAATCTAATTTCTGTTATTCCACATTGGCTGGAAA
This sequence comes from Cephalophus harveyi, assembly GCA_006410635.1. Lineage (NCBI taxonomy): Eukaryota > Metazoa > Chordata > Mammalia > Artiodactyla > Bovidae > Cephalophus > Cephalophus harveyi. The sequence continues at coordinate 85,268 of SJYT01071263.1, read as the reverse complement.
TGGAAATACATCGATTATTGCAGTTTTCCCAGCACAAAGAACTGGGCATTATTACTGAAGGACAGCACGTTGAACATATCACTTAATGGCATTGAGCATATCATGCACTGTAATGTAATATCAATATGCTATTATGAATATTTGTCCTGTAGTTCATCTTTGCATCCCCATGGAAACAGAGAGAGAAAGAATAGTATAATGGTTTCTCTGCAGCCAGGCACACTGTCAGCACTCAACTGTTTACTGAATAATTGAATGGATACAAGCAGGCTTACATGAATGCACACATGCATGAAAGAATCACTATGACCAAGTGAATGGTTTCTTTCCTACCCCATCAGTCCTCAGCTGTACAGACCAAACCCAGATGACTGCTCCAGTATCTTCCTGCTGGGGTTCTGAGTGACAGGATGTCCAGTGACAGGATGCTCTCCCCAGCCTTGTTCCAGATCATTTCCTCACTTCTCAATTCCTTCCTCCTTGTATTACTGATGCATTTTAACCTGATCCCCTTTTTCTTTCATATTTTTTGGAACTGCATTCCTCCTTGAAATTCTTCACCATAACCCTGGTGACCCCTCCTGGCTTTTAGGAATGTAAGCATCACTTTTAATTAGATTATGAATTTTAGAGTATCACAACACTGCCCTCGGAGAAGGCAATGGCACCCCACTCCAGTACTCTTGCCTGGAAAATCCTATGGATGGGAGACTGGTAGGCTGCAGTCCATGGGATCGTGAAGAGTCGGACACGACTGAGCGACTTCACCTTCACTTTTCACTTTCATGCATTGGAGAAGGAAATGGCACCCCACTCCAGTGTTCTTGCCTGGAGAATCCCAGGGACAGGGGGAGCCTGGTGGGCTGCCATCTATGGGGTCGCACAGAGTCGGACACGACTGAAGCGACTTAGCAGCAGCAACAACACTGCCCTATCTTTTCTATTTGGAGAAAGCATCCAATATTTTTCTTATTAATAATCTGTACCCTATTGTTATATAGTCCCAGGGCTACTACTGACTAGGAGAAGAGCATTTGGGAGACTATTTTATTTTTGAAATTAATGAAGCTGAGTCTTCACTGGTGGTCCAGTGGTTAAGAAACTGCCTTCCAATGCAGGAGACGCAGGTTTGATCCCTGATAGGGGAACTAAGATCTCAAATGCTGCAGGGCAACTAAGCTCTCAAGCCACAACTAGACAGTCTGTGTGCTGTAACTAGAGAAGCCCACGCTTCAGTGGAGACCCAGTGTAGCCAAAAAATAAATAAATTAAAAAATAAATAAACCAACCTTCTCATCACTTATCTCCAGGAAGCTGCAAGGAGAACTGCCTTTCATCTACACTGAGAGGGGAAAAAATAAAATTAATGAAGCTAATTTTACTAAACAATTATTGAATAGAAGTGAATATTTTTGTATGTCTTTGCCAAAGTGTGTTAAAAGAAAACAGTAACAAACAGTCCAATCGTTTTGAAATGTTTCTAATGTAAGAGTCTTTATTCTGGTTCCACGCTCAATTAGAAGTACCTACAACAGACTTCAGACAAAAATAATTAGGGTGGGCTCAATAAAAATTTTCAGACAGCAAAATAGGTAATGTTCAGTTTTACAGCTCTCAGACAAGTTACTAGGTCTTGATTTCAGTCCTAACATTTAATGATAAAATATGATTATGATGAGATAATCAATGTAAAATGAGATTGCAAGCTTGGATTAGAACTACAGAATTTTAAGATTAGAACTACAGATTTCAAAAAACTTGAAAACCCTATGAGGGTGATCTGTCAGATTAAACTTCTGTGTGTATGTCTACTGGAAGATGGTATTCTATCAGTTTTGTGAGGACAGGGTAAATAATAGGATGAAGAATGCCTCAGAAAAGTCAAAACCAATAGGCTCAACTAGATCCAGGCAGGGACAACTACCTTTGTCACAACCAGGGCAGGCGAGGACAGAGTGGAGTGTGGCCTTACCTCAGCAGAGGGGCTGGTTCCTCAGCGTCGGATGGCTGAGGGCTGCCCCGAAGGAACGCTGGTGCTCGTGAACGTGGATGGCACTAGACTGCTTTCCGGTTTCTCAGTGGTGCTACTCAGCCCTCGGCTGTGGGTCCTTGATGAGGGCAGGGCAGGGCTTTTCCCAGTGTGGGTGTGGCAGCGATGGCATGGCTGGTTGACTCCTAGACCCCGGGCTGAGGACATTCTCTGGGGAAGTGATGTAACCATTACTTAAGGGTGTTTGAGGTTTTGCTGAGCTGGGGCCTAAACTGACCTGGAAACTGGGGTGTGAGCTCACATGCACTATCCTTGAGGGAGACTTCAGGGTGTTCCTGGGAGACATGATGTCCCCCTCCCAGCCTGGGCTTCGGGTGTCTCTTAGGGTGGGAGTCTCGGGACCTGTTGCCACGGGAAGAGTCATCTGAGTCTGAGGAGACCACCTCCTGGAGAGGGAGCCTCTTGCTGGCTTTCTTTTTCTTCCTTCTAGGGTTCTCTTGTTTTGTAGCTTGTAAATCCCCTGTGTTAACTTCTTTGATTGGCCATACTAGGAGAGAAGAGTTCCTTGTGTCCGTATCGTCCCTAGAGAGAGAGAGAGAGAGAAAGAGAGAGAGATCAAGGTTATCCTGGTTTTGATGGCTGCTGTGTCTACAGAGATGTCCAAGTTAAGAAATATCAAGTGTGGGTGAGGATGTGGAGAAAAAGTAACCCTTTTGCACTGCTGGTAGGAATGGAAACTGGTAGTGCCACTGTAGAAAACAGCATGGACGTTCCTCAAAAAAATAAAAGTAGAACAATATTTTTGATCCAGCAATTCTACTTCTGGGCATATAGCCAAAGAAAATGAAATCAGTATCTTGAAGAGATATCTGCATTCCCATATTCACTGCAGCATTATTTACAATTGCCAAGATATGGAAACAACCTAGATGTCCCCTGGTGGATGAATGGATAGAGAAAATGTGACATATGTGGAATATTATTCAGCCATAAGAAAGAAGGAAATTTGCCATTTGTGACAACATGGATGGATCTTGAGGGCATTATGCCAATTGAAATATGTCAGACAGAGATAGACAAATACTATACGATCTCACTCATACGTGAATCTAGAAAGAGCCAAACTCATAGAAAGGGACAATAGTATGGTGGTTGCCAGGGTCTGGCGGCAGGCGGAGGGGAAGGGGGTGGTGGTGGGAGAAACAGGGAGATGTTGGCCAAAGGGTATAAAAAAATAAAATATATTGGGCAATTTATTTATATTGAAGTGTTGTCCTTCAAAAAAGGCACCTTGGGAACACCATGATCCCTTCGCAACCATGCCATCATGGCGCACCATTTCAGGAACTTGCCTTTTTCAGAGGCTTCAGGGCAAAGTAAGGACACCAGAGGCCTGGTATTCAACCTTATTTGGTTCCCATAATCAGTATCTGCCACCTTGATTGCCTACCTTTCATGCTGAATAACTTTGACCATGGTTGTTTCAGATCCTTTTGGAAATTGTCAAGAGAAAAATCAGTAGAGTGAGAAAAGATTTTTAGTTATTTTCAGGTAGAAAATCCCTCTTCCGTGGTCTGAATCTCAAACCACATGTGATACTTTACAAAGACTGGCTCAAGGACTCAGGAGGTAATTTCCAAAAGAGATTAAAAAATTGGCCTGCCCACTTTATACCCATTAGGATAGCTATTGCCAAAAAAAGAAAAAGCAACACCAAGAAGTAACAAGTGTTGATAAGGATGTGGAGAGATTGGAATGCTTGTGATGGAAATGTAAAATGGAACAGCTGCTGTGGGAAACAGTGTGGCAGGTCCTCAAAATACTAAAAATAGAATTACATAATCCAGAAATTCCACTTATTTCTGGGAATAAGTGGAATTTATCCCCAGGGACCCAAACAGATATCTTTACATGGTAATTACTCTTGAAACAAGGAACTAAGGATGGTTTTTAGTCTTTTTGTTTTTAATTCCTAAATTATATTGACTATGGAATTGACTTTTGGAATAGGAATAAAATAATTTAACAATCTGACTGCAATGTGGGAGACCTAGGTTTGATCCCTCAGTCAGAAAGGTTCCCTGGAAAAGGGAATGACTACCCACTCCAGTATTCTTGCCTGGAGAATTCCATGGACAGAGGAACCTGGTGGGCTACAGTCTACGGGGTTGCAAAGAGTCAGACACGACTGAGTGACTAACACACACACACACACAAGTTGTAAGGATTAGAATAAAAATGGATTAGGGTTTTGATCAAGGAGAAGACTTTAGATAAACCAAGCAGATGCTGGGCCACTTTATCATACTCTCCAAAAGGACTGATGTTGACCAAGTTCAAGATATTCCACAAGGAAATGTCCACTCGTGGGATGGCCAGCAGAGTAGGTGTGAAATGAATCTGATGTGAAAATTCTTATCCATTCCCCCCATGCACCCTCACTTTGCTCTGCAGGGAGGGGAAGGGCGGCCATCTCCTCACTTCAGTCAGGGGACATTCTCCACCAGCACATCTAGAAGGACCCTGCTAGGTGGTTCTCTTTTGCCCTGTGTGTATTCAGTCGCTCAGTCATGTCTGACTCTTTGCGACATTTTTGGACTGTAGTCTGCTATGCTCCTCTCAATTGAAATATGTCAGACAGAGATAGACAAATACTATACGATCTCACTCATACGTGAATCTAGAAAGAGCCAAACTCATAGAAAGGGACAATAGTATGGTGGTTGCCAGGGTCTGGCGGCAGGCGGAGGGGAAGGGGGTGGTGGTGGGAGAAACAGGGAGATGTTGGCCAAAGGGTATAAAAAAATAAAATATATTGGGCAATTTATTTATATTGAAGTGTTGTCCTTCAAAAAAGGCACCTTGGGAACACCATGATCCCTTCGCAACCATGCCATCATGGCGCACCATTTCAGGAACTTGCCTTTTTCAGAGGCTTCAGGGCAAAGTAAGGACACCAGAGGCCTGGTATTCAACCTTATTTGGTTCCCATAATCAGTATCTGCCACCTTGATTGCCTACCTTTCATGCTGAATAACTTTGACCATGGTTGTTTCAGATCCTTTTGGAAATTGTCAAGAGAAAAATCAGTAGAGTGAGAAAAGATTTTTAGTTATTTTCAGGTAGAAAATCCCTCTTCCGTGGTCTGAATCTCAAACCACATGTGATACTTTACAAAGACTGGCTCAAGGACTCAGGAGGTAATTTCCAAAAGAGATTAAAAAATTGGCCTGCCCACTTTATACCCATTAGGATAGCTATTGCCAAAAAAAGAAAAAGCAACACCAAGAAGTAACAAGTGTTGATAAGGATGTGGAGAGATTGGAATGCTTGTGATGGAAATGTAAAATGGAACAGCTGCTGTGGGAAACAGTGTGGCAGGTCCTCAAAATACTAAAAATAGAATTACATAATCCAGAAATTCCACTTATTTCTGGGAATAAGTGGAATTTATCCCCAGGGACCCAAACAGATATCTTTACATGGTAATTGCTCTTGAAACAAGGAACTAAGGATGGTTTTTAGTCTTTTTGTTTTTAATTCCTAAATTATATTGACTATGGAATTGACTTTTGGAATAGGAATAAAATAATTTAACAATCTGACTGCAATGTGGGAGACCTAGGTTTGATCCCTCAGTCAGAAAGGTTCCCTGGAAAAGGGAATGACTACCCACTCCAGTATTCTTGCCTGGAGAATTCCATGGACAGAGGAACCTGGTGGGCTACAGTCTACGGGGTTGCAAAGAGTCAGACACGACTGAGTGACTAACACACACACACACACAAGTTGTCAGGATTAGAATAAAAATGGATTAGGGTTTTGATCAAGGAGAAGACTTTAGATAAACCAAGCAGATGCTGGGCCACTTTATCATACTCTCCAAAAGGACTGATGTTGACCAAGTTCAAGATATTCCACAAGGAAATGTCCACTCGTGGGATGGCCAGCAGAGTAGGTGTGAAATGAATCTGATGTGAAAATTCTTATCCATTCCCCCCATGCACCCTCACTTTGCTCTGCAGGGAGGGGAAGGGCGGCCATCTCCTCACTTCAGTCAGGGGACATTCTCCACCAGCACATCTAGAAGGACCCTGCTAGGTGGTTCTCTTTTGCCCTGTGTGTATTCAGTCGCTCAGTCATGTCTGACTCTTTGCGACATTTTTGGACTGTAGTCTGCTATGCTCCTCTGTTCATGGGATTTTTCAGGCAAGAATACTGAAGTGGGGTGCCATTTCTTTCTCCAGAGGATCTTCCTGACCCAGGGATCGAACCCACATCTCCTGCATTGCAGGCAGATTCTTTACTGTCTGAGCCACCAGGGAGGCTTAAGCCAAAACTGAGTTAAATTTAGTGCCCTATTGTCTTCCACTATAGAGTTAACTTGGTAACAAAATAAACAGGCCAACGCTATAGCGGGTGTCTGGGGAGCCAGCCACCGTGTCTTCATTGGCTCTTCAGAGAAGCTGGTTCGACTTCAGGGAAGAGTTCTGAGCCTCCTGTCCACGCTCTCCTTAGCTTAAAACCCAATGCATTTCCTTGACCAGGCATTGTCAGCTTGCCCATATTCTTGCCAGTTCCCTGAGGTCTCAGTTCTGTTCTGCTCTAAGTGTGTCTCTGTCAGTAAGACCATCTTGGTAAATGAAGAACAGGGGGACTTCTGGGGTGGGCACTGAAGAGATGTTTGAAGAGGATCAGGAGGCCCCGGGGTTTTGACAACAGAAGGGGCAGAAAGTGGAGAAAATGGTAAGAAAATGCAGTTGCTGGGTTTTCCTGGTGGTCTAGTGGTGAAAGTCTGCCTGCCAACGTGGAGGACATGGGTTTGATCTCTGGCCTGGGAAGATTTCACATGCCTCGGGGCAACGAAGCCCACACACCACATCTATGGAGCCTGTCTGTGCTCTAGAATCTGTTCTCTGTAATAAGAGAAGCCACTGCAATGAGGAGCCTGAGCACAGCAACTGGAGAGTAGCCCCTCCTCACCGAAACCAGAGAAAGCCCTCCTGCAGCAACAAAGACCCAGCACAGCTGAAATAAATCAATCATTTGAAAAAAAAAAAAAAGGCAAAGGCAGTTGCCATCCAAATGGCTCCCCCTGGCTCTCAGGGGTAATGGATCTCCATGACTCTGTGTTCTGGTCCCAAGAACTACACACCTTCAGAGGACAGGTAATGGCATTTTCCCCTCCGGATATGGCAGGGCACTCAATCATAGGGTTACTGCTGGACTGCTTATCTTTTAGGCCTTGGAAATGAGGCTCCTGATCTGACCAGAATGGACCGAGGCTGCTAATGACATACAGAGGCTTAATGATTTCAGAGGCAAGCTCCTTTTAAGGGAAAAATAGTCAGTAGTGACCAGGCGAGATGGTGGGAAGTGATTCATCTCAGGTAGTGTCAGAGTCTGCACAGAATCTTGAAACTTTAATCAATGACTTATGTCCCTGCTGTCAGGAAGGCAGTGTGAGGCCAGGCTACATGGATAAAGGGAGGAGTGTTCAACAACATGGGAATTATCATCACCTGTGGGGGCACAGTCTTAATTCAAACAGCTTGATGGAAAATTACTAAACTGCTCAAAGAATGATAACGAGAGGCTAGTATTTTGTGTAATAGGAATTAAGAGCTGGCCACAGACCCAGACAAACCACATCTGAACTCTTGGAGGAGGGTCCCCCAACCACAACTCTTATCGCCAACTGCATCCCACGAAGACCACATGGTTATTATAATCATGCATCAAGGAAAGAACACTCTTACCTCCAGGATCTTATGACCAACAGCTTACTTCCGATACCCAATGATTGTCCCTCAGCACAGAGACAATAATTAGTTCACTTTGGCTTTCCTGAGATCACATTTAGAATGTTGCTAAATTTTTTTCAAGAAATCAGACTTCCTCTACAGTGAATTTTCTTAAAGAGGAGCCCTGCAGGCAATCTGCCCAGGTTGTGCTCTGTCAAGAAGAAAGGGAAGGACTTCCCTGGTGGCACAGTGGATAAGAACCTGCTTGCCAATGAAGAAGACATGGGAAGATCCCACATGCCGTGGGGCAACTAAGCTCGTGCACCACAACTACAGAACCTGAGCTCTAGAGCTGTGCTCTGCAACAAGAGAAGCCACCACAATAAGACTGCACACCGCAACTAGAGAACAGTCCCTGCTCTCCACAGCTAGAGAAAACCTGAGCACAGCAATGAAGTCCCAGCACAGTCATAAATAAATTTTTAAAAATTTCAATAAAGGAAGGGAAGATGGATTCCAGCTCTGTTGGGAGGGTTTTCCAACTAGTTCCATGGCATCAGGGGCATGGATTCAGCTGCCAGAGCTGCCCTGCCCAGAGGAGCACGTGGTCTCCAGCTGTGGTGGTTGAATAACACCAGTAGGGGCAAGTCCTTTCACTGGAGGAAACTGGAAGTCCGAGCATTAAGCCCACCAGGCACACTTTCCTGGAAGGAGCAAGAAGCCACAGCCTTCTGATGTAAACAGGATCCTGGGAGAGGTAGTCAAGGAGACTGAAGACATGAATCTCCTGCTGGTGAGAAGGAAGGATGCCAAAAAGTGGGGAACATTCCTTCCAGTCCACTTGCTTTGGGGAGTTAGAAAAAATTACATGTATGTTCTCTAAATGGGGAAAGCCATAGAAAGGTTAGGGGATGCTGTGAAATATAGAAAAAGCTCAGGGACTTTCCTGAAGGTAAGGCACAGCAAGAGTGGTCATTTCCCTCCACCAGACACACCTCTTTCAGAAGCACCATCAGAGAACACAGTCATTGGGTTGCAAAGGAAAGAGGAAATTGGAACAGCTTCACAAACATGGTGATACTAAAACTATCTCCTTTAAGGATTCGTTATTTGGAATTTAGTGAACTTGGTAATTGGAGAAGGCAATGGCAAGCCACTCCAGTACTCTTGCCTGGAAAATCCCATGGATGGAGGAGCCTGGTAGGCTGCAGTCCATGGGGTCGCTAGGAGTCGGTCGCGAGTGAGCGACTTCACTGTCACTTTTCGCTTTCACACAATGGAGAAGGAAATGGCAACCCACTCCAGTGTTCTTGCCTGGAGAATCCCAGGGACGGGGGAGCCTGTTGGGCTGCCGTCTATGGGGTCGCACAGAGTTGGACACGACTGAAGCGACTTAGCAGCAGCAGCAGCAGCAGAACTTGGTAATACATTTTGCAAACCAAACTTATTATGAGGCTTTAAGAATCATTTCAGTGTCAAATTTTGAAAATGAAAAATTTGTATCAGCTGCAGCCATATTCAATCAATGTTGAACTCTTCACCTTCCAAATACTGTTCTTCCTGCCTTTCACTATGTAACACCCTCATGAGGAACCAGAATAGGGGTTTGCTGAAAATAGTCTGTCAGCCCCAACTGAAGACGCCAAGAAGGAAGAAAAAAAGGACGGGCAGAGGGTGGAAAGTTGGATATCTGGCACTCTGGTCCATAGCTGTCTGGGGCCATGTACCCCTGGTCTCACCAACCCCAAATGGTTGGTTATAGTGGATTTGATATTTTTTTTATTTTATATTTCATTATTTATTTTTTAATATAAATTTATTTATTTTAATTGGAGGCTAATTACTTTACAGTTCTGTAGTGATTTTGCCATACATTGACATGAATCCGCCATGGGTGGACACGTGTTCCCCATCCTGAACCCCCCTCCTTCTTCCCTCCCCATCCCATCCCCTTCTGGGTCATCCCAGTGCACCAGCCCTGAGCACCCTGTCTGATGCATGGAACCTGGACTGACGATACATTTCACATATGATAATATACATGTTTCAATGCCATTCTCCCAAATCATCCCACCCTCTCCCTCTCCCACAGAGTCCAAAAGACTGTTCTATACATCTGTGTCTCTTTTGCTGTCTCACATATAGGGTTATCATTACCATCTTTCTAAATTCCATCTATATGCATTAGTATACTGTATTGCAGAGAAGGCAATGGCACCCTAGTCCAGTACTCTTGCCTGGAAAATCCCATGGACGGAGGAGCCTGGTAGGCTGCAGTCCATGGGGTCGCCAAGAGTCAGACACGACTGAGCGACTTCACTTTCACTTTCCTGCATTGGAGAAGGAAATGGCAAACCACTCCAGTGTTCTTGCCTGGAGAATCCCAGGGACGGGGGAGCTTGGTGGGCTGCCGTCTGTGGGGTCGCACAGAGTTGGACACGACTGAAGCAACTTAGCAGCAGCATACTGTATTGGGATTTGATATTTTAAAACAAAATTTTGTCAAGTGATGTCCTGTTGGAGTTGTAACCTACAATTCATTTCTTTAATTAGTCCTTTGAAGAAAGCACCATAATTTTTTTTAATGGTCTCATTTAGTGCAATGGTGTGAAGATCTGCTAAAGAACAAAAGGAGGTGGTACATTTAGAAAGTCAGTGAGAAAGACAGAGAATGAAATCATGGTTGCCAGGGGGCAGGGGAAGGATTCAAAGAAGGGATAGTTAGGGAGTTTGGGGTGGACATGTACACATTGCTGTATTTAAAATGGATAGCCAATAAGCACCTACGGTATAGCACAGAGAACTCTGCTCAATGTTATACGGCAGCCTAGATGGGAGGGGAGTTTGGGGATGGGAATGGATACATGTGTATGTATGGCTGAGTCCCTTGCTGTTCACCTGAAACTATCACAACATTGTAATTGGCTATAACCAATACAAAATAAAAAGTTTTTTTTTTTTTTAAAGAACCATCTGCTCCAAATGTATGAAAATCATACAAAGTAAAGATATCTTAGGGAAAAAAAAAAAGAGCAGGTAAGAAAGCTTCTAATGAGAAAGGACCTACCAGAAGGAAATTCCAGTGTAGATACAAAATCAAATCTACGCCTTTATTCTGTGTGCTCACATCTGCCAGCTCCGATTATGGAAACAGAGACAGATTAAGCTCTGAATTTAGCAGGCTGGATGCGACCTCTGCTTAGGAGAATTAAATGCCATCTCTTGCTAGCAGAGAGGCAGCCAGAGCAACAAAACACTGGAAATTACAAAGGGGGACAAGAGAGTCAGTGAATGTTTCTGCTATGTAAAGACCCAGAAGCTGGGGTAGGTCACTAGCATCGGAGAGTTTTAAATAAGGCCTGGGGCAGTACTAAGGTAGAAAATAATGAAAGGCTTTCATTTTAATTCTAAAATAGTGATTGATAATCTTGAGTTTAATGAAGATGGTTGATACCTAGACCCATGTATCCATATCCTTACTGTAATTTGGATATGAAATTGTTTGAGTAGGATTTTGAGATGAACAAAAAACAGTGCTATTATTTAAAAATGAAATATTCATCTAGAAAAAGGATTGTAACATCTATTTTCAACAATCATACCTAATAAAAGCTTTTCTGTGGAACTACATGCCCCTCAAGGAGTCTTGCTGGGTATCCCCTAGTATTTGTTCATCTGTTCATTCTTCGAATTGTCCTTGGATACATCTTGCAGGCTGGACCCTGGCAACCAGGATATAGAAGTAGATCCTGGCCCCTGCTTTCAAAGACTCATGTCCAGTGAGAGTGATGACCATGAAAGTGTATGGCCCAAGACAAGGCAACAGTCTCATAATGAAAATGTTTACAGGAGGCAGTGGGATCCCCTCCCCATAGAGGACTGGAGTTCCAGAACATCACACAGGGGCAATGGGATGCTTGCCTTTGATATTGGAATTCCCCAGGCAGCCAAGGGCAAGAGCAGCATTCCAGGGAGGGAATACTTAGCCTATGCAGAGGCACAGGGCTTTGAAAAAGCACAGCATGGGGAGAAAACTACAAGTTTATAAATTTAGTATGGTTAGTGTGCAGAGGGTTTTTGGGAGGATAGTTGGGGAGTAGTTAGGGGAAAAGTAAGGCCAGGTAGGTAGGTTTGGTTCAGGTCAATAAGAAGCTAAGCAAAGTTAAGAGGAGGCATTTCAGGGAGGAAGGAGCTTTAGTGGGGGAGGGGCGAGAGCAGATTTGCCTGTGAGGAGGATTCTTCTGCCCACCCCTCAGGATAGATGGCTGGACAGCAAGGCAGGAGGAAGCCTCCTGACCTAAGGTAGCACATGTGCAGCAGTGCTGAGAAATATTTGCAAGCTGTTTATAGAATACGTCTGTCTTTAAATAAATCCACTTCTTACCTATGGCTGTCTCTCACTGAATTCTTTCTGCAATGAGACATTAAGAACCTGAGCTTCGTTAAGTCCTGAGACCAGAAGTGTGGTCTCAGTTAAAACACAGTGGGTTCAAGTTCCAGTCTGGGTTGTGCGGTTTCAGATCTGGGTGGTGAAGGGAGTCCAGGGTAGTTGACTGAGCAAGGACCCCAGACTGAGCAAGACCCCAGTGGGGTACAGATCTATTAGGGGAACTACTGACTGAAACTGCCTGCCCTGGCCAGGCACCATAGTAACCACTTGCATGAGTTATCTCAAGCAGGAGGTCCTGGTAAGGAATGTGGAACTAGCAAGCTTACCACCAACTAGAAGAATTCGGTGAAGGTCAAAAGGAGAGAGGAGACTCCAGTCCACATGTCCTACCAATCTCCCAGAATCCTATTGGCTGGAATCCATCTTGGCTGAGTGATGTGTGCACCACTAGGAGGGACCCTGAATCAGAATGACTGGCCAGAGACAACCCAGAAACTAATCCCATCACCATAAAACCGAGACTGGGAGCCACATGGCGGAGTAGTCCTCCTGTGTTTCCTTGCCCTGCTGCTCTCCACAGAGGAGCCCCTTCCCGATGAAGTCTCTTGCTTTGTCAGCACATGTGTCTCCTCAGACAATTAATTTCCAAGTGGTAGACAAGCCCCCACTTTTGGATTCTGGAAGAGGTCCCTCTTCCTGCAACAGACATACTGGGCAGATCAGTGTAGGACAAGGAGGGACTCTGACATCAGAGGGAGGGATCCGGGCTTCCACAAGCCCAGAGGTGGGGAAAGCAGCACAGTGAGGGAATGTCTGGTGGTTTCTGTCTATGAAGCACAGGTGAGGCCATGGGGATGCGGAAGGTTGGCACCCAAAGATGGCCCAACCTGTGCTCAAGGTCACCTCCAAGGTCATGGCTCTGGCTCCAACTTTGATGCTCCTTGTTGGTCCCAGGGACTTGGGTTCTTGCCTACTCTCCAGGTCTCAGCTTTTTCTTACTGATTTTGCTTTAATCCACCTTTCCAGCTTTTAGTGATCCTGTTGCCTCAGATAAAAATGTGTTCACTCCACTGTTACCCCAGGAAACTACCACCCACCCACATTCACTAGGGCACAGGTAAGCCAGGACCTGCACCCTACTCTCACCCACCATGCGGAGAGGCAACCGGTGATTGGTCCCAAGTGCAGCTTAATCTAACCTGTGCGTTTTGGTAAGATTTCATCTCGGAAGGCCTTGAGTCCTTACCAATAAAAGGAAAATAATTCCTTCAGATTTACGACAGGATTGAATGCTTTTCTGAAAGGTCAGTAAAATACATAATGTTGAATTTGAGACTAGAACCAGATAGACAAACAGCCAGCAGATAAAAGGTGTGATGTGGAAGGAACCATCATCCTAGACTGGCATTTTAGCAGGAAATCCTCACTTTTGCTTTTCTCCCCAAGCATTTAGAGATCATGGATCTCAACTCAGAAGCAGATGAAAAGTGCAAAGACATAAATCAAATTCAGAAAGTAAGAAGTTGGGTCCACTTACACTTTTGAATCCTCCTGAATTGGGGGTGAGTTAATATGAGAACAAGAGAGAGCATATTTGTTTTGGCTGATCTTAATGAGTGCACTCCGAGGGCAAAATTCCTGTAATAATACCAAAAGAGTTCGTTCAATTTAAATCAGAAATGTCCACAATTCAGATGTGATTTTATTTTTCTAGTACAGCCCACTGTAATAGCTACCAGCCATTTTCCTGTTCTGGTGACACTTAAGAGAGTGGTTTGAATGCAGAGTCTAACTTGGTAATTTTATGCTGAATAAAAGTCATCATTGAATCCTTTCTGTCATTTTTCCGCATTCTGGATCATTTGCCAAGTTCACCCCCCTAAGATGCATGTGTGATGAAAAACACACACTATTTCATATAACTATCTTCCTTTCCATCTTAACTTCAGCCTTGGCCATCTCCTTTCTGGACTTATAAATTATCACCACCACCTGATGCTCAAAGTGCCACTGTCAGCCCCCGGGCCTCCCAGAATTCCTATCAGAATTGTCCTTGGCATCTATCTTCCATACCATGCTATCTAGTCTCTATGGCCCTGCTGCCCTGTGGATAATTTCTGAGGTCCTTCCTGGGCTCCGAGGCTCTTCCTCAGGGACCCTGGGTCACCTGGAACCCATTCAGGAGTATCTCTTCCAAAGACCCTATATCTGCTTTCTCCTCTCTTGCCTGGTAGAAGTCCCCAGAGCGGGGCCCCCTGGCAGAGATGCTTCCCACCCACTTCCAGCCTTCTTCACTGTCATCCAAAGAGCCCCAGAAGAGTCCATCATCCCTCAGGGGTTTTCCTGGGTTGATGAGAAGGCGCCCTTTCTCCCTCTTGACCTGTCAGATTGGATACAGCACTCCAGGGGACATAGGCTCTGATGGCCTTCACTCACCCATCCTAAATTTCATCCCTTCATCCTAAAATTCACTCACCATGACCCCTTCCCTGATAGACATACCTGTTACAGTCAAGAACTGACAAGATATTTTAATTCTGTTTACTAGGCAGTTGGGGACAGATATTTTGAGAGCAGGCCATAAAACCAGACTTCCTGGGTTCAAATGCCTGTAACACCGCCACCCTGGGTGTGACTTCACTTCTCCACTTCTGGCTTCTTTTATATAAAAATGGGGATACGAGCATGTACCTCGCAGTGTTCTCAGCATCCAACTGTTCACTATGTGTGAAGCACCTGGGTTTGTACCCATGTCACATAAAGTGCTGAATATAGTCAGCATGATTGTATTTGCTTGCCAATACATTTTCCAGGCATATTAATGGGTCATCAAAACAATATTATTTCCACTAGAAACATCACTTATGCAAGCGCTTTATAAAACCATGGTGAGAATGTGCACATTATCAGCAGTGGTACCAGGGGTGCAAAGATGGATAGGACCCAGGCCCTGCCTTTAAGGAGCTGGGAGATTGAAGAGGGATCTGGTGTGAGAGGAAGGTAGGACAGTGTGCAAGGGGACCTGGGGGCCTCAGCAGAAACAGGGCAGAGTCTTCAGGGGACAGGAGTTTATACGGAAGAAGATGGAGAGGGTGATCCAGGAAGGGTTAAAACCTAGAGGCTTGAGAAACTCCACTGTGTTCAGGAAGCAGTGAGCCTTCCACATGGCTGGGAGTCAAACTCACAGGTCTGGGGGTCAGGCTGAGGCTGGGCTGGGCTTTTCCTTGAGGCTGAAGAGTGTGTGAGTGTGTGAGTATGTGAGTGTGTGAGTGTGTGTGTGTGTGTGTGTGTGTGTGTGTGTAGCAGGGGCAGGTGTCACATCAGGTAGGCAAGTGACCTCATCATTGTAACCTGATATTTTTTCTAAAACTTTTAGGAAAAATACATAGGGAGCAGCAGTAGGGAGAGAGAGGGGGGCTGTAAGAAACTGGGGAGGCTCTTGACAAAGCCAGAACTGGAGCAAGCCTCCCCAGTCCGCAAATGTGGAATGAGAGCCCCAGAGACCATCTGATGGGGGAGTTAGGAGAGCACTGTGACCTTAGCAAGGGCAGACTTTGAGTCGCCCAGTAGACAGAGTTCTAACCACAGGAGCTGGATGTGCAGGGGAAACAGATACAGCCAAGGCAGGAAAGAGCCAGGCACTGCACACAAGAAAGGCAGGGGTCAAGGAAGCCACTTTCTGCCTAAAGAAAAACGCTTTTCTAAATGAAAGTCTACTTACTCTCCGGTTGTTACACTTTAAAACTGTGTAGAATTTATCGTCAGCCATATCTTGATTTGGAAGTGCAATAACAATGGCGGGGACATAGAAGTCAAATCCTTTGGGGATCACAATTTTGGCAAACACATAATCTCCAACCTGTAGATGAGAACATCTTTCAGAGCAAATATTCAGCTTATGGATCTTAGAGACAATAGTAAATAAGCTTGTTTGAAAATACCCCAAGATGTTAGCTGATGCTAGGATTCAAATACATTTTTTTCTTAGTTGGAAAGAGTTATAGTTCCAACATTCTCTGGGTTCATAGGGCCCTGGCTGGAATTTTGTGATCAGTTTGGGGAAGCCGCATTCAGCAGGGCTTCACCTGCCAAGGGTCTCAGGGACAGCCAGTGAGGTGGCGAGGGGTCTGGAAACCAACTCTTACAATCACTGGTTGAAGGAACCAGGACTCTTTGACACAAGAATGAGTTTGAAGGGCTGTCAGGGACGGAGGAAAGAAGTGTGTTTGTTTAATGTGGCTCTGAATCTCACACCTGGAATCCATGGGGAAAAGTCACAGAGAGAGAACTTCCAGGAGAAACAAAGTCTGGTGAAGGGACACACAAAGTTTTGGGCCATCAGTCAGAGGGAGGGGATTCATGGTCGGGGGAAAGTGCCCTGATGTGCCTTTGGGTCTGCCCAGGAGATGTGGGAACAGACAACCCACGTGAATCCTCTGAGTGCCCCTCAGTGCTTTTTTTCCTCCAGGCTCATACTATTCAAGAAACAGCAGCAGTGGAACTCTGCAGAGGCCTTCTCTCTACTCTAGCCTTGGTGCTGGAACGAGGATAATACAGGAGAATGGGCAGACATAGCACGGCTCTGATGAATTTATAAATAGATGAGAACACATCAGCCCGGCTCACCCCTGGGATGCACATTTAGGGGTAACTGCATTATGGCATCAAGGTCTGGCATCAATTGACTTATGGTGTCAAGGCAAGTGCTGCCTCTGCTCTTGCTATTCAATCTGTTTTAGTATGATTTCCTGCAGTGAAAGCTTCCAGAGCTCTAGCAGTTATAGCAACTCCCTTCCCCCATCCATCTATTGTCTGTAAAGCAACAAAGGCCTTAAGCGACAAAGCTTGCACGTCTGAGCTATTTAAACAGGGCATTGGGAGATAAGGGTCAAGAGCAAAGAAATTGGTAAGCAAGAGGTCACAGGAACAGGGGCCGCTGCTGTCCAGAGCTCTAGGAAAGGTGAAAAGGGGCCCAGGAACAGCTAGCTGGAGCAGGTACCTGGAGCAGTGGGCAGGGCATGGCGCCCCCCACCGGCGTGATGAACGAGATGGGCACAACCTTGGTGTCTCCATACCTGAAGCCCACAAGTGCATGGGTGGGGCTCACACACTTCTTCACAACTCCTATAAGGAATCAAATTATTGAAATAAAATATAAAGACAATGCCTGTTCCCTTAGGCTTGCACCATGCTCTTGGGTTTGCTAAGTTAAAACACTTTGCCTGCTGAAATCAGCGAGCCCCTTGATTTCTCCACTGCATACTGCTGGGTTCTGTGTGATGCCTGCTAGGGTTAACCAGCTCAGACAGCAGTGCCGTGCTCTGGTCTGGAGCTGAGCTGGGACGCTGAGAGAACACGTGGGAGCTTGTTCAACCAGTATTTCCAGAAGCCATCCTGATGGGAACACTGATCCTAGAAATACCTTCTCCTTGGAGGCTTCCTACCATCTTATTTATTTATTTCAGCCATATTTCCTTTTATAAAACACTTGGAGACAGAAAATCATTATTGTTAAATTGAGAAAGTGAAGGAAATATGAATTCCCATCCTTAGCTTCTCATCTGATATTACACACCCCACAGCTTCCCTAAAATGAATAATCAAAAAACAAAGGGAAAAAAAAAAGTAAGTTTTCTTGTCTTTTAGCTATATGGGGAGATTATTATAACAGGAAAAGAATATATCAGTGTCAAGGTTCATGTATTTTGTTATTAATCCTAGGTGAAATTAATTTTCCCATTGCAAAGGGATTATCAATATTAGGGAGAGGTTTTTGACAGGGACACTTCCCCAGCAGTAACAGCTTCACTTAGACCCCCCTATCCTGAGACAGAAATGTGCTCGTCCCCGCGCTGGGCTCCAACAGCCTGAGTGCCTTGGCTCCTTCCCTGCTCCAGCTCACTCGCCGGCCTTGGTGAAGTCTTAGGTCCTGCTGCTGCTGCTAAGCTGCTTCAGTTGTGTCCAACTCTGTGTGACCCCATAGATGGCAGCCCACCAGGCTCTGCCGTCCCTGGGATTCTCCAGGCAAGAACACTAGAGTGGGTTGCCATTTCCTTCTCCAATGCATGAAAGTGAAAAACGAAAGTGAAGTTGCTCAGTCGTGTCCGACTCTTAGCGACCCCATGGACTGCAGCCCACCAGGCTCCTCTGTCCATGAGATTTTCCAGGCAAGAGTACTGGAGTGGGTTGCCATTGCCTTCTCCAGCCTTAGGTCCCTCCAAGTGGCAAAGAAACAGCTGCTGGCTTTCATCTTGAGTCCATGTATCTTGTTTCAGTTATTTATTTATAAAGGATCTAATCCTTTCATTTTATATTGGCCACACTGTGAAGCTTACAGGATCTTAGTTCCTCCACCAGGCATCCCCAACCCATGTCCCCTGCAGTAGAGGGGCTGAGTCTTAAGCACTGGATTGCCAGGGAAGTTCCCCATGTTTCTTGTTTTAAATGGCCAAAAGGGAAAGCTTAAAAACAAAACAACCGCCCCCCCGCCACACACACACAAGAAAACCAGCTTTATGTTATCTATTTTCTTATTGGACTAAGATGTTTGGTTTGGTTTTTTAAGTACTATTTACACACTATTCACACGTTTTCTACCATAAACTGACTCTACCCTTTTCATTAGGAAAACAAACGCTACTTTTTATAAAGAATTCCTCCTATGAAAACAAAGAACCACTGTGAGGTGAGAAGAATCCTTGCATCCCCAGCATATGTGTGCCCCTGCCACAACCACCAACCAGTGCCACAGAGCAGGAGTGAGGGTCCAAGCTGCCAAGATGACCTCGTTGGCCAGTGTGACCCTCCTCGAATTCTTAGCCTTTGGGACGGTGTAGAATCCAGTCTTAAAACTGGGGTGCAGTTTTTCAGGTGTCTGCCTGAGTTGAGCAGCTGTGCAGTTGCACGGCCTGTGAAGTCTACACCATGTATTAGCTACTTTTTACATAAAAAGTTTTCCTGCCCCTGATCTAGATCATTAGACCTAGACATTTGGTATGTTTCTACCAGCTCTTTACTGTTTCAACCTCTGCATTTGTGGGTTTTTGTTCACCTCCAGAAATCAATGCAGTTTCTTCCCAGTTAACTGTAGAGCCAGCCTCATGGTGTTGACACCTGGCTGGCTGTTAAGCAGGACGGAGGACTCAGAGCTGCTGGCCTGTCTGGTTATGGCTCAGCCTCTGCACTAACTCCTTCTCCACCTCATTAAGGAGTCGCTGGCAATTCCAGGTCCTGATTCCAGATCGGCTTCCTATTCTGGGCTGACCTTACTCTGCAGTTTCCTTCTGCCCTCGGCCCCAAAGAGGTGAGAAGGTATCTCCCAGGGCCATTTGGGGCTCTGGCTCTGGAGGCTGGACCAGAACCACCTCCATGGCTTTCTTTCTTCCTCCTACTGGAGGCTCAGGGATCCCCATCTTCCTGGGTATGAGTCAGCTTCCCTACCTTGGCTGGGGGATTCTCCTGTACCCAGGTGGGGGGAGAAGGGGGTACCCCCAGTTGAGACTCTCAGTGAAAACACTGCCCATGTCCAAAGGTCCGAGGAATGAAGAAACAGTCTAAGTAGACAGCATGGGTCAGTTCATTTAGCAAAAGAAAGCAGGGGTGGTTTTCAATCTTTATTCCAAACAGGAATTTCTTAGGCTGGAGTGCAGATTATTTTACCTCTGGCTATAAGAACCTTCTGATATTCACAGCTGGGCTGGGATTCCGTTCCCTGGAAGAGGCATATGTTCTGCTCAACTGGAAACGTGCCTTCCACTCGCCTCGCCTCCACTGACTTCCAGCTGACCCATCTCATCACCATAGTCTCCTCTCTTTAGAGAGGTTTCCTCTGTAGCGCACTGTGCTGGTTTTGCCTTTATGAATTGCTCTTAAACTTTTAAAACTACTGTTAAAGTTTTTAAACTTCCAGCAGTGTTCTATACCCCCAGGTGAGGACCCCAGATGAGTTGTTCATATCTCCCAAGAGGCAGTAATAGAAAAACTCTACAGGTAATTAACACTTTCCAATTTCAAAATGTTGCACATTATCAAATTTAATCGACATCACGATCTTATGGGGGTTTTCACTGTTTTAAATCCCATTTGGAGAGAGAAGGAAACAAGCTCAGAATACTTCAGTGATGCCTCTCATCTGGCTGGTAGAGGCAAGAAACAGATTTCAAAAAAAAACAAAAAAAAAAAAAATTAGGATTTTTCTGGTCCTAAATCATTACACCTGAGAAAGTATTCTGTTTCCCACCCCTAGCCTTTTTTTTTTTTTTCCTGTTGTAACTTGTTCTGATGGCATAGTGCAGAAATCTTGCAACACAGACTTTTCATCATTGAGGATTTCCTGAGATAAAATGCTGCTTTTTACTAAACAGGAAAGATGACACAGTTCCTACAAATAATGATTAAAATAAAGTTCTGAAATGTGTCCACCTTCCTGATTTTCAGCATCAGGATGAACCAGGCTATCAGCTTGTCACTTCTGTTCTGCACAACAGTCTGTCCTCCACTAGCTAATCCACACTGATCCCTGGAGCAGAGGTTGTTGCTGTTGTTCAGTCACTTAGTCATGTCCAACTATTTGTGACCCCATGGACTGCAGCACGTGCCAGGCTTCCCTGTTCTTCACTACCTCCCAGAGTTTGCTTAAACTCATGTTCATTGAGTTGGTGATACTATCCAACCATCTAGTCCTCTGCCACCCCCTTTTCCTCCTGCCCTCAATCTTTCCCAGCATTAAGGTCTTTTCCAATGAGTCAGCTCTTTGCATCAGCTGGCCAAAGTATTGGAGCTTCAGCAGCAATCCTTCCAATGAATATTCTATGAATAAAGAACTGATTTCCTTTAGGATTGGCTGGTTTGATCTCCTTGCTGTCCAAGGGACCCTCAAGAGTCTTCTCCAGCACCACAATTTGAAAGCATCAATTCTTTGGAACAGAGGTAGCCAAATGGAAATCCCTGTTCTGATTCCCAAGGGTGGCAGCAAGAACTGAGCCAGCTTTGCTCCTGCACAGACCTGGCCTTAAGCAAAGGATGCTTTGATCCAATTGCTCTGCAGCTACCTTCGGCTTAGCTGTTTTTCTCTAGAAACATTTATGAGGCTTTGAACAAAGATTATCAGAAAGGAGTCACTAATGAAGATCATGCCTGTGTTCCTCAAAATTCTATTTGGCCTTCCTTTTTGGAAGGGGTAAAAAAGTTCAAATACAATATCCTAGTTGTTAGTTCTACACATATGTCTGCTGGAAACCCAAATTCCTATTTAAGTATTTTTCCCACTTAAAAAGCAGATTTAATTAAGTGTAATAAATAATTTTTTTTAATGGTGATTGGGAGTAGGATTGGCTATACTTCAAGGTATAATCTTTTTGATTGACACCTCTTCTTCTGGGTTCTTTAAGCTCTCTTTCCCCATAGGCTTTTACATGATTTCAGTGAATACATTTGTGCTGACGTGTCAAAAATTTGTATCTCTGGACAGATTTCCTCTCCAGACTCTAGATCCATATCTCCAATTCCTTCTCTGACAACGTTAGTGTCTCATGGTGCATCTACAATTCATCAGGTCCCAGACACATTTGCCTCTTCCTCTAACGAAGAGGATGTCATAGGCATTCCATTCTCAGGGCTTCTAGTGAAGCCCTGCTCTTCTCTTGCTAGAACTCTCTCCCCCAGATAATCTCATGGCCCCTTTTAATTAATTTATTTTTAAATTGTTTTTTTTTTTNTTCTCTGACAACGTTAGTGTCTCATGGTGCATCTACAATTCATCAGGTCCCAGACACATTTGCCTCTTCCTCTAACGAAGAGGATGTCATAGGCATTCCATTCTCAGGGCTTCTAGTGAAGCCCTGCTCTTCTCTTGCTAGAACTCTCTCCCCCAGATAATCTCATGGCCCTTTTTAATTTATTTATTTTTAAATTGTTTTTTTTTTTTTTTTTTTAAATTTTTTTTGGCTGTGCCACACACTATGTGGGATCTTAGCTTCCTGACCAGGGTTCAAATCTATGCCCCCTACAGTGGAAGCCTGGAGTCTTGACTGATAGACTACCAGGAAAGTCCCTTATCGCTCCTTTTGAAAGTCCTGATTAATATATCATCTTACTCATAAGCTCTTCATCAACCACCATATTTAGAATTGCAACCTTCCCCTTTGATGTGCTCAACTCTCTTCGTGGCTCCATTTTCCTTCATAGCCCTGGATCTGACACACTACATATTTTACTGATTCAGTTGCTGTCTGACTCCCCCACTAGCATGTAAGCTCCATAAAGACAAGAATTTTCTTCGGTTTGCTTACTATGTTAGACCAGCACTTTAGGAATATTACATACATGGAACATAGTGCTGCTGCTGCTGCTAACTCACTTCAGCTGTGTTTGACTCTGTGCGACCCCATAGACGGCAGCCCACCAGGCTCCCCCGTCCCTGGGATTCTCCAGGCAAGAACACTGGAGTGGGTTGCTATTTCCTTCTCCAATGCATGAAAGTGAAAAGTGAAATTGAAGTTGCTCAGTCGTGTCTGACTCTTTGCGACCCCATGGACTGCAGCCTACCAGGCTCCTCCATCCATGGGATTTTCCAGGTAAGAATACTAGAGTGGGGTGCCATTGCCTTCTCCATGGAACATAGTAAATATGTAGTAAAAAACTTGTTTACTAAACAAATGAAAGATTAATAAGTTTTTCTGGCGATTACTTCTCCACAAATATGGGTAGAAACGTCATCATCCTTTCATTTTAGAAGTGGAATACCTTAGCACAGCTCATGAAGTGTCAGTGTGATAGGGAAAGCACAGTTTGAGAACTTCTGGTCCCTGATATCATATTACTTAACAAAGGAATTTTACGAAATAAAATATCTACCTACCTGGAAAATAAAAGCCATTTTCATCACATCTTGCAATAACCTTTTGGCCTTTGAGTGGATCCAATTTTTTTGATTTGTTTTTCTTTGTTGGAGTTCCTTGAATTTTCTGTGGCTAAAAAATAAATAAATAAAACATTAATAATCACAGGAACAAGACAGTTTGTTATTCTCTGATGAGAATTACATCACTGAAGAATTACAGAACATGCACATACTATATACTCACTCTGGAGGACTCTCTGCTGGGGAACAGACTTTTAAACTTGAACAGATATGGGGAACCACTGCACATAGAAAGTGAGGCAGAATTTCCAGCTTAATCTAATCAAGTTAAAATGAAACCAAAAAAGTCAACCTTTTCCAGTGCATTTAAACAGAACCTAGAGTCTTAAAACACAATATTTAATATATATGCATTATACA
Source organism: Cephalophus harveyi (assembly GCA_006410635.1). Classification (NCBI taxonomy): domain Eukaryota; kingdom Metazoa; phylum Chordata; class Mammalia; order Artiodactyla; family Bovidae; genus Cephalophus; species Cephalophus harveyi. The sequence goes on along the minus strand of SJYT01071263.1, from coordinate 61,863 downwards.
AGCCAAAATGCAACATACAAAAAAGCAAGCAAACACGATCAATTCTCAAGGTAAAAGGCAATTGATAGACCACAGAACTGAGATGACTCAGGCATTGGAATAATCAGATAAAGACTTTAAATTAGCAGTCACAACCGTAGCATGAGCACCAAGTCACTTCAGTCATGTCCAGTTCTTTGCGATGCTATGGACCGTGGCCCACCAGGCTCCTCTGTCTATGGGATTCTCCAGGCAACAATACTGGAGTGGGTTGCCTTCCCCTTCTCCAGAGGATCTTCCTGACCCAGGGCTATGGGATGTGTTCAAGTCTTCAGACTCACATAGCTTTTAGCTTATGTGGCCACAGACAAAAATGGAAGATGATCAATACCCTTTTGATGTTCCCACCTAGTTGGATTTTGTTTGGGACCCTCCATTCTCATGGAATTTCTGTTTTTAGAAATGCAGTCAGTATATCAAAGAGGATGGCTCAACATCATTGATAGATGGTGAATATCATCTGATTGTTCCTGGGCTTTCAACCAGAGGAGACGTCTAAGCACTTCTTTCCATGTGCAATCAGAATGACCTACTGCTAGTCTGAAATGGTCTCAAAGAGATGGGACTGGACCAGGGGACAGGAGAAATGGGACCAAGTGCTATCCAGGTGGTTGTGTGAGCTTGGGCAGTATATTAACATTTCTGGGCTTCAGTTTCTGCATGTGCAAAATAAGAGGACAAAATAAATGATCTCTAATGTCCTCTAATATCTGTCCAGGAGAGTCTTAGCCTTAGTAGACTTTCTGCAGTACTGGAGAAACTGTCAGGTCACATACGTACAAGGGCAGGAACACAAGCATGATACCCTGGATTGTAGTTCTTACAATATAACGGAAAAGTCATGGTCAGAACTGTGACATGAGTAGCAGACTTTTCCATCATAATTACCCCAAAGAGATGCCCATACCACAGATTATATAAGAACTGTAGTCAGTTCCTTGATGGAAGATTCCATGTACAGTATATTCTTGTTATTGATAGAATTCAAAATCTTGAAAATTCAGAATATGCCAAATTAAATCAGATGTCACATAAATACCTCATCTTTACATAAATTTAATTTCCAAAGCCACACTGCTTCACACCATCAGTGTTCATATCAAAGACCAATCAGCCAGGGAGATGCTATTGGTCCCTGAGGCATGAGGCAGTCTTATCAGCTCCAGACCAATAACAACCTGTTATTTACAAAAGATTTCCACATTGATTCTAGAAAGCCATTTTTCTCCTTTAGATTTCATCTGTAAAACAGAACCTATGCTTAGGTACATCTAAAATTCCTTTTCAAAATTTGAAATAAGAATAATCACATAATTTATTTACCTAGCCTCTTTTTATCTCTAGATTCCAAATATTGATTCTCTCAACCAGAGAGCTTCTCTTAGCCAGAAGCTAACAAATATGATTACTCTCTACAGTTCCACAGGTACAAATCTGTGAAGTCATTTGCCTGAAATCATCAGAGAGCTCTTTTTTACCCTCCTATAGTTGTCACTCACTTCCCAATGTATCTAATACAGAAAAACCACTCACTCTGTGAAGACCTTCCCCGCAAGGGTAATAGCAATGAGTGGAAGCGATGCAGAGGGCTGCTCGTGTTCATTTTTAACACACTGAAAATGCTACCTAAGCAACTGCCTTTCTGTGACTTCCTTGGTGGTCCAGTGATTAAGACTCCACCCTTTCAAAGCAGGGGGCTTGGGTTCAATCCCTGGTCGGGAAACTAAGATCCCACATGCTGTGAGGCACTGCAAACCCCCCCTCCCAAAACCTTGTCTTTCTAAACAGTCAAAAAGCATCATCCCTCCTTCATACCATTCCCATACCTTGAGTTCACCTGAAAGGACCGTTACAGCTACTACAGGGCTTTGCACACTCACATTCACTCTGCTCTTGTTTCCAACTGTTACTACTATTGGCAAGAACTCGTGCCTGGCTGTTTCTGTAGCATGGAGCTGTATGGAAGGAACCTCTCACTGCACACTCAGTGATTCTTCTATATCCCTGTACACGCAATTCAGCTACACCACAGATAGAGCAGAGAAGCCTTGGCAACACAGACCTATGGGGACCAGCTTTAATATATGGATTCATTCACAGAAATAGAGCACTGGTCTCTCAGGATGGCAGGACACCACTCAGGGCAGCTAGATACCTCATCCCTTCAGACACAATGCTGACGGCACCTTTCCAGAGAGATGACATCCTGCTATTTTTGAATCTTGCCAAAGACTTCATATTTTTAAAAAAATATTTATTTATTTGGCTGCACTGAATCTTAGTTGCAGCACACGGGATCTTTAGTTGCTATATGTGTGATCTAGTTCCCTGACCAGGGCTCAAACCCAGGTCCCCTGCATTGGGAGCATGCACTCTTAGCCACTGGACTACCAAAGACTTACCAAAGACTTTAGAGACACAGCCCATTATAGAGGATGTTCCCTGACCTGCTCCTTTTCTGCCATAAGGCAACTAATCATATGCACAATCAGTTCAGTTCAGTCGCTCAGTCGTGTCCGACTCTTTGCGACCCCATGACAATACAAGCATGCTATTGGGCTTGAAAAAAAAATCTATGGAGGATGAGAGTCACAGGGGATGGAGAATGAGAGAACGAGAAATGCCATCACTAAATAAACAAGCCAACCTATCTGTAGGCTCAGGTGCATGGGAGTACCTGCAGGCCAGTTTTAGTGAGGAAGTCAGATGGGCAGTGATGCTGGCAGTTAGGGATGCTGTTCTCTGGGTAATTTGATTCTACCTTGTTTCCAAAATTCAGAGACTCCAATTCACTCTTTTGCCAGATTCAGTTATCAAGTGATGTATCAATAGATACAGGACCCAAGATGCAATACCCTCCTTTTGTTTGATTACTTAGTTTCAAGGTCATGTTCTCAGGTTTGCATTGGTGGGATGGAGATCACTAAATGTTTGATGCTTTAGAATTTTCCACTTAACAAACAGCATGTTTTCACATCAGGTACAGAACACAGTTCTATGATGTAAGTAGAACTAGTCTTTGGCTCAAAATGTTGTTGTAAAATCACTGTATTTTTTTCCTGCCTCAAATCATTGAACTCTGCTGCAAACAACCCTTAACCAGTACTAGCAGCAGATCCAACATGCTTCTCTGGCCATATTTTGTCCTTAAAGCCAAGTAAAGTCTGACTGCTGTGATCCAGATACTACATGTAGGGCCAGGGATCTTCTGACCTTTCCTCTCCATAGAGAACCTAATTCTGAGACCAGAACATTTGGAAACGCTTTTGAAACCTAGTGAGGAGAACAGGCCAGCCTGGAGCATTTTCTGACCTACTCTCTCTCTCCTCTCATTTATATGTAGAGGGGTCTGCTCCACCACAAGAGTATCCAGAATCTGCATCCCTTTTAGAAATGGGTTCTGGAGAGAAAATGAGAAAATGACCTTACAGGAAGATGTAAACCAAGGGTGGCAAAATCCTGCCCAGTCCCTCGAGGTAGCAGAATGGGAGTGACCGACCCATGGTTGCTGTTGTTGGTGTTCAATTGCTAAATTGTGTCAGATTCTTTGCAAACCCACGGACTGTAGCCTGCCAGGCTCCTCTGTCCATGGGATTTCCCAGGCAAGAATATTGGAGTAGGTTGCCATTTCCTTCTCCATTTCTTCTACCCATGGTAGAGAGCTGAAAAGACTTGTAGAGTTTTCCTTTCTAGGAAATTTGCATTTTAGCAGGAGTCAAACTAAAGCCATAGAAGTGAAGCTCTAAGTGGAATTTCCTGTCCCAGCTCCCTCCATTTCAAGAGGAGGGTAAGTCTCCTTGCAAGACTTCTCAAGCACAGCAGGTCAGTGCTGGGCTCCTGGGGACACTGAGGAGTCCATCCGTGAGCCCAAGGCTTAAGAGGGAAGCTGCAAACAGGAGAACATGCAGAGAATTATTGTCCCATTTCAGAAGTTATGTTGTGGCTGACTCTTTTTCTATCCCATGGACTCTAGCCTGCCAGGCTACTCTGACACTTAGTTGTACTTTCAAATCCAAAGCAGAGTTGGCAAGTCTTTTGCGGAGCTTTGTTCCCCTCCTCCTCAGGGAATTTCATAATGTTAGAAAACACATGAGCAATACACGTCTGCAAATTTCCGTGCAGTTTCTAATCCCCTCTCCAGGGGTGGCTTGGCCTTACCCTTGTCCTGGTGTGGTTCCTTGAGCTGTGTAAGCAGCTGCTTACGAAGCATAGGAAACAATGACAGAATGAAGCCCTGAATGCCCTTCAGTCCAGCACACAGCGGCACTGGACTAGGGAGACTTAACCACTCTGATTAGATTCAGTTATCAAGTGATGTATCAATAGATACAGGACCCAAGATGCAATACCCTCCTTTTGTTTGATTACTTAGTTTCAAGGTCATGTTCTCAGGTTTGCATTGGTGGGATGGAGATCACTAAATGTTTGATGCTTTAGAATTTTCCACTTAACAAACAGCATGTTTTCACATCAGGTACAGAACACAGTTCTATGATGTAAGTAGAACTAGTCTTTGGCTCAAAATGTTGTCGTAAAATCACTGTATTTTTTTCCTGCCTCAAATCATTGAACTCTGCTGCAAACAACCCTTAACCAGTACTAGCAGCAGATCCAACATGCTTCTCTGGCCATATTTTGTCCTTAAAGCCAAGTAAAGTCTGACTGCTGTGATCCAGATACTACATGTAGGGCCAGGGATCTTCTGACCTTTCCTCTCCATAGAGAACCTAATTCTGAGACCAGAACATTTGGAAACGCTTTTGAAACCTAGTGAGGAGAACAGGCCAGCCTGGAGCATTTTCTGACCTACTCTCTCTCTCCTCTCATTTATATGTAGAGGGGTCTGCTCCACCACAAGAGTATCCAGAATCTGCATCCCTTTTAGAAATGGGTTCTGGAGAGAAAATGAGAAAATGACCTTACAGGAAGATGTAAACCAAGGGTGGCAAAATCCTGCCCAGTCCCTCGAGGTAGCAGAATGGGAGTGACCGACCCATGGTTGCTGTTGTTGGTGTTCAATTGCTAAATTGTGTCAGATTCTTTGCAAACCCACGGACTGTAGCCTGCCAGGCTCCTCTGTCCATGGGATTTCCCAGGCAAGAATATTGGAGTAGGTTGCCATTTCCTTCTCCATTTCTTCTACCCATGGTAGAGAGCTGAAAAGACTTGTAGAGTTTTCCTTTCTAGGAAATTTGCATTTTAGCAGGAGTCAAACTAAAGCCATAGAAGTGAAGCTCTAAGTGGAATTTCCTGTCCCAGCTCCCTCCATTTCAAGAGGAGGGTAAGTCTCCTTGCAAGACTTCTCAAGCACAGCAGGTCAGTGCTGGGCTCCTGGGGACACTGAGGAGTCCATCTGTGAGCCCAAGGCTTAAGAGGGAAGCTGCAAACAGGAGAACATGCAGAGAATTATTGTCCCATTTCAGAAGTTATGTTGTGGCTGACTCTTTTTCTATCCCATGGACTCTAGCCTGCCAGGCTACTCTGACACTTAGTTGTACTTTCAAATCCAAAGCAGAGTTGGCAAGTCTTTTGCGGAGCTTTGTTCCCCTCCTCCTCAGGGAATTTCATAATGTTAGAAAACACATGAGCAATACACGTCTGCAAATTTCCGTGCAGTTTCTAATCCCCTCTCCAGGGGTGGCTTGGCCTTACCCTTGTCCTGGTGTGGTTCCTTGAGCTGTGTAAGCAGCTGCTTACGAAGCATAGGAAACAATGACAGAATGAAGCCCTGAATGCCCTTCAGTCCAGCACACAGCGGCACTGGACTAGGGAGACTTAACCACTCTGATAGTAAAGTCTCCAACCAAATCTCAATCCATAGCAACTCAAAGGGCTTTTGTGGAAGGGTGAATTTTTTCAGGTATTTCTTTTTTTTTGGTAGTATGTGTAAGTGTGTAAGTCTCTCAGTGATGTCTGACTCTTTGCCACCCCATGGACTGCAGCCTGCCAGGCTCCTCTGTCCATGGCATTCTCCAGGCGAGAACACTGAAGTAGGTTGCCATTCCCTTCTCCAGGGGATCTTCCTGACTCAGGGATTGAACGCAGGTCTCATGCATTGCAAGCAGATTCTTTACCACCTGAGCCACCAGGCTAGTAGCAAAGGAACCTAATAAATATGCATTAGATGCTGAATCAAATTATTTCTGTAGCTTGAAAAGCACATTTGTAACATCTTCTCAGGGAATATTCCCTCGTTGCTCTTTTAGGGAAGAATCAAAGAGAGGAAAACTTGAAAAGGTTTTAAGTATTTAAACCTGAAAATTACTGCAGCTCTGAAGTCTGTACTTTGGATGTTACTGATAGTTATCCACAGGCAGGTACTTCAGAGATGCACATACTAGAGCCACTTCTGTGCCATTGCCTGGAGTGTGGACCACCACCAGCTGACTGCTGCGGTTGTATAGAAATATCTCAAGTCAGGTGATGGTATAAATAGAAATGCTGGGCCTTTAAGAAAACTTTTCAAAAGAATCTCTGTGCTGCTTACTCTGGTCCACCCATCTGCCCCTAGATCCATTCTCTGCCCTGCCCTGCCCCATGTTCCAGAAGGCTGACCCCTCCCCAAGGACAACATGACCCAATTTCTCTTGTTGACTGACTTTCTGATAGGCTGAGCCAATGGGAGGCGGGAGGTCAGAGGGCAGCAAGGAGAGAAGGGCTGGGGCATTGGTTCCAACCTCCCTCCCTGTCTTTTGTCTCTCTACAGATACCCGCCCCCCCTCTCCCCCGACCCCAACTAGTGGACTGCATTCTTGCAGGATCCAGTACCACTATTTCCCCCCACTGCTGAACTCCAGAGGTGCTGACAACTTCCTGCTTTGCCAGTTCTGGGGTGAAATCCCCTTTTAGCTGCCTTGACCTGCCTCCCCCTCTGCAAACAGTCCCTTCATTAATGTTTCTTCACCTGAAGTGACTGAATGAGATTCTGTTTCCTGCCTGGACCCTCCTTATAAGCCCTCTGCACTCAATTTTCCTCCTCCAGCCAGTGAGGTCAATGACCACACCCAAACCTGTTTAGGGTAGAATTTATGCCAATGAAAAAACGATGAAAACTTCCCTGGTGGTCCAGTGGTGGAGAATCTGCCTGCCAATCAGTGCAGGGGACCTGGGTTTGATCCCTGGTCTGGGAAGATTCCACTTGCCACAGGGGAACTAAGACCACAAGTCCCAACTACTAAGCCCATGTGCTGCAACCACTGAAGCTGAGTGCCCTAAGAGCCCGTGCTCTGCAATAAGAGAAACCACTGCAGGGAGAAGCCCAGAACTGCCACAAAGAGCAGCTCCCGCTCCCTGCAACTAGAGAAAGCCTCGAGCAGCAGTGAGGATCCAGCACAGCCAAAAATAAACAAACAAACAAACAAAAAAGCCTTGTGGCAGGGGAGTGCTGGGGTCCACCCAGCTGAAATCTCTTGCCGAGAGGGTTGCCTTCAGCTTTAGAATAAAAAGAATCAAGGTGTTGATTTTTGTTCCTGGAGCTGATACCCCCCCACCCCTTTCCACTCCTGAACATCAGGGTACTAGACAGAAACCTTTCTGGATACTATTTAGAGTTGGTGGGAGTTTTTCTTCCCTTCTTTGAATTTCCTCCATTCGCTGGTCTTCCTGAGCAGGATCCTCTCCTAAAATCCCCAGCTAACCATGGCACAATCATGACACAGTCAGCATCTTCTCTTTGGCATCCTTGCCCATCACATCTGGGCGCCTCACTGTCTGGGACTTCAGTCTCACACTGGCCAGGTGTCCTACCATCATCATCTCACAGGAGCCCATGGTGGGTCTGGTTTCCAGATGTTCACTTATCGCCTCAATGTGCATGTGTCGTTCTTTGTGTGATGGCATCGCGGATACACAATCCAGACTTGCTAATTCCCTGCCTGCACACCAGGGGACCTTCTATGTCACAGTCTCCAGGAAGTCAGTCCTCCTATCAGACTCAAGTATCAGCAGAAGAGACTATAATTTTCACTCGTGGAATGAGACAGGCTGGCTAGTCATAAAGGGTTAAGGTGTGATGCCTCCCTTTAAAGAAGGAATACTGAGAGCTGTATAAAGATGGGTTATGAGGCAGGAATGACAGACAACTCGTTCAATCACTGTTTGGGAGAAAACATAACAAATGACTCTACTTATTCCGACTTCATTTTATACAACTCAAAGAAATTTCTAAGTCTCCCAAACTACTGTTCTCTTGTGTAATGTCAAAGTCACAATCCAATATAATGTTTTCAAATCCAAGTGGTTTCTTTTCATCACTTCATTCTCCCATTCCCTTCTCACCCATTCTCACCCACATCCTCCCATCTGTGGTACATTTTCCTAATGCTCTCTTTCTCCTGGACAATTTTCCATGGAATGGAACACTTAATTAGCTATTTCTTAAAGCCAACGACTCCAGATTCCTTGCTGGTCACAACTTGGAGTAGTAACCATGTGCGGCCAGCTGGGTCAGTTCATTTCCAAGGTCTCTATTCAGGTTGTTCACAGATGCTTATAGCTTAACAAGATTTTCCACCACCGTGTGTTTCAAGGCAGCCAAGGTTATGACTGGGGCTGCCCTACACCAGGCTCCCAGGGAGAACTCAGGGAGGTTAATTATATCTTGGATGCCCCTGGTGCTTTCCACGGTCCTGCAGTCCTGAGGGCTCAGGATGGGCTAATGTCATTGAACTCCTCAATCATGCCAACAAGAGCAGTGCTGGTGAAGGGAGCTTTCCAGTGGAATTTAAAAAATTCAGAATTAAGGGACTTCCCTGGTGGTGTAGTGGTTAAGACTCTGTGCTTCCAATGCAAGGGGCATGAGTCTGATCTCTGGTTGGAGAACTAGGATTCCACATGCCATGCAGTATGGCCAAAAATAAAATAAATACCAGGAAGATATTTCTTCATTAAAAAAATAAAAGTTCAGAATTAAGACCTCTCCTTCCATTACGTAGTCAGTAATCCAAGCACCTATCTCCAAGGATGCCACAGAATGAGTGGATTACAGAAACAGGGAGAACAGTTAAGCATGGGATGTGCCCAGTATAATGTGCTGGGCAGAGCAAGTGAAATAATGATTCACACCCTACATCTGATCTTGCAAAGAACTGCCAGGGAAAGTCTGAGTGGAAAAGCAGGGCACAATCTAGCCAGACACTGGCATGTATAACCACTTCTCCCCACCACTAATCCTGACCAACAGAAAAATCATGAAGCTGTCCCAAGCTTAGGAATCAATGTGTGTCTATGCTGGGGGCCAACATACGGCAGGGGAAAGTATCTGAGAGCCACAGACCCACAGGCTCCATGATGTACCCTCGACTGGATCAAACACAGTGACCACTCCCTTCTGAACACACATGGACATTTCTGATTGCCTCTCATGCCACCCAACTTTGACCACCTTTTGCTGTGTTATCAATAAACTCTAGGGGATCTTAATGAAAACCAGAAGGTTTCTTCCTCTCCAAATTACAATCATTGATCAAAATCTTTGGCTTTGCTATTAGAATTTAAAATGAGACTCTAGTTATATCTGAATCAATAAAGATGACTGCATATGTGATGGATTTTTCACTGCAGGATTTCAAAAAGTCTTGCAATCCTGAGCTTAGATTCCAAACATTTTTCACACAGAAAGGTTGATACCTGTTAGTGGGTCATGAAATCAATTCAGATAGAAATAAAGTAAAATATCACACAATACATTACATACAGTAAGGAGAAGCATCACCTTAAGAATTATACAGAAAATCTTCCTTTGTAGAGGCCACACTCAGAGTGGAAGAAACTGTGGATCAGCTGCCAAGTATGAACCTCTCCCACACATTCCTTACCTAAGGACAACTATCCTGGGCACATGGGCGCTGCCCTGAGCAGACAGTGGGGGCTTTGGTCACCTGATAAAGTGACAGGGCAGTGAAAGGACATCTTTAATCCTTGACCAAGAAAGAGGGTAGCAGTGGACCCACCAATACTATTACATGAATTCAATGTCTTCTCTCGCTGTGGCTCTCACATCAACTTCCCGCCATCTTTTTCTCCTTTCCTTTCTATGAAGATCTTGAAACTAAAGTCTTCACTTCCTATATTTATTTTCTCAACTTCTATCCACTCCTCCACCTTCTACAAACTGGCTTCCACTCCCCAAAGGCCACCGAAACTGTTCTGGCTAGGATCATTACTGATATCCCTCTTGAAAGTCAAATGGCTTTCAGACATCATCCTGTATGATTATTTCAAAACTCCTCAGTAATTCATTAATCATAAAAATAGCAATGATAGACAATGTGTGTTGAGAGAGCATTTCCCGTTGAACATTTAATGCTGCACACTGTCCTGAGCATATTATGTGAGCTGTCTCATAACCATCTTGCAGGTGGCCATTGTGATTTTCCTCACCTAAGGATGAGGGACCTAGGCTTACACAGCCTAAGGAAGGTCCCTCAGCTGGAATGTGGCAGTGCTGAGACTTGAATTCAGGTCTTTCTGACTCCAGGCCCAGGGCTCTTGCCACCTCTCCTCCGTAGGCTCCAGCATCATAGCTCCCAACCTGGAGCTTCTGCTTCTCCAGCTGTCCTGTACAGTCTCCCCTCTACAGTCTCCCTTTCTCATTACCTCAAAGAACCTTCAAATCTATCTCCTTAACTCAGACTTTTCTCCTAAACTCCAAACATGTGGCTGCCTATGGGCCTTTCTCACCCAGATGCCCTGGCGACTTCCAAGAATCGAGAGGACCCAAAAAGAGTTTCCTTTCCTTTCTTCTCATGGTACCTCTTCCTTCTGTTCTTCCATTTATTCATTCATTCACACATTTGGGAGTGCTTACAAGGTGTCAAGCAATACTCCAGCAATTCTAGAAATACCTAGAACACAATGGACAAAGTCCCACTCTTATTCTAGTGGAGGATACAGATCATGAACAAATACATACATAATGTCAGGTGGTGAAATGTGCTGTGAAGAAAACAAAAATATGGTAAGGGGTGAGAGAATGACAGGGTGTTTAGAAGGGCAGAGGTGATATGGATGTGGTGGTTAACAGAGCCTCTGTCTCTTAGCTGTCCAAGATGGGAAGTTTGTGGGTGTTCTCAACTTTGCCCTCTGGCTCACTGCACACATTCACTTTCCACCAACTCATGCCTCTTTCACCTAAACCCTCCACACTGTACTGGCTTGGCTCAAGGATCAATGTCTCTCAGAGTCTGCACCTGGTTTTAGTCTTTCCCCCCTACATTGAGTCTTCTCTTGCTGCCAAAATAATCTTTCCAAAACAAAAATCTGTTCATGTTTTATGCTTGCTGTAAATCTCTCACTGGTATTCATTTCCTACAGGATAGAGTCCCTGATTCTAGGAGAGATTTTCAGTTCCCTGTATTCTGGGTCCATCTTCCCTTTCCCTGTCTCGTCTCTTGCCACAGCCCTGGTGAATACACCATGTTCTTCCCCTCTACCTGTCTTTGCACACACAAGCTGTTTCTCTCACTCAGAACACTTCTCACACGCCCACCACCCTCAAATCCCTACACATCTTTCTGGATCAAATTCAATCACCCCCTTCTGTGAAGACTGCCTCAACTCCCCAGCCAGAATTGTTCACTTTCCCCATCTTCCAGTTGTTCTATGGCTGAACTCCCTGATGTTCAAGCTGGCTTTAGAAAAGGCAGAGGAACCAGAGATCAAATTGCCAACATCTGCTGGATCATGGAAAAAGCAAGAGAGTTCCAGAAAAACATCTACTTCTGCTTTATTGACTATGCCAAAGCCTTTGACTGTGTGGATCACAATAAACTGTGGAAAATTCTGAAAGAGATGGGAATACCAGACCACCTAACCTGCCTCTTGAGAAATCTGTATGCAGGTCAGGAAGCA
>SJYT01071263.1:0-46682 GCA_006410635.1 Cephalophus harveyi | reverse complement strand
ACTCCAGTACTTTGGCCATCTCATGCGAAGAGTTGACTCATTGGAAAAGACTCTGATGCTGGGAGGGATTGGGGGCAGGAGGAGAAGGGGACGACCGAGGATGAGATGGCTGGATGGCATCACGGACTCGATGGACGTGAGTCTGAGTGAACTCCGGGATTTGGTGATGGACAGGGAGGCCTGGTGTGCTGCGATTCATGGGGTCGCAAAGAGTTGGACACGACTGAGTGACTGAAGTGAACTGAACTGAACTGAAGATTCTGGATGAACTATTCCAGGTCTACACACACTCTACTACAGTCAGAAAGAGAATATTTCTTATACAGGCAGCAAGTATTTAGAGCCCCCAGGTGTTTATGTTCTTTGGGCCAAGAGTCCCACTCCTAAGAACTTATTTTAACAAAATAATTCAGCTATATGCACCATATGGAGAAGGCAAAGGCAACCCACTCCAGTACTCCTGCCTGGAAAATCCCATGGATGGAGGAGCATGGTAGGCTGCAGTCCGTGGGGTCCCTAAGAGTCAGACACGACTGAGCGACTTCACTTTCACTTTCACTATATCCACCATAGAAGCATCAAAACATCTGAAAGGAAAACTGAAAAATAAAAAAACAAAACACAAAAACCCCAAATGTCCAACATTCAGTGAAGGGTTAAACCGATGAGGGTAGTTACACACCATGGAATATCATGTAACCACAAAAAATATCAATCTGATGGTTCAGCAAAAACAGAAAGAAAGTACATAAGACACTGGTAAATTGAAAAGTAGAATATAAAATGATTATGGACACTCTGTATCTATGTGTAAAATTTATTCAAGGAAGAAAAACAATTAAATGACTGAGGATTTAAAGATGGCAGAGGCGTAGGTGGACATGGAGTACATCTCTCTCCATGGATACATCTGGAATACACCTTCAGACACAGAAGTGCATGAAGAACACCAGCTGAGAGCAGACAGGAGTGCCTGACCACTGGGAAAGAATCACACAAAACTCAGTAGGATGAAGGAACTAGGGGGAAAAACAGAAGTGCTAGCAAGACTGGACCTGCCCTCGATGGGTGGGGGAACTGAAGCAAGGGTCTGATCCCCATATCGGGGCAACTATCTGAGTCAGCGGAGAAACATTTAAGTCTGAGAGGGAAACAGCTGATCTGTGGCAGCCTAAATGGAACAAGAGTCAGACAGTCCTTGCAGCAGCCATACATACTCCGGACAGGGATGAGGTCCCCTGGAAGGCGCAGTGGCTGGGAGCTGGAGTTTAGGGATTGTGGAGCAATCGCAGGGCAAGAGCTGCTGTTGATTGCGGAGAGATGGATCAAGGGGATGTGAGGGAGGAGATTATGGTAAGAAATGCCGGTGGAGAAAAGCTGGGCAGCAATGGAAGCAAGGTGATGCTGCTGAGTCACGCATAGTGGCTGGAGCCATCACCACAGCCTCTCTCTCTCTACACAGCCAGTGGAGGCAGCTAAACAATAGAGAGGCTGGCCGAGAGAGTGCCTGAGGCACTGAGCTACAGAATAGGACCCCACCCAGGGTGCTCCTTTAAGTGCCTGCCACCCCGATCTACAGAGTAGGACCCCAACCAGGGGGGCCCCCTCTATGTGCCTGATGCATCAAACAACAGAGAAGGACCCCAGGCAAGGAAGCCCTCTAAATGCCTGAACGGGCAGAGCTATGGAGACAGACTGGCCAGCTACTGCTACTGCTAAGTCACTTCAGCCGTGTCCGACTCTGTGCAACCCCATAGACGGCAGCCCACCAGGCTCCCTTGTCCCTGGGATTCTCCAGGCAAGAACACCAGAGTGGGATACCATTGCCTTCTCCGATTGCCAGCTACAAGAGGCTCAAAAAAAGACTCTCTGATAGGGCCATAACTCCTGCAGCAGAGGCAGTCCATGTCCCTGCACATTTGGTGCCACCAGGGTCCCTGCAAGGCAAGCAGCTGCACCACCTTCATGCTCAACTCTCACTGGGGCAGAGCTGCCACAGACAAAAAAAAGTCTTGTGTCTATGCATGCAGGGTTGCTTCGGTCATCTCCAACTCTTTGTGGCCCTGTAGACTGTGGCCTGCCAGGCTTCTCTGTCAGGGGGTTCTCCAGGCAAGAATACAGGAAGTATTGGCCAATACTCGTCATACCCTTCTAGAGCACTATACTTCCTGCTGTCCTAGCCACCAACTCCCCTGAGTACCTGGTGCTGCCAGAACCCCTGCGACCTAAGCAGCTGCACCACCTCCACACCTGGCCCTCACAGGGGCAAACCCAAGTGCTCCAGGGCAGCCTCAAGAGCAAACCCCAGAGGACGACCACATGCAGAAGTGGAAATATGTGGAAACCACAATTGAAACCCAGAGGCAGTGTGGCTAAGGAATAAGACCTCAAACCTTCCCACCAGCTGTTTAAGCTTCAGATTAAATCCACACAATCAACTAGGCAGACTCTGTGTCTATGGAATATATAAAAGAACACTGAGAGCTTTCACAAAAGAAAACACACCAGTTCTGATAGCTGTGGACATTGGAAGCAAGAACACATAGAAGCAGGACCAGATTAGAATCTAAGCTGTCCTCACAACTGGTCCAGAGAACAGCACAGTGTTGGAGGGCCTCTTAGGGAGGTGAGGTGGACTGTGACTCCTAGCGAAGGAAAGGACTCTGAGAGCAGTGACTCAAGAAAAAAATCTATTATTCCTATGTTTTGACTTGTTCTGTAGATTCTTTGGATTTTTTTCTTTTTTTTCCCCCTTTCCCCCTCCTCTGTTGTTGTTGTCAATTTTATTGGCACTTTGAGCTTTTTCTTTTCTCTTTTTCTCAGTCACATTTTTTATTGTTGTTATAAACCTCTGCCTCTACACTGGGCTTTTGCATTTCTGTGGAGTTTTCCTTGTTTTTTTTCCTTTTCTCTCTTTTCAGTTTTAATTAATTTTTCTACACTTATTCCTTTGCTTGCTTTTCCTACTGTTACTTTCCCCTTGCAGTTAATCTTTAATGTATATAAATCTTCTTTATCTACCTCTATTTAACCTTGCATATCTATTCTTTATTTCTTTTATTTCTTTCCTTTCCTCTCAACATATTTGTTTTATTTTCATTGCTTTATTCCCCAACTGGCACTTTGCTTTAGTTTTATTTTCCAGTTTGTGCTTTAGTAAGTTTTGCTCTTAACTGGTAGATATAATTTTTGGCTTCCTTTGTTCACCAGATCAATCTATTGTACTTTATTTTTGTTGGACTCTTGATTTTGATTATGTGTGTATATGCATATGTATATATTCAGTCACACTTTTTTATATTCAGTCACACACATATAATTTTTGATTTTGCTTGTTCACCAGGTCAATCTACTGTACTTTGTTTTAGTTGGACTGTTTTGACTTTTCTTATGGGTGCATATGTATATGTGTATATTTCATTATTTAAATTATTATTTACCTGATTTTGTAACTGTCATTTGTCTGGGGTTCATCTTTGGTTTCTCACTTTGGTGTATTTGTTTTAAGCTCACTTAGTTCAGTTCAGTTCAGTTCAGTCGCTCAGTTGTGTCCGACTCTTTGCGACCCCATGAATCGCAGCATGCCAGGCCTCCCTGTTCATTACCATCTCTCAGAGTTCACTCAGACTCGCATCTGTCGAGTCCGCGATGCCATCCAGCCATCTCATCCTCGGTCGTCCCCTTCTCCTCCTGCCCCCAATCCCTCCCAGCATCAGTCTTTTCCAATGAGTCAACTCTTCGCATGATTAAGCTCACTTAATGCCATAACAAATCACCTGTGGAATCTTCGTTCCTAACCAGATGTCAAGCCCTGAGTCTTTGGAGTGGGAGCACTGACTCCAAGACCCTAGGCTACCCGAGAACTAACACTAGGGAGTATCAAATAATGAGAACTCACACAAAGGAAACCACTTGAGTACAAGACCCAGCATCACCCAACCACGAGTAGCATCCTGTGCAGGATACCTCATCTAAACAACAAACAACAAAAATACAAACCCAATCATCAGCAGACAGGATTACCACCTCATTCAGCCTTGCCCAACAGAGGACAAACACACACACACACACACACACACATACACACATACAAAACCTCAGCACAAATCTCACCCTATTTGAAGCTTACACAAACCACTGGACCAACCTTAGGAGGGCAAAAACCAAAAGGAAGAAAGAATTCAACCCTGAAGCCTTGGAAAAGGTGACCTCAACACATTAAGTTAAAAAAAATTATGAAAAGGCAGAGAAATACTATACAAATGAAGGAACAAACTAGAAAAACAGAAGTCCAAATAAATGAAGAAGAAATAGGCAAACTCCCTGAAAAAGAATTCAGAATAATGATAGTAAAGATGATCAAAAATCTTGAAAACAAAATGGAGAAAATACAAGAATCAATTAACAAAGACCTAGAAGAATTAAAGAATAAACATACAGAGACATACAACACAATTACTGAAATTAAAAATACTCTGGAAAGAATCAATAGCAGAATATCTGAAGCAGAAGAACGAATCAGTGAACTGGGAGATAAAATGGTGGAAATAATTTCGGAAGAGCAGAATAACCTCTGGGACAATATCAAATGCACCAACATTCGAATTGCAGGGGTCCCAGAAGAAGAAAACAAAAAGAAAGGGTATGAGAAAATTTTTGAAGAGATTATAGTTGAAAATTTCCCCAACATGGAAAAGCAAATAGTCAATCAAGTCCAAGAGGCATGAAGAGTCCCATACAGAATAAACCCAAGGAGAAACACACCAAGACACATACTAATCAAACTAACAGAATAAACACAAAGAAAGAATCTTAAAAGCAGTAAGGGAAAAGCAACAAGTAACATACAAGGGAAACCCCATACGTTTAACAGCTGATCTTTCAGCAGAAACTCTGCAGGCTAGAAGGGAATGGCAGGATAATATTTAAAGTACTGAAAGGGAAAAATCTACAACCAAGATGACTGTACCTGGCAAGGATCTCATTCAAAATTGATGGAGAAATAAAAAGCTTTTCAGACAAGCAAAAGTTACGAAAAGTTAAGAGAATTCAGTACCACCAAACCAGCTTTACAACAAGTGTTAAAGGGACTTATATAGCCAAGAAACACAAGAGAAGTAAAAAGATCTACAAAACCAACTCCAAACAATTAAGAAAATGGCAATAGGAATGTATATATCAATAATTACTTTAAATGTAAATGGATTAATTGCTTCAACCAGAAGCCACAGACTGGCTGAATGGATACAAAGACAAGACCCATATATATACTATCTACAAGAAACCCACTTCAGACCTCAAGACACATATAAGATGAAAGTGAGAGGGTGGAAAAATATATTCCATGCAAATGGGAAGCAAAAGAATGCTGGAGTAGCAATCCTCATATCAGACAAAATAGAGCTTAATATAAAGAATACTACAAGAGATAAGGAAGGACAGTTCAATTTAGTTCAGTTCAGTCACTCAGTCATGTCCGACTCTTTGCGATCCCATGGACTACAGCACGCCAGGCCTCCTTCAGTTCAGTTCAGTTCAGTCGTTCAGTCGTGTCCGACTCTGTGACCCCATGAATCGCAGCATGCCAGGCCTCCCTGTCCATCACCAACTCCAGGAGTTCACTCAGACTCATGTCCATCGAGTCCGTGATGCCATCCAGCCATCTCATCCTCTGTCGTCCCCTTCTCCTCCTGCCCCCAATCCCTCCCAGCATCAGAGTCTTTTCCAATGAGTCAGCTCTTTGCATGGTGCTCAGCTTTCTTCACAGTCCAACTCTCACATCCATACATGACTACTGGAAAAACCATAGCCTTGAATAGATGGACTTTTGTTGGCACTACATAACGATCAAGGGATCAATCCAAGAGGAGGACATAATAATTGTAAATATCTATGCATCCAACATAGGAGTACCTCAATACATAAGACAAACACTAAGAGGCCTGGCGTGCTGCGATTCATGGGGTCACAAAGAGTTGGACAGGACTGAGCAACTGAACTGAACTGAACAGACATAAAAGGAGAAATTGACAGTATCACAATAATAGTAGAAGACTTTAATTAATTAGGAGACTTTAATTAACAGAAAATTAATAAGGAAACACAAGTCTTAAATGATACATTAGATGAGATGGACTCACTGATATCTTTAGGACATTCCATTCAAATGCAGAATACACCTTCTTCTCAAGTGTACATGGAACATTCTCCAGGATAGACCACATCTTGGATCACAAATCAAACCTCAGTAAATTTAAGAAAACTGAAATTGTATCAAGCATCTTCTCTGACCACAACACTATGAGACTAGATATCATTTATAAGAAAAAAACTGTAAGAAACAGAAACACATGGAGATTAAACAATATGTTTCTGAATAACCAACAGGTTACTGAAGAAATCAAAAGGGAAATCAAAAAATTTCTAGAAACAAATGACAATGAAAACACGACAACTCAAAACCTATGGAATGCAGCAAAAGCAGTTCTAAGAGGGAAGTTTATAGCAATACAATCCTACCTCAAGAAACAAGAAAAACATTGAATAGACAACCTAATTTTATACCTAAAACAACTGGAAAAAGAACCAAAAAACTCCAAAATTAGTAGAAGGAAAGAAATCATAAAGATCTGAGCAGAAATAAATGAAAAAAGAAATGAAAAAAACAATAGTAAAGATTAATAAAACTAAAAGCTGATTCTTTGAGAAGATAAACGAAATTGACAAACCTTTAGCCAAACTCATCAAGGAAAAAAGAAAGAAGAATCAAATTAACAAAATTAGAAATGAAAAAGGAGAGGTTACAACAGCCAGTGGGGTGACCCCCCATGTCACACGTTGGCAAGGCTGGCAAAATTACAGTGTGTCTCTGAAGAGAGCACCCTGGGGCAAGCACATCTCACTCTGTTGAAGGGGATCCATGACCCTGTCACTCTACTGTCTGGAGAGGCCCATAACCAAGAAAGAAAAGTTGTCATGTCAGGCAGCTTTCTGGACTTGGAGTTGTGTTAATGAATAAGTGACGACTTGCTGACCAGAAAAAAAAAAAAAAGAGAGAGAGAGACTATTATGAACAACTATATGGCAATAAAATGGATAATCTGGAAGAAATGGACAGATTCTTAGAAAAGTTCAATCTTCTAAGACTGAACCAGGAAAAAACAGAAATTATGAACAACCCAATTACAAGCACTGAAATTGAAGCTATGATCAAAAATCTCTCAGAAAACAAAAACCCAGGACTAGATGGCTTCACAGGAGAATTCTATCAAATATTTAGAGAAGAGCTATTGCCTATCCTGCTAAAACTCCTTCAAAAAATCGCAGAGGAAGGAACACTTCTAAATTCATTCTACGAAGCCACTATCACCCTGATACCAAAATCAGACAAAGACAACACAAAAAAAGAAAACTACAGGCCAATATCACTGATGAACATAGATGCAAAAATCTGCAACAAAATTTTAGCAAACAGAATTCAGCAACACATCAAAAAGCTCATACACCATGATCAAGCTCAGTTTATTCCAGGGTGCAAGGATTCTTCAATATACGGAAAGCAATCACTGTGATACACCACATTAACAAATTGAAAGATAAAAACAATATGATAATCTCAATAGACACAGGAAAAGCCTTTGACTAAATTCAGCACCCATTTATGATTAAAACTCTTCAAAAACTGTGCATAGAAGGAACCTACCTCAACATAGTAAAGGCCATATATGATAAGCCTACAGTAAACATTATTCTCAATGGTAAAAAGTTGAAAGCATTTCCCCTAAGGCTAGGAACAAGACGAGGGTGTTCACTTTCACCACTATTATTCAGCATAGTTCTCGAAGTCCTAACTACAGCTGATAAGAAAAAGAAATAAAAGGAATTCAGATTGGAAAAGAAGAAGTAAAGTTCTCAATGTTTGCAGATGACATGATACTATACATAAAAAACCCTAAAGATAGTATCAGAAAATTACTAGAGCTAATCAGTGAATTTAGCAAAGTTGCAGGATACAAAATCAATACATAGAAATCACTTGCATTTCTATATACTAACAATGAAAATACAGAAAGAAATTAAGGAATCAATCCCATTCACCATTGCAACAAAAAGAAATATCGAGGAATAAATTTACCTAAGGAGACAAAAGAACTGTACACAGAAAATTGTAAGACACTAATGAAAGAAATCAAAGGTGACATAAACAGATGGAGAGATATTCCATGTTCCTGGGTAGGGAGAATCAATATTGTGAAAATGACTATATTAACAAACACAATCTACAGATTCAATGTGATCCCTATCCAATTACCAATGATACTTTTCACAGAACTAGAACAAAAATTTTCACAATTCACATGGAAACACAAAAGACCTGAATAGTCAAAGTGATCTTGAGAAAGAAGAATAAAGCTGGAGGAAACAAACTCCCTGACTTCAGATTATACTACAAAGCCACAGTCATCAAGACAGTATGGCACTGGCACAAAAACAGAAATATAGACCAATGGAACAAGATAGAAAGCTCAGAAATAAACCCATACACCTATGGGTACCTAATTTTTGACAAAGGAGGCAAGAATATACAATGGGGCACACAGCCTCTTCAATAAATGGTGCTGGGAAATCTGGACAGCCACATATAAAAGAATGAAATTAGAACACTTCCTAACACCATACACAAAGATATACTCAAAATGGATTAAAGACCTAAATGCAAGACCAGAAACTATAAAACTCTTAGAGGAAAACATAGGCAGAACACTTGATTACATAAATCAAAGCAAGATCTTCTATGACCCACCTACTAGAGTAATGGAAATAAAAACAAAAGTAAACAAGTGGGATCTGATTAAACATAAAAGCTTTTGCACAGCAAAGGAAACTATAAGCAAGGTGAGAAGACAACCCTTAGAATGGGGGAAAACAATAGAAAACGAGACAACTGACAAAGGATTAATTTCCAAAATATACAAGCAGCTCATACAACTCAATACCAGCAAAATAAACAATCCAATCAAAAAGTGGGAAAAAGACCC
Organism: Cephalophus harveyi; assembly: GCA_006410635.1. Taxonomy (NCBI): domain Eukaryota; kingdom Metazoa; phylum Chordata; class Mammalia; order Artiodactyla; family Bovidae; genus Cephalophus; species Cephalophus harveyi. Next base: position 37,644 of record SJYT01071263.1, on the reverse strand, counting down.
AAGCAGACATTTCTCCAAAGAAGACACACAGATGGCTAATAAACACAGGAAAAGATGCTCAACATTGCTCATTATTAGAGAAATGCAAATCAAAACTACAATGAGATACCACCTCACACTAGTCAGAATGGCCATCATCAAAAACTCTACCAACAATAAATGCTGGAGAGGGTGTGGAGAGAAGGGTGGCTCAGACGGTAAAGTGTCTGCCTGCAATGCAGGAGACCCAGGTTCAATCCCTGGGATAGATCCCCTGGAGAAGGAAATGGCAATCCACTCCAATACTCTTGCCTGGAAAATTCCATGGATGGAGGAGACTGGTGGGCTACAGTCCACGGGGTTGCAAAGAGACAGACACAACTGAGCAACTTCACTTTCTTCTTTCTTTCTTGCACTGTCAGTGGGAATGTAAATTGATATAGCCACTATGGAAGAAGGTATGGAGATTCCTTAAAAAACTAGGAATAAAACCACATGACCCAGAAATCCCACTCCTAGGTATATACCCTGAGGAAACCCAAATTGAAAAAGACACATGTATCCCATTGTTCATTGCAGCACTATTTACACTATTTACAACAGATGAATGGATAAAGACATTGTGGTACCAATATTCAGCCATAAAAAGAAATGCCTTTGAGTCAGTTCTCAGGAGGTGGATGAACCTAGAACCTATTATAGAGAGTGAAGTCAGTCAGAAAGAGAAAGATAAATATTGTATTCTAATGGATATATACTGAATCTAGAAAAATGGAACTGAACTAAATTATTCACAGGGCAGCAACTGAGAAACAGACAAAGAGAACAGACTTATGGACATGGGGAGAGGGGAGGAGAGGGTGAGATGTGACATGGAAACTTACATTACCATGTGTAAAATAGATAGCCAAGGGGAATTTGCTGTATGGCTCAGGAAACTCAGACAGGGGCTCTGTGTCAACCTGGAGGGGTGGGGTGGGGGGAGAGATGGGAGAGAGGTTCAGGAGGGAGGGGATATATGTATACCTATGGCTGATTTATGTTGAGGTTTGACAGAAAACAATAAAATTCTGTAAAGCAATTATCCTTCAATAAAAAATAAATTAATTAAAAAAAAAGGTAAATGATTCAGGACTTCTTTGGTGATACAGTGGATGAGAGTCTGCCTGCCAATGCAGGAGACATAGTCTTGATCCCTGGTCTGGGAAGATTCCACATGTCACAGAGCAACTAAGGCAGTGTACCACAACCGCTGAGCCCATGTGCTGCAACTAAGATATGCTATGCTAAGTCGCTTCAGTCGTGTCTGACTCCGTGCGACCCCACAGATGGAAGCCCACGAGGCTCCCCTGTCCCTGGGATTCTCCAGGCAAGAACACTGGAGTGGGTTGCCATTTCCTTCTCCAATGCATGAAAGTGAAAAGTGAAAGTGAAGTTGCTCAGTCATGTCTGACTCTTAGCGACCCCATGGACTGCAGCCCACCAGGCTCCTCCATCCATGGGATTTTCCAGGCAAGAGTACTGGAGTGGGGTGCCATTGCCTTCTCCAACTACTGAAGCCCAAGGACCCTAGAGCCTATTCTCTGCAGCAAGAGAAGCCACTGCAATGAGAAGTCCATGCACTGCAACAAAGAGTAGCCCCCACTTGCCACAAACAGAGAAAGCCCACATGTAATAACAAAGACTGAGTGCAACCAAAAAAATAAAGAAAGAAAGAAGTAAATGATCCAAAGTGGTAATAAATATTAAGGCTGCTAGATAAAAAATTTTCTTTTTAGAAGGTCTGTTTTACTAGTAACAATAATTGCTAATACTTATGGAAGACTTTCAATACTACTTTAAATGTTCATTTTCTCATAACAAGCCTATTAATACTATTAATACTCTTATCTTACAGATTAAAAAAAAAAACAACCCTAAGGTTTACAGAGTCACTGGCCAAATCACATGGGGATTAGGTGGCAGATCTGAGACCAGATGCTGGTCTGGCTTATATCAAAGTCCAGGCTTTTAATCACTCTGTGATACTTCTGCTTAGTTTTATTTTCCAGTTAAAACATGTATTGTTTAAAAAATAAGGTCAGAGTAAAATCAAATGCCATTTCCTTTCTACTGAAAGAGGTGCTGAGACCTTCAAAGGGTTGGCTGTAACTCTTAGAAATCAGTGTGTTGAGAAGTGGAGGAGAGGGATGTCAAGGGCTCAGACCAGAGGGGAGGGAGCAAACACAGACCCCACCCTGGTACGCACCTCTTCGAGTGCTTTGCTTACATAATTCTCCTTCTTGACAGCCTCTTGGAGCTCCATGGCCTGCTGCACGTACATTTTCCCAGCGAGGATTTCATTCTCCAGCATGGACAGCTCCTTCAGTGAAATGGGCCAATTCGACCTTTCTAATGCCTCGTTCAAAGCTGCCTTGTTTTCTAAGTACCGCATTGGTTTGTTTGCATCTAACCTAGAGAAGGAAGAAGAAAGAGAAACGTAATGTGATCATAACAGAAAACATATGGAAAGATGGTTTTTCAGTCAACCCTCCCCTGAGAAACATCTGTCGGAGCAGATGTCAGGTGTCGACAGAATTGCAGCCATGCCTTCTTGTCCATCGGGGCTTTGGTAGTTTGCACAAGTTAGAAACAATCATCTCTGAGTCATGAGAGGCCCTTTTCCCCATTATTTAATTTGATGGTCTGATTTTATAGAACTTTGTTACACGAGTTTTTTTTTTTTTTTTTTTCCCCCAACAATTTTTTTTCAGCATGTTTGGAACCCATTCCTTTCTCCTTAGGTCTAACATTTGGCAGAAGCAAAAGCAAGTTTCAAAGAGATTTCAAACAGCAATGCCTAGGAGTGACTCTGGAAAACAAGCAAACACTAAACCCAAATATTTGTCTCAGTGCAATAATTCTTCTATTAGCTCATTTTAGCTGCCTTTATCTCCTGTCCTCTTATAAGCCTAAATAGGCCTATATTTTCTGGTTTCACTGATTTGGTTCACAAAGAACAGAAGCCAAACTTTCTATCAGCTGATGAACAGGACGCATGATTCCAGGGGAAGCCAGTGGGGTGTGGAGGGCCCAAGTACTAAATTCTGTTTCCAGTCCCAGCTACTTCTGAGTCAGATATTCATGGAAGGGGGTACAGAGGGGGCGATGGATAGATTGACTGAGGGAGATATGGGGAGAAGAACATTTCATAATTATCATTCTCTTATTGCTGAAGCATCTTTTTATTTTTTTAAAGTGTGTGTTGTGTGTATTGGACGAGCACACTGTAAATGCAGTACAATCACAGGACTCAATCCACAGACAAACTTGTCTCCAGAAGACACCAAAAATTCTTATTAAAAATCTAAATGGGAGTGATGTCAGGAAAAGAGCAAAATGAGAAACCCCAGGCCTCATTCCCCCACAGAAATGCTGACAATAATTAGTTAGTTAGTTAGTGAAGTCGCTCAGTCGTGTCCGACTCTTTGCGACCCCATGGACTGTAGCCTACCAGGCTCCTCCCTCCATGGGATTCTCCAGGCAAGAGTACTGGAGTGGGTTGCCATTTCCTTCTCCAGTTGACAATAATATGTGGACAAATTGCCTTTGTGAGAATTCCAAGAAGCCAGTTAAAAGGTACCAGCTCTCCAGGAGTTCAAAGCCAAGAAGAGTGGGCACTGAAGTGAGTATTAGGAACATTTGTTGCACGTTGCCTGGCCTAGCCCCTCCCCTTTCTTGGCACCTGCGGAGCAACTCAGAGGAAATGAAGTCCTGGCTTCTCCAAAAGAGAAGAGTGGAACTTGTATGGAGCATTTTGGCCTTTTGTAGCTGCTTGAGAGACTAGCTTTTGTCTCACTTGACTCAGAGTGCCAATAAAAATGGCAGCATACTTTGCATGCCAGGTTACTGGCATCTGAGAGTAAAGGCAAGTTTCATGGCTGGTTACAGCACCAGAAATACTGCAGTACCCAAAGAAAGACACCAGGGGGAGGAAAAGATTACCCGCTCCTGAGAAAAGACAGGGGCAAACCTCTTCGACTGGGAAATTACACACATACACACCACCACCACCACCACCACCACTCCTAGAGAAGAAATACCCTCAGAAAAGCTGTGAGAGGTTCCCAGAATCTCTAATCAGAATGATTGGTGAAGGTCTTCCCCTATAAGAAGTCATCTATAAAGACTGGGACAAGTGTCTGAGTTTTCAAATGTCCAGATCTTGCCTAAAAGTACTAAGAAATAAAGAGAAACAGAGAAGAGTGGTCTAATCAAAGGAACAAAATAAATCTCCAGAAATCTACACTAAAGAAAAGAGCTATGAATTACCTGACAGAGCATTGAAAATAACTGTCTTAAAAATGCTCATTGAGCTCAAAGAGAATACAGACAACTAAATGGAACCAGGAAAATGATGGATGAACATATTAATATCAACAAAGACAAAGAAACTATAAAAAGAACCAAACAGAAATTCTGTATCTGAGGAATACAATAACTGAAAAATTCACTGAGTGAGTGACTGAGTGAAGTCGCTCAGTCGTGTCCGACTCTTTGCGACCCCGTGGACTGTAGTCCACCAGGCTCCTCCACCCATGGGATTCTCCAGGCAAGAATCTGGAGTGGGTTGCCATTCCCTTCTCCAGGGGATCTTCCTGACCCAGGGATTGAACCCAGGTCTCCCGCATTGCAGGCAGACGCTTTAACCTCTGAGCCACTAGGGAAGCCTGAAAAATTCACTAGAGAGCTTCAAAAGGTGACCTGGTAAATCAGAGAAAAAAATCAGAAAATTATGACTATTTTAAGTCATAAATTGTTACAAGAGACAAAGAAGGACATTCAGTTCAGTTCAGTCATTCAGTCATGTCTAACTCTGCGACCCATGGACTGCAGCACGCCAGGCTTCCCTGTCCATCACCAACTCATGGAGCCTACTCAAACTTATGTCCATTAAGTCCATCATGCCATCCAACCATCTCATCCTCTGTCATCCCTTTCTCCTCCCACCTTCAATCTTTCCCAGCATCAGGGTCATTTCCAATGAGTCAGTTCTTCCCATCAGGTGGCCAAAGTATTGGAGTTTTAGCTTCAACATCAGTCCTTCCAATGAATATTCAGGACTGATTTCCTTTAGGATGGACTGGTTGGATCTCCCTGCAGTCCAAGGGACCCTCCTGAAGAGTCTTCTCCAACACCGCAGTTCAAAAGCATCAATTCTTTGGCACTCAACTTTCTTTATGGTCCAACTCTCACATCCACACATGAGTACTGGAAAAACTATAGCTTTGACTAGACAGACCTTTGTAGGCAAAGTAATGTCTGCTTTTTAATATGCTGTCTAGGTTGATCATAGCTTTTCTTCCAAGGGGCAAGCGTCTTTTAATTTCATGGCTTCAGTCACCATCTACAGTGATTTTGGAGGCCCCAAAATCAAGTCTGTCACTGTTTCTACTGTTTCCTCATTTATTTGCCATGAAGTGATGGGACCAGATGCCATGATCTTTGTTTTCTGAATGTTGAGTTTTAAGCCACCTTTTCCACCTTTTCCACCTTTTCTCTTTCATCAAGAGGTTCTTTAGTTCTTCTTCACTTTCTAACATAAGCGTGGTGTCATCTGTGTATCTGCAGTTATTGATATTTCTCCTAGCAATCTTGATTCCAACTTGTGCTTCATTTAGCCTGGCATTTCTCATGATGTATTCTGCATATAAGTTAAATAAGCAGGGTGACTTTGACATACTCCTTTCCTGATCTGGAACCAGTCTGTTGTTCCATGTCCAGTTCTATCTGTTGCTTCTTGACCTGCATACAGATTTTTCAGGAGGCAGGTCAGGAGGTCTGTTATTCCCATCTCTTTAAAAATTTTCCACACTTTGTTGTGATCCACACACTCAAAGGTTTTGGCATAGTCAATAAAGTAGAAATAGATGTTTTTTCTGAAACTTTCTCTCTTTTTCGATGATCCAGTGGATGTTGACAATTTGATCTCTGGTTCCTCTGCCTTTTGTAAATCCAGCTTGAACATCTGGAAGTCCACGGTTCATTACTGTTGAAGCCTGGGTTGGAGAATTTTGAGCATTACTTTACTAGTGTGTGAGATGAGTGCAACTGCGTGGTAGTTTGAGCATTCTTTGGCATTGCCTTTCTTTGAGACTGGAGTGAAAACTGACCTTTTCCAGTCCTGTGGCCACTGCTGAGTTTTCCAAATTTGCTGGCATATTGAGTGTATCACTTTCACAGTATCATCTTTTAGGATTTGAAGTAGCTCAACTGGAATTTCATTACCTCCACTGGCTTTGTTCATAGTGATGCTTCCTAAGGCCCACTTGACTTCGCATATAAGAAGGACATTATATAATGGTAAAATGGGTCCATCCACAAGGAAGATATGACAGTTATAAATATGCACCTAACTTCACAGCTCCCAAATATAGAAGCAAACATTAATAGAATTGAAGGGAGAAACTGAAACACTATAACAGAAGATTTCAATTTCCATTTTCAATAATGGACACAACCACAAAACAGAAGACCAATAAAGAAACAGAGGACTTGAAAAACATGATAGATTAGACCAACAGACATACACAGAACACACTACCAACCAATAGCAGAATACATATTCTTCCTAAGTGCACATGGAACATTCTCTTCAGGATAAACCACATGTAAAAAAAGCACAAGTCTTAAAAGTTTTAAGATTAAATCATATAAAATACATTCTCCAATCACAGTGGAATAAAACTAGAAATCAAATATGTGGAAATTAAACAACCAATGGGCCAAAGAAGAAATCATAAGGGAGACTGTAAAATATCTTGAGATATTTTAAAATAAGAATACAATATATTAAAATTCTAAGATATAGCAAAAGCAGTCCTAAGAGGGAAATCTATAGTGCTAAGTACTTCTATTAAAAAAGAGAAAATATCTCAAATCAACAACCTAACTTTACACTTCAAGGAAGTGGGAAAATGAAGAATAAACTCAAAGTTAGTAGAAGAAAAGAAATAATAAAGATGAGAGCAGAAATAAGTGAAATAGAGAGAACAGTAGAAAAAAATCTATGAAACTAAGAGTTAGTTTCTGGAAAGAACAGCAAAAATGACAAATGCTTATTAGCTAGATGAAGAAAAAAGAGAAAACTCAAATAACTAGAATCAGAAAGGAAAGAATGAACATTAAAACTGTTATCAGAGAAATAAGAAGGATATTTTATAAAAGGCTACCATGATCCATTATACACCAACAAAGTGGATAATCTAGAAGAAATCGACAAATTTCTATAAAAATATAATCAACTAAGACAATCAGAAAGAAATTAAAAATCTGAACAGACTTGTAACTAGTAAGGAGATTGAATCAGCAAAAAATAATTTCCAACAAATATGAGCCCAGTACTATATGGTTTCCATGGAGAGAACTACCAAACATTTAAAGAAGAATTAACACCAATCCCCCTCAAATTACTCTAAATATTGAAGAGGAGGGAACATTTTGTGCTGGGGCCAGTGTGAGGAACTCCGCCCATGGCAAAGATCATGGGGAAGGAAGCTTGGCATACGCAAAGGCGTGATCAAGCCTCAGGAAACCCCCTGTTCCCGAGCATCTAACCCCAAAACCAGAGTCTGTTTTATGGTCTCACCAAAACCAGAGTACTTTACGGGGGGCTCTCCTCCATAACCATTTCTCTCAGAGAAGGAGTTAACTTGCAGCTCCAAATTAATAAAAATTCCTGGGCGTGACAAGAGTGTTTCAACTTACAACTCCTCTGAAGGTTATCTAGCCTGCCTGTATAGGTTCGTTCAGCCACATGTGATTGTTTACAACCCCCCAACTGCGAGAGGCTCGAGACGTTTTAGACTTACTAAAGGCAAATTCTTTTGGGAAGTTAGAAATTATTAGTATAGTGGGTTGGTTAGGAATTATATTGGTGAAGGGTTTTTTCATTTGTTGTGTCAATAACTGCTGCTAATTCCCTGCCCTGGGTGGGCCAAGGGTGTCTCAGGTCACACCTCTCTGCTGACACATGATTGTTTACTACCTCTCAACCATAAACAGCACAGAGAGTTTTGGAGGATTTTGAAAGTTTTAATTACCATAGTGCTTTTCTCATTGTTGAGTCAATGATTGCCGCCAGGCCTCCATATCCTTAGGCACCTGGGAATATATTAATCAATGTATTTGGAATATAGAAAAGGAAATACAGTAGTTTTTGATGTTAGCAATACTAGACTTTTTGAGTTAATGAATTTTCTCTTTTGATATAGACCACTGTACTTTGTTATAAATCACTGTGTCCTTGCTATGTAAAAATGTAACTTTATCACTATCTTAAGACTAAACAGATCTTAAGGGGAATATTGGTGAAAGGATTTTCATTTGTTGGGCTGATGTTTTGCTGCTAAATCTCCATATTCCCTGCTCTTATAATGAATATAACTAGCATATAGGAGAAATAAGTATTAACCTTTAAGATTAATCATGGTAACCTTGGGTTAAATAAATTCCTTTCTTGACTGTAACTCACTACACCCTCGCCCTATAGGAATGCAGCTTTATTTGGAGGATGGTGCCTGGTTTAAGAAAAAACACCTTTGGAAAAAATAAGTTTTTTGGTTATCAGAAAGAAAGGGTCATAAATGTCAGCAAGCCTCATGGCTAGAAGATGATGTAAAAACCTCTAAGATCTTTTTTTATATGTTTATGTAAAGCACCTAATTTTGATAAAGGTCAGGACTACTGACCCCCACATGACTCTGTATTCATCCCTATGTGTAAAAAAAGGTATATAAGCAAACCTAAAAAATAAAGAAATGGGATCAGTTCCGGGAAAGACTGACTCCCCCATGTTGTTCTTTCTTGCTCCCCGTTTTTCTGGCTGAATTCCCATCTGGAGCATGGATGCTATTCCATGTGAACCAAGTTATTCAGCCACTTTTTCTCCACTAATTTTCCTACTACACTGTCCGTTTCTAATCTCTCTATATATCTATAATTAAATATGTATTTTTCCAAGGATGCCAACTCCGTCCCCACCTTCGAATCACCCTGGATCCACCGGGGCTGGACCCCAGCAATTTTGAAACTCATTCTATGATGCCAGCATCACCCTGATACCAAAGCCAGACAAAGATACTACAAGATGAGAAAACTACAGCCCAATATTGCTTTTGAACATTGATTCAATACTAGCAAACTAAATTCAACAACACATTAAACAATGAGACACTGAAGAATGAGACTTATTCCTAGAATGCAATATGTAAAAATCAGTCAATATAATAAATCACAGTAACAGAATGAAGGGAAAAAATGACTTAATCATCTCAATGGATATAGCAAAATCATGATGAATTCAACACTCTTTCACGATTAAAAATGAAAACACTCAACAAACTAGGATTAGGAGGAAACTACCTCAATATGGGGCTTCCCCAGTGGCTCAGAGGTAAATAATCCACCTGCAATTCAGGAGACACAAGTTCAGGGCACGGCAACCCACTCCAGTATTCTTGCCAGGAAACTCCTGTGGACAGAGGAACCTAGCAGGCTAAGGTCCATGGGATTGCAAAGAGTTGGACATGACTGAAGCAACTGAGCACAAGCACAAGCACTGCAATATAGTAAAGGTGTCATAACTTACCCAAATCATGCTTTAGATGGTAAGGAGGGAAATGATGTCATGAAAGACAGTGGAGCAGAAAAATCAAGGAACTGGTCTTTTCACCAAAACAACTATTTGATAGAATTAACTGTTTTGAAACTCAAGAATGTAGTTGAATACTTACATAGCATTCAGAAGAACACTTGATGAAGAGAGAGGCTGACATGTAGGGAAATCTCTGTCAGGTCACTGGCTGACCACAGGGATAATAATACTTTAGTGAACACACATGATAAAGAATAGAAAAACACCAATACAGTATACTAACACATATATATGGAATTTAGAAAGATGGTAATGATAACCCTGTATACGAGACAGCAAAAGAGATGCAGATGTATAGAACAGTTTTTTGGACTCTGTGGGAGAAGGCGACGGTGGGATGATTTGGGAGAATGGCATTGAAACATGTATAATATCATATAAGAAATGAATCGCCAGTCTAGGTTCGATGCAGGATACAGGATGCTTGGGGCTGGTGCACTGGGATGACTCAGAGAGATGGTATGGGGAGGGAGGTGGGAGGGCCATTCAGGATTGGGAACACATGTACACCCATGGCGGATTCATGTTGATGTATGCCAAAACCAATACAATATTGTAAAGTAAAAAATAAAATAAAATATGGAAAAAAAAGAACATTAAAGAATATAGTCTTTCCAAAATAGTGTGGAAAGACATTAAACAGACAACTGCAGCCTTCATCAAGCAACAACAGCAATTTCTGGGGAGGGTAGAGAATCTAATTTCCTGAGTTACTGTTACAATGCCCAAAATGTTCAGTTTTCAACAAAAAATTACAAAGAATACCAAGAAACATGGATGCATACAGCCCATTGACAGGGGAAAAAAGCAACAGACAAATAAAATTCAGGCACTGGATTTGGCAGACAAAGACTTAAAATAACTTTCTTAAAAGCCAATCCTCAAATTCACATTGAACTTCAAGGGGCCACAAATAACTAGAACAGTTTTGAAACAGAACAACAAAGTTGGGAGACTTTCAAAACTCACTATAGCCCATTAGGATTTTCTGTCCATGGAATTTTACAGGCAAGAATACTGCACTGGGTTGCCATTCTCCAGGGATCTTCCCAACCCGGGGATGGAACCCAGGTCTCTTGACTGCAGGCAGATTCTTTAGCATCTGAGCCAGCAGGAAGCCCAGAAATCAGACTGGTAGTTACTAAAGTGGGAGAGAGGAATGGGGAAGGTGTACTTAACAGGTACAAGGTATTTTCTGGGATGATAGAGAAGTTATGAAAGTAAAGGAACATGTGGCTTGCACAATATTAAAAAAAATTTTTTTTATTGGAGTATAGTTGCTTTACAATGTTATTTTCTGCTGTATAGCAAAGTGAACTAACTGTGAATAACTTAAGTATTACCGAGTAGCACATTTAAAAACAGTTAAAAGAAACTGTTAACTGAAGGTTATATGAATTTTACCAAAATTAAAAAGTAATTTTAAAGATGAAAAGGAACTGGCTTACTTTTTTTTTTCCTCTGGAGATAATGCTCGCCAAACAATTTTATTCAAGCGCCTGTTTTAAAAAAAATCAACAGTAATTATTTAATAGCAATACTTTACTTCCGAAGAAAAGGCTGAGCCCAGGCAGGGAAAGCCCAAGCCACGCACCCCCACAGGACCACACCATTGCACTTGCCCGGAGATTGGATGTGAGGGTCTCCCTCCCTCGGCATCACTGCAGAAGCTTTATGACTCTGTGGCAATCATGCTAAATATGAAAGGAGGGCTTAGTTCTCAGCTCCATTAGGTAAAACCCAGGCTGAAAAAAGGCAGCAAACAAACTGGTCTCTCTGCATGAAGATATTTTTAAACATCTGATTTTCATCTTAAGGAAAAATACAAGTGTGCCCTTAGCCTGCCTCCTGTAGACATTTTTCTGTCTGAATTTGCAGAACAAAAAAGGGCTACTGCTAAGTGCTAAGTTGCTTCAGTCGTGTCCGACTCTAGCGACCCCATGGACTGCAGCCTACCAGGCTCCTTCGTCCATGGGATCTTCCAGGCAAAAGTACTGGAGTGGGGTGCCACTGCTTACTAGGGTCATAAATAAGAGAACTGGGATACACTTTAGAGATCAACCAGCCTGAACTCCTTGTTTTCCAAATGTGGCTGCTGAGGGGGCAGAATGATGAGGCGCCTTGCTCATCCAGCATGGAGAGTTGGGGCTGAGACTAAGCTCACTGACCGTGTTTGCAGAAAGATTCTGGAAAGGAGGAAGTTGGACCCAGTGCTTTCAACTGGGTAGTTATAGCTCCTTTTCTTGTTACTAATCAGCGATGCTCCAAGGTTTCCTGGAGCGCCAGGCACAGAACACTGGCTCCATGGGTTGTGAGCTGGTGTCCATGAAATGGGAAAGTCTCAGTAAGACAGAGTGGGAGGACACTGCCACTCCCCAGGAGGCATGCTCCTAATCCTTGGGCCCAGTGTCTGTGGCACAGGGCTCTGGGAGCATACTTTGGATGATGTTATCTTGCCTTGATCATCCATCATGAGCTTGGGGAGGTCATGAAAAGGGGGTCTAGTGTGGTGGTGAAGAGCACAGACTCTGGAGCCACTGGGCCCAAAGCTCAGTGTTCCCCTCTTATTATCCAGTAGACTTTGGGCCAGTAGCCAACTTTTCTGTAGAATGTGGATAATAACAGTACCTCCCTCCCAGTGTTGCAGTCCAGATTTAATAAGCAAGTGTATGCATTGTACACAGAACTGTGTCTGACACAGGTAAATGCTCTGTAAGTGACAGAAAGAGTCAGGAAGCGGGAAACAAGCCAGCTCTGCCCCTGTATCCTTCAATATTTTTGGTTCTTTGTGGCCTCTTTAGAAGGGCTTCCCTGGTGGCTCAGATGGTAAAGAACCTTCCTGCAATGCAGGAGACCAGTTTTGATCCCTGGGTCAGGAAGATCCCAGTAGGAAATGGCAACCCAATTAGGTATTCTTGCCTGGAAAATTCCAAGGACAGGGGAGCCTGGTGGGCTATAGTCCATGGGGTTACAAGAAATTGGCTTTCTTTTTAAAAAATTTTATTTATTTATTTGGCTGCCCTGGGTCTTAGTTGAGGCACGCAGGGCTTCCCTGGTGGCTCAGACAGTAAAGAATTCTTCTGCAATGAGGGAGACCTGGGTTGCAATGAAGGTTTGATCCCTGAGTTGGGAAGATCCCCTGGAGAAGGAAATGGCAACCCACTCCATCCAGTATTCTTGCCTGGAGAATTCCCATGGACAGAGGGAATGGGGTTGCAAAGAGTCAGACACAATTAAGTGACTAAGCACACAATAGGATTTTTCATCTTCATGGTGGCATGCAGGATCTTTTTTGGTTGTGGACTGTGGGATCTAGTTCCCTGAGGGATCATACCTGGGCTGCCTGCATTGGGAGTGTGGAGTCTTAGCCACTGGACCATCAGGGAAGTCCCAATTTTCTTTAATCATGTGGCTGATTAAACAATGACGAGGGCTTCTAAAACTTGTGTGCATTTATGGAAAATAAAAAACTATTTTAAAATTTAAACCTTGAAAGTGGAGGCAATGGAAGAGAGAGGCTGGGAGTGTAGACATGGGCTTGGCAGAGACACTGGTCTGGGTTCAAATCTGGGTTCAAATCTCAGAGGCTCTGCTTTACTGCTGTGTGCTCCTATTACATAACTTAAAAAAATATTCATTTATTTGGCTGTGTCAGGTTTTAGTTGTAGCACTTGGATTCTATAGCTGTGGCATACAAGGCTCAGTAGTTGTGGCACTCAGGCTTAGTTACACTGTGGCATGTGGGATCTTAGTTCCCCAACCAGGGATCGAACCTGCAACCCCTGCATTGCAAGGCAGATTCATAACCACTGGACCACCAGGGAAACCCCTGTTACCTAACTTTTGAAAACTGCTTTCTTACCAATAAAATAAGGATAACACCACTTACTCCTGGCACTGAGGGGATTAAATGAGCAGTATGTATAAAGTGATCAGAAATAACTAAGGCTCATTCCTTCCAGGTTCTAAAGAAGAGGGAGACTTATAAATTCAGGAATGGTTGGTGAATGTGGGTCCAATTAGCTATAACATGTCTCTAATTTTATTTATTTTTAAAATGAAAAAAAAAAAAAAAAAAGCTTACCACAGTGCCTGTCATGTACTAAGTGCTCAAAGGTTAGTGTTTTTCTTTATTATTATTATTATTTTGGCCATGCAGGTGGGATTTTAGTCCCCCACTAGGCATTGAGCCCACACCCCCTGTAATGGAAGTGAGAAGTCCTAACCACTGGACCTCCAGGGAAGCCCCCTGTCTCTAATTTTAATTTGTTTCTTCAGAAAATATTTTCCTAAGAGGGTATGTATTTTCATAACCCCTATTATTCCTCCATTTGCCATCTTCACTGAACTATTTCAAAGCACACAGAAAAAGCAAGCAGGCATGAACTGAGGGCAGTGGAGAGTATATGAATCTTGGCTCCACTGGTGTGGAAGGCAGCCGCAGGAAACCCTTTAAAAGTGTGGGATGAGAGCTGTCCAGGATACTGGGGTTTGATAAACCACAATCTTCCTCTGTTTTTAGGAGAGTCAAACTTGACCTCAGGTTCATCATGAACACAGCTGCAGAAAAATCACCCGAGAATCTAGCCAGCACTGATATCCTCAGAGCTTATGTGTAGATACACAAAGTCAAAACTGCTCCTGCAATTCTTAAAATACTGAAACACAAGGACTCCTATACCTGAGAATTAGGTGTGACCAAAATAGCTAGAGTGTCACTACTTTGACCAAAGGACTGTGAGCTTCCAACTTACCTGGTCACCCCCAGCCATACAGACTTAGAGTTATATCTGGCTTACCTGTGGTGGGAAACTCCTTACAAATGTTTTATTGGGGATGAGATGGGGATAAATCAAGTTTCACTAATTATTTTTCATAGTCTGCATAGCTTTAGAAAGATGAGGCAAGACGGAAAAGGGAACTGAGATTTATACCAGCAAACAAATACTATTAAACACAAAAGATCAGAAGCTTTGTTCTATATAATATGAATGTTAATATTATTAAAAACAATATTAAATAGTTCATTTAAAATAAACATCAAATTAATGATACCAAATAATATACATTCAATCAATATTAATATTAAAGTTAATGCTAATAATCATATTTAAATTAATACTATTTTATTATTTTAATAACAATATGGTATAATATTCCTCTGAGGGTACTAAAGGCTTTTCCAGATTCACTTATTGGAAGTAAGAACTGGGACAGAGCACTGCTAGGTCTGTATTTTGGTTTTGCTATGAATGAAGGACTCTCTTCTGCCTAGGAATGGAGGGTCTCTGTCCTTCTGGAAATTCTCAGGAAAGGGTGATCTTAGTGGAAAGAACTATTTGACTTTTCCATCCCATGTATTTATGGTTATTTTAGCATCAGCAGATTCAGGGAATGAAAGAGGGAAGTAATTAACATTAGTTGCTCTTTATGTATATAATTTACATAACCTTCAAACCGCCCTGTGAACCAGATTTTTGCAAATAAGGAATCTGCAGCTCACAAGTGTCACATGACCTGTCAAGCAACTGTCAGAGCCAAGAATGAAACCCCTGAGCTGTCTGACCTCAAAGCCCCAGCTTGTGGCCCCGTAGCAGGCTTTCACAGACCAGGTAATCACAGCACACAAATATTTGAACGAGTCAAGCAAATTAAATTATAATATAAATGATATCATTATATTATATTCTATATAACTGAACTAGATAAATTTTAATAACTAAACCTGAATTAGATCAAAATCAAATTAAATTCTGACAGTCAAAATATATATAGTGACACCTGCTAGGAAGTGGAGACCAGAGGGAAACCCAGAAGCCCAGAGTCTGCCCTGGGGGGCTGACATCCTCACAGGGGAGAGGCAGGCCTGCGTTGAAGCTGGGAGCACTCCCAAGCACCACAGTCAAAGTGGGTGCTGGAGAGTCGTGGGGTGGCCATTGGTGCTGAGGCAAGAAGGGATGAAAGAAGATAGCTGGGTGGGTGGGCAGGGAGAGTGGCGATAGAGCTTGGAGGCAAGGGAAGGACTGCCTGGTGCAGAGGAAGAGGCAGAGAAGAGGACCAGACAGAGCAAAGTCTCTGGCCCAGCAGAGAGGGTGACACTTAGGAGAGTTCAGCCTGCCTTGGAGGGAAATGAAGGGCCCACAAAGGCTCAGAAAAGCCCTGAGGCAACAGAAGGAGCCCATGCAACACAGCCTCGGTTCGTAGGTGAGGGTAGCAGAAGAAGCTCAAGTGTAAGCAGATCTGGAGAGGCCTGAGATGGGCCTAGTGCAGAAAGACCAGTCTCTGGGCCGGGTCGTGCACTCCAGGTGGCAGAAGTCAGATCTTATATTCAGTTGGTCAAAAAAGTCTATTTGGGTATTTCTGTAACATGTAATGGAAAAATCCGAACTTTGGGACCAAACCAATACTTTTTTGAACACACACTAGACACACTAAAAAATGACAGTAGACCAGTTAAGGGCTGGCCTGGGCCCTGTTCACTTTTGCTTACTTTGATTTTCCCCAACCACATGGTAGTAAATGAAAACCCAATTGCACAGCTTCCAGAACCAAGAATAAGAACTTGCCTGGAGGAGCTGGGTAGCTCAAAGTTTAATTAAGAGTGTGCACAAGGACTAATTAAGTGCTAAGGGGCAGAGTGGGGAGGTGACTAGAGAGCTGGAGAGGGTGAGATTCTAACCACAGACCCGTAATCTCCATTCTGAGACGGGCTCCCAGGTCAGGCCTGAAGGAGCCAGGCCCCAGGAAGGGGCTGGGATTCAAGGACCCTGGGTTTCTTTCCCACCTGGATCTCCTCCTCCAGCCTGGCAGTTGCCTGCTAAATCCTGGGTCATCTGCCCTTGTGAAGAGAGGCCCCCTAACTCGGCATGAACACAGTGACTATTTAAGAGTATAGTTTTCACTGTAGTCAACATGGTTGTCATCTTGCTTTTGATTTAAAAATTGTTTAAGTAAATTATGTCATTATTGTGGTGTTTTATTAGTCACTTTACAGAAAGTTAAATGCTAAAATGGTCCAGTTCACTCTGGTAAAAAGAAAGCTTTAAGAGTTCATGGAGAGACTTCCCTGTCAGTCCAGTGGTTAAGACTGCACCTCCCGAAGCAGGGGGCTGGGGTTCGATCCCTGGTCCGGGAGCTGAGGTCCCATATCCCTTGTGGCCAAAAAGCCAAAACATAAAAAATAGAAACAATATTGTAACAAATTCAATAAAGATTTTAAAAAATGGTCCACGTCAAAAGAAAATCTTTAAAAATATAAAAAAAAGAAAAAAGAGTTTATGGAAACATGAGATGTCTACAGAGTTTAAAAAGGGAAGATGGTTTCTTGAAAGCCCTGTTGGGCACATTCAGGTAATGTACTTAATGCAGCACAGGCATAGAGGAAGCCCCTTCTGTTAGCTGGGGCTGCTGTTAATATTTCTTATGGACTATAGTTAAATAGCTGCTCCAGATGAAAATTTTAAGCTAAAACAAGAGAAAAGCCAAAACAAATTCCACATCCATTAAAGAGTAGCCAGGAGTAATACTCACTTTTCATAGGACTTAATTGCCTGTTCCACTTTTTGCTTGTAGATATTGAGCTTCACTCCTTGGGGGTTAATTAAAGTCATCTTATTTGTGGCATTGCACACATGTGCCAGAGGGAACACCTATATGCCAATGTCAAAGGAAAGTGTCACTTAACATGTGCCTTCAAAACTCAATTTAATGGTTGTACAATATGTTTCTCTGGATAGAAAATCAATACTTTAGATTTGTAGAGAAATTAGAAAATACAGAAAATAAAAAATAAATAAAAATCAGAGATATCATTGCTAACCTTTTCCTTGCAATTTTTAAAACTACATATTTTTAAAATAACCATCACCTCAAAAAACTATTTCAGGAAACCCTAATCAGAATCAAGTATTCTCTTCATAAGCCTCTGTCAAATTGATGGGCATGAGCAATAAGAAATAGAATCTCATTGCTGCTACTTTGTAAATGACTAGTTAGGTTCTTCCCTGATGGCTTAGATGGTGAAGAATCCACCTGCAATGCAGGAGACATGGGTTCAATTACCTAGGTCAGGAAGATCCCCTGGAGAAGGGAATGGCATCCCACTCCAGTATTCTTGCCTGGAGAATTCCATGGACAGAGGAGTGTAGCAGGCTAGAGTCCATGGGGTCGCAAAAGGCTCAAACATGACTGAGTGACTAACACTTTCACTTTTCAGTTGGATTCAACATCTTTTTCACGTACTTATTTTAAATTTGATTTTCGCTTGAGAATATATGACTACAGTTAATATCTTTGGGCCATTTTCCTTATCAATTTATAAGAGACTCTGATACATGTAAAATAAAGACAGCTTAGTGATCAATGAAACCATGCTCTGTTAGAACAGTAGAGTACCAGAATGAGAGGGCATTAAAAAAAAATTCTGTCTGCATCTGATGCTTGCTTCTTTCTGGGTTTGGGGATGTCTCTGATTCTATGCTATGTTAACAGGACCTGTAATAAATTTACTTTTTGTTGCTGCTTAGTTGCTAAGTTGTGTCCAACTCTTTTGTGACCCCATGGATTGTAGCCCACCAGACTCCTCGGTCCATGGGATTTCCTAGGCAAAAATACTGGAGTAGGCTGCCATTTCCTTCTCCAGAGGATCTTTCCAACCCAGGGATCGAACCTGGGTCTCCTACATTGGCAGGCAGTTTCTTTGCCACTGAGCCACCTGGGAAGCTCAATATTTCACTTTTACCTATTTGCATATTACTTATCCCTCCTTGAGCTTCCCGTGTGGCTCAGCTGGTAAAGAATTAGCCTGCAATGTGGGAGACCTGGGTTCAGTCCCTGGGTTGGGAAGATCCCCTGGAGAAGGGAAAGGCTACCCACTGCAGTATTCTGGCCTGGAGAATCTCATGGACTATACAGTCCATGGGGTCGCAAAGAGTCCGACACGACTGAGCGACTTTCACCTATCCCTCTTTAGGAATGTAAGCTCCCTTGGAGCAGGAACTTTGTTTCATCAACGCTTTGTTTCTATCACCTGAACAGGGCCTGGCCCTCTACAAATATTTGTTGATAAAGGAATAAATGTATGTCCCTCAAAAAGTATATTCCATATCTTAATATTTACATGCAAAAGAAAGTCTAACAGGAGAAATACTGAGATACAGTGGTGTTTCAATACTGCATGTGATTCCAACCACAAGGAGCATGTAGGCATTTTAGAAATATGGGCAACCACTTTTAAGGAGTAAATTTTTATTTTCATTCCAGATGATATGTTTCCCTTTGCCTCCAAATCATACAAAAATTATATTGTTATTGTTTAAGAAAAATGCATAGAAATAAAAGAAGGAAAAGAAGGAAAGAACGAAAAAGAAAGATGCATCGATATTTTCTATAGAGAAAAAGTTGAACACATCAGCAGGACTGAAGTTGCAGGTTTGTTGACTCTTGTGTCCAAAGATGGCAGGGGTAGAGGGAGCTCAACTCCCAGGAAGCAAGTGGGACTCTGAGTCAGGCTCAGTGCCTGAAGCTGGCACTAACATGAGGTTCTCTCACCCCTGCAAGAAGGCCCTGCCTGATGAGAGACAACGCTCATGTAGCTTCACAACCAAGAACTAAACCAAGCCACCCTCAATCTGCACTAGCCCAGTATCATCATGGAATAAGAGCTCTAAATGCCAATGACAAGGAAGAGTAAGGGGATGTATTTAGGTAACTGCAAAAAAAAGAAGGCAGAGGAAAAAACAGATTTTTTAAAAGTCTTATTAAAAATGAGCCAACAAACTAAAATTCCTAAACACACACACACACAAATGCCCCAAATGGTAGCTGAGCAAATCAACAATCTGAATATCAATTCACTTGAGTAGAAATTAATTTTATGACCACCTAACAATAATTTTATATTAATTATGATTAAAATTAGTGATTAAGTTGCTCAAAGATGTAACAGTCATAAGAAAGTGTAAGAACAAACAGATGTGCCATGAAAACAAATGGATGAGAAAAAGAACAATATTTTAAATAATAACATCATGAAAAAAGAGACACTGAAATTGAAAAACTATGTATGTTGATTTTGCAATTAAAACCTTAAGACCAAAACAAACAAATAACCAAAGATTCAGGAAACTGAGAAGGAAGCAATTAAGTTAGGCTGAATAGTCAAAGCTTGCTACTTGTCAGACAAAAGAATTCATCATGTGACCTCTAAGCAAGCTTTGTCCAAGAGAAGGAGCCAGAACAGTGGGTTAAAATGTGAGTCGAGGTGGTGGAGCAGTTAAGAATCCACCTGTTAATTCTGGGGACATGGATTTGATCCCTGGTCAGGGAAGGGTCCACATGCTGCAGACCAGCTAAGCCCACACGCCCTAGATCCCATGCTCTGAAACAAGAGAAGCCCATGCAATGCAACTAGAGAAGGCCTGTGCAAAGCAATCAAGACCCAGTGCTGCCAAAAATCAATCAAATCAAATAAAAAATAAAGGTGAGTTGACTGGACTTTGAAAATTGAAAGAAATTTACAAAGTGAAAAAGAAAAAAACAGAAACAAATCTCCAGACCATCTTTTAAAATAACACATAAACTTTTAGAGGGAAAAAACAGCATCAAAAAAAGTGAAAGATCCTACACTCTTATCTCTCCTGGGAAAAAGTTCCCTGTAGAAGTCTATAAATAGCTCTTCAAATTGCTCAACTGCAAATCAACATCACAAAGTATTTAGCAACTATTACTTCATCAGGATCCGATGGACCCCTGCCAGAAGGTGCCTACAGAAAACCCTTTGTTTAAGGTTCTACCTCCCTCTTTCGTGGGTTTGGATCTCATGCCTTGCATGGCCATCTTGGACTTCAGGGTGGTAGCAGTTCAAATTTGGCTCACGTGCACCCACTCTCATTCCTTTCTGTGTGCAGATTGAGGGAAAGACAAAGTCATACTCCACACCTTCAGTCTGTGGTCTTAGTTTTTACAACATGATGATCAGCTGAAGGTCCTATGGGATGTTCTCTTTATGATGCCAAGTTTGGTGTGACTGTGAGGTCATAAAGGGCATTCTCACAGGGACTTGAGGGATCAGAATCTTGGCTGCTCAGCTTCTGTAGGGAGGCAGGTGGGGAGGGGAGTACAGTTAATGAGGAAACTGACATTGCTTGAAAGAGAATGAAACCACGTGGTCACATGTCCTTTGAACATGTTTTACTTTTTACCTCTTATAATGGAAATCAAGCATTACTAACTTATGGCGGGGCCCTCGAGGCCCTTCTGGACAGTATTTGATAATAAAAGGGAACCTCAAGGTATTGCCTATTTTAATCCTTTTGAGATTAACCTAGAAGCCTTACCAAATTAATGATAATCACAGTCTGTGTGAGATTGTAACTATGAGGGAGGAAGAGCAGAGGGAGAAAGGAGGAGGTATCAGGAGAGGGGGCAGAGAGAGAGAGTCACTGACTATAATTGCTGAATCCATGGATAGCCTCAATTTGGGCTGATTTATCTATATTGTAAAATACTGTCTTAAACTCTACCAGATTTGAGGTTCTTGGTGATTGAGGCATAAAATGAGCATAACTTTGCTATTTTAAAAGACGTGTTTGCCAAGAATGTTAATGATATAACCAAAATTTTAAGAGATGTATTTAGCTTACATAAAAAATTATTCTCAAACAATAAAAGAAAAAAGTTAAATTTGGAGTACCATTTTCCCCTAGCAGTAGGCAGGTTTTTTTGTTTGTTTTTAATGTTACTGCTCTAAGTGACAGCTAAGACGTAGAAAAACAGGCACTCTTAAAATGCCAAGTAAACTGTCCAATAATGCAGGGAATAGCTAAAGTAATTGTAGTAATTCATGTTACTGAATATTAGTAAAACTATTAAAATTCATCCAAAAACTGTCATTACAAGGAAATATGTGCCTAAGATATGCTAAGTGAAGAAAGTGGGGCACAGAACTGTCAGTCAGTCAGTTCAGGTCACTCAGTCATGTCTGACTCTTTGGGACCCCATCGCCTGCAGCACACCAGGCTTCCCTGTCCATCACCAACTCCCAGAGCTTGCTCAAGCTCATGTTCATCGAGCTGGTGATGCCATCCAACCATCTCATCCTCTGTCTTCCCCTTCTCCTCCTGCCTTCAATCTTTTCCAGCAACAGGGTCTTTTCCAATAAATTAGTTCTTCACATCAGGAAGCCAAAGTATTGGAGCTTCAGCTTCAACATCAGTCCTTCCAGTGAATATTCAGGATTGATTTCCTTAGGATTGATTGGTTTGTTTACCCTGCTGTCCAAGGGACTCTCAAGAGTCTTTCCCAACACCAGAGTTCAAAAGAATCAATTCTTTGGCGTTCAGCTTTCTTTATGGCAACTCTCACATCCATACACGACTACTGGAAAAACCAGCTTTTCTTCCAAGGAGCAAGCATCTTTTAATTTCATGGCTGCAGTCACAATCTGCTGTGATTTTGGAGTCCAAGAGAATAAAGTCTGTCACTGTTTCCATTGTTTCCTCACCTATTTGCCATGAAGTGATGGGACTGGATCTTAGTTTTTTGAATGCTGAGTTTTAAGCCAGCTTTTTCACTCTCCTCTTTCACTTTATTCTCCACTTTCTCCACTTTGACTTTCTTCTTCAAGAGCTCTCTTCGTTTTCTGCCATAAGGGTGGTGTTATCAGCATATCTGAGGTTACTGATATTTCTCCCAGCAATCTTTATTCCAACTTGTGCTTCATCCAGTCTAGCATTTCTCATGATGTACTGTGCGTATAAGTTAAATAAGCAAGGTGACAATATACAGCCTTGATGTACTGCTTTCCCAATTTGGAACCAGTCCATTGTTCCATGTCCAGTTTTACCTGTTGCTTCTTGACCTGCATACAAGTTTCTCAGGAGGCAGGTAAGGCGGTCTGGTATTCCCATCTCTTTAAGAATTTTCCACAGTTTGTTGTGATCCACACAATCAAAGGCTTTAGTGTAGTCAATTAAGCAGAAGTAGATGTTTTTCTGGGATTCTCTTGCTTTTTCTATGATCCATTGGCTGTTGGCTATTTGACTTCCTCTGCCTTTTCTAAATCCAGCTTGAAGGTCTAGAAGTCCTCAGTTCACGTACTGTTGAAGCCTAGCTTGGATAATTTTGAGCGTTACTTTGCTAGCATGTGAGGTGAGTTCTCAGATTCTTTGGGATTGCCTTTCTGAACTGTAGGCACTGTTATTAGTTGTTAGAGTAGTTCAGGAAGAATTCAACCAGACCACATTCTGGCTGTGTTTATAAGCAATCCCACGACATTTTGAAAATGAGAAAATGGTGCAAACTGGTGTTTATATATTTATCATTCGACACTGACCAAATTCAACAACTTCACTGTTTTTCAACTAAATCATTTCCTATACATATCCCAGAGCTTGCTGCCAGATTGGACAAGGAGAGGTCTGACTGAATGTGAGTAATGAAAATCCAAAGGCTGTGCACATCCTGCACAGGTGCAGTGGCTTCATAGTTGTACAAATTTCTGAGTGCTAAAGCTTAAACCTCTGCTTGTATTTATTTATTTAAACAAATTGTGTTTATTCAATTTTTGGCTGCACTCCATGGCATGTGGGATCTTAGTTCCCTGACCAGGGATCAAACCGGAACCCCCTGAATCAGAAGGCAGAGTCTTTAGCCACTGCATCACTGGGGAAGTCCCAAACCTCTGCTTTTTAAATAGAAACATTTCCAGGTTTCCATAGAGCAAACTGAAGGCAGGGCCACAAAATTAACTGGCAAAGAGATGTGTCAATAAAATCATTCATAAACCCACAAAAATACATTACTTACAACAGGGTAGGTTACATCTCACAAACTTCAATCTAAACTTTTAGAAAACAAAAGATTATTTTTTAATGTAAATTTTATAAATGAAATTTGAATTTGTAAATTTTATGAATGAAATTTTCTGGTATGGAATGATGTTCAAAATAGATTGTTGAGTAAAAATCAAGGCACAGAGTATCTTCAGTTCTACTTCATTTTGTAAAACAAAACAGAGAACAAAAGACAATAGATGTAATGAAAAAGCTTTGATCAGACAGTTATCAAATAATTCATCTGTGAGGAATTATATTATAATGCATGTTTCTTTTCTACTTATCTGTATTTTCCAATTTTTCTACACAATGAATACATATAGTTTTTGTACTAACTGTCCTTTTAAATTTTTAATTAACTTTTCTATCAACACAGTTTTCAATGCTATTATATTTGAAAGCAGTAAAATGTTATGCCCTTAGCAGCATCCCTAACATTCCTTGTTAGCTAAATGATGAGATAAATAGTCACTCATTAGGTTGCTGTAAGTTTTAGATCAGACACTTTGATGAGATAAAATGCTTCTCTCAGAAGCTAGCATGAGGGACTTTCCTGAGGTCCAGTGGCAAAACTCCACACTCCCAACACAGGGGGCCTGGGCTTGCCAATCGTTGGTCAGGGAACTAGATCCCACATGCCTCAACTTAAGATCCCATATGACACAACTGACCCAGTGCAGCCAAATAAATTAATAAAAATAAATATTTTAAAAAAGAACCCAGCATGAGGGCTTCTCACGTACCTGATTGAAGACCTTGCCATGGCCTGTCAGGAGTAAGTGACAGAGATGGGTGCAAGCCCAGCCTACCTGGTCATAAAGCTATGTGCTGGACCCAGATGAGAGCAAAGTAGGAAGCTTTGATGGGATGCTGTTAAAGGCAGGATGATGTGTGATGTTGTAGTGGCCTTTTCAATGATGCAAAAACGATTGTTTCCACATTCTTTTTTTCCCCAAAGCAACTGGCAATAAAGAGCTTTAAATTCCAGATTTATCAAATAGCAAAAGCAGTTTTACTCTGTATATGACTTGGTGATGAATTCATTGTTTTGAAAGAGCTAAGGTTAAAGTTATCTAGTCTGTTGAAAACTGAACATGCCGGTTAGCATCTTGTAATGAAGAGTTGCCAGGGCAACCTCTCTGTTCAACACTTCATTTCCAAGGTGATATATTTGATGCTGGTCCAGGAAACATGAAAACCAAAACAGCACTGTGTTCCAGAAGAAGAAACAGCCCATACATAAGTCATGAATGAAACAAATGGCTGGGGACAAAACCAAACAATGCTTTACAATTCTACCCAGACAGACGTGGCTGTACACAGGACACTGGAGTAAAAGTAAATTAAAATTCTCAGTGAAGTAGGTTAAGATTTCATGTTTCCTTTTCGGCTCCATTCTACTTTTTGTCTACTTATCAAAAAACTGTTAGGTCCAAATATAAAAGCTATATATCTCACCCAGAGGGTTTATATTTTTCAATCATTGTTTTCCATTCTTTTCTTTAGTTGAGGGTCTCTTCCAGTTAGAAAAAATATTAAATAAAAGATATAAGTGTACTTTGAGGGTGAAACTGGAATTTACTGCATTTTCTTCATTGTCATGATTCTTGCTCCTATCAATAATGGAATGAGGAGAGCATGTGTGTACTATGTGCTCACAGGCTTGTGGTGAGAATTTACGATGCCACAGAAGACCCTGAGCATGAGTGCCCATGGTGGAAGGCACAGGAAAAAAATATATGTCCTGTTTCATTGGCTTTGCTTTCTAAAAAGAACCCTCAATACTCTTCCATTTATTTTCCTTCTTGAAAATCACTCAACATGTTTCTCTCTCTCAGCCCAATGTGGTTCTCTTTCCCTCCCTCCTTTTGACTTTATCCTTAGGAGACTTTTATGATGGAAAAGATGCCACTGTACTTAAGAAGAGAAGGTAAGCAAAGGAGGATCATAATTTCCCACAAGTTCTCCCTGACCTTTGATATTGAATGATATTCTCTCATGACTCGTGACTCTGACCTAGAGGCTTTTCAGACATTTCTGCAGCTCCACACTGCCATCCATTAGCAAGGAGCCATGAACTGCCAACCAAACAAAGGCCAATTTCTTCTCAGCTTAGAAGCAAAAATGCTTAAGAGCTTCTCCCTCTACTTTTCATTGCCTTTACAAATAATTTTTTCCCAATGGCTGAAATACATTTCTATTACAACTGTACAAGACATTAAGTGGATTACTTTCTATGTAAGCAGGAAATGAAAAGTACATCAAGCAGGGACATACAGGAAATCACTTTTACCTCATCAAAGACTTTGGAAACAACATGCTTGTCCAGAACAGGGACGTAGGTGGAGCTATGAGGAATGGCAGCCATGGACAAAGCATCCATGATGGTGAGCTTCTTGGCCGCCAAGCCGTGGATCTTGAGCCAGGTTGCTGAAGACATTCCTGCAGAACTAAGAACATGAGACTGTGACGTTTTTAAGACATATCAAACAAAAACATAACAAGCCTGGCCTAGTAAAATTGAAGTACTCACTCTTGGTCATAAACTTGGCTTCCTTCTTGAGTCAATCTTTCTAATGACTTGTCATCTGGAAACTCATTTGTCAGCAGGATGCCCATTTCTGTAGAAAAGAAAATGGAAGCTGTATAATTTCCTCACATGTGGGGTTCATATCAAAATGCAAAAGGATCACACTCATCTCTGGGTTCACTTGTGCCTGAGGACTAATGAATGGACTATATTTCTGAGAGCTGATCTCTCAGAGTGGGTTCTAGGCAAGATGAATTTGCAATGGACACTAAAGGCTGATGCATGGGTAATAGGGTACTCACATTGTTTAATCTACCTCAACCCATACCCACTGAGATCTCTCTCTGTGGAAGGATGCTGCTGCTACTGCTGCTAAGTCACTTCAGTCATGTCCAACTCTGTGTGACCCTATAGACGGCAGCCCACCAGGCTCCCCCGTCCCAGGGATTCTCCAGGCAAGAACACTGGAGTGGGTTGCCATTTCCTTCTCCAATGCATGAAAATGAAAAGTGAAAGTGAAGTCGCTCAGTCGTGTCCGACCCTCAGCGACCCCATGGACTGCAGCCTACCAGGCTCCTCCATCCATGGGATTTTCCAGGCAGGTGTACTGAAGTGGGGTGCCATTGCCTTCTCCTGTGGAAGGATGAGACGGACTCATTCTCTCACACTCCAGAAAATGTATCTTCTAAATGTCAAATAAGAATGCCATGAGCCAATAATTATTCAGTGTTGCCCTCATTAGACTCCCCCCAGACTATATAGGACAGCCTCATTCAACATTTCAGTTTTTGACAGTTTAGTCCCTGATTCCTCAGCTCTATGTGGAAAACCAAAATCCCTACTAAGTCCTGTTTAGTTGTAAGTTCAAATTTTCAAACTATTATTTGGACTTTTTAATGTCTATTTTTATAGAAGCTTGGATTTACAAATGAAAAGCAATATTAGCTAATTGAATTAGTAGAAGAAGAGGTGTATGGGAGTGAGCTAGTTAAATGCCTAAGAAATCACATCCCAGTCATCATATGATAATCCTTTTAAAGGACTGTGCATGTAGTAGATTTAGGAAATATGGCAGGTTAATTAAAATTGAGGAAAAGGCACCCCACAGATCAGCACTGAAGAACACAGGGTTTGATTAAGCTATGGCTCAGTAACAGCAGGTATAAATTTGTCCCTCATGCACTTTCTCCTACTTAAGGGGTTGTGCGGATGTGCGTGTTTAGCCGGGGGCTTATTATTTATTAACCCTATGAAACATAGGGAAAAGTGCTACAGGAATTAAAATGTTAGGAAATTAAGTCTTTAAATTTACTATTTTAAAAATAATGATATTATCAATAAAAACTGAGTGGAAAAGTCGAACTTTCCTCATATTTAGCCCCCATAAGACTGACAATATAGATCAGAGAGGGGCTTGTCAGATGGTACCACCTGTGAATGAATAGAAGAAAATAAACCAACTGTGAAGTACTAGGTTTTCAAATTCAAAACACAGAGTGGCAGCCAGCACCACCGCTAGTGCCAGTGGTTACATGAGCCAAGGGTATATTAAACAACCAGGGAAGGATAAACGCAAGTCTGGCCCTAAGGAAGTCCAGCTCACTAAAGCAAGACAACCTGGCTTACAAGGGAGTCCTTCAAAGAGGTATAAACCTAGACTCATTTAAAAATGATTTGTATCCCCTCAAAGTCTCTCCCCTCAGCTCTTTCAGGAGAAGACGCACTGGGGAGGGGAGACCAGCTTGGGCTTCCTGATGTATAGACCCTCAATAGCTTACCCCTGTCACTTGGCATGTTCCAGCTGCTAGAACTGGAAAGCCTGTCCCTCCTCTCACTGCAGACTGAGCTCTTGAGGGTGGTCAGCTGGCTTCTGAGCAGGCTGGTTTTGGTTGGTTCTGTGGGTGTCACGGAGAGAAGGGTTAAAGGAATTTGGGATGGAAGGAGGTGCTTCAGGAGATGCAGCTATGTCCTTGGAGCCTTTAAAAAGAAAGCAGGTTTAGTCTCCCAACCCTCAGGGGGACAGTGCTGCCACCAAGTAGATACTGTGTAATGGCGAATTCTACTGATCTGAGCTCTGCCCCTCCTTCAGCTTGTTGGCAGAAATTATTTCCTTGTGGTTGGAGGACTTAGGTCCCATTTCCTTGCTGGCTGTTACATAGGGGTCTCAGCTTCTTAATCACCCCCATTCCTATTCATGGACCCCTCCATCTTCAAGCCAGTAATGGCACACTGATTCCTCTCTTGTTCCAAATCTGACTTTCTCTTCTGCCACCAGCTGGTAAAAGCTCCCACATTCAGAGGCTCATGTGAGTACACAGGGCTCTCCTAGGAACCCTGGCTGAGGGTCACATAACATAATCAGGGGAGTGATGCCCATTACCTTCTACAGGGTGCAGGGTTTAGAGCGGGACCTCTTTGGAGGTCTTTTAGAAGCTCTGCCCACCATAGCTGCTGTCTACACTTTTATTTGTATTCTTTTCTACTCTCTGTTGGGTCCTATCACATAGCAAGTAGACACTTAGTAAATAATGACACTGAATCTGTGTGCTTTAGAGCAGGGTTCCCCAATCTTTGGGATCTAATGCATAATGATCTGAGGTAGAGCTGATGTAACAATAATAGAAATAAAGTGCACAAGAAATGAAATGCATTTGAATCATCCCCAAACCATCCCCACTCCCCTGACCCCAATCCATGGAAAAGATGGGTTTCCATGAAACTGGTCACTGGTGCCAAAAAGGTTGGGGATTACTGCTTCAGAGGATAATGCATTTGCACCAAGACATTTGATTACTTTTCCCATGGGATCACAGAAACTGCACTAATTGTAATTGTTGTCTGTACTTTGTGATCTGGAGGCCTTTATGTAGTACCAAAGCTTTATGTAGTATTCATAAATGAAATGTGTCCTGTTTTCAACAAGAAAGGACTTATCCTTTCTTGCAAGAAATTAGAGTGAAAATTCGCTAATAATCTGCATTGCCTTCCACACAGAAAGATAACCCCAGTAGTTTCCACGTGTGGAGTCAGGAGTGTGCTATGTGATAGTCACTGTTTTTCTAGGCAACAAATAGGGTGATTCCTGTCTCCATTGCCGCTGTAACAAGGAATTTGGAAGGATAAATTTTTTAGGGAGCTGTGTCTGTGAGCAAAAGAGACAAATGAACCACATAGGAGAGGTGAACTCCTGTTCCTCACTATACCAGCAGGCCATCTTGATCAAAATTGCTGGGTAGAAACAACAGATGTGTCCAAACAAAAATGAAATTTAGCTCCCAAAGTTTCCAGACATGAAAAGTGTACTACTTCCAAATGGCAAACAATGAGTGAAGACATATTTATCTGGCAGTGGATTCAGGCATTTAACTACTCCCCCAGCTCTGTATAGTCTAACACCACATTTCATCACTCTTCTAAATTAAAAATTGAGTCAGAATAAAAACTTGGCACAGGGCTGCCTAACAATAGCAACAATCCCAAATCTAAGTGAAATGGTGCAAGTCACAAAAGGCCATTAAAACATTTAGGATGAGTAGCAGGTAGCATTTCTAGCAAAAGTCAGGTTCACTGGAATGACCAGGCAGGAATGGCAAAAGGGATGCTGCCACACAAGTGGCCAGAATGGGAATCCTCTTTGTCCCCGTGGGCTTAAGACAGAGACACTAGGGCAAATGGACAGATCATGAAAGAGGGACCAAGCTACAGCAAATAGTTCTTTGGTCTCTATGGGTATAAGGCTCTCCTCCTCTGCCCAGGGACATGGGGAGACAAAAGAGACAGTGTGTGTATGGCAGAGGAAGCCATCACAACCTTCCTCACTGAGAGACATACAGCCTCCTGGCCTGGGGAGACTCCTCTGGTCCGTCAGGAAGCACCATAAAGGGACTGGTGGGAGCCGCAGTAACATCAGGTAACCAAGCACCAAAATGATACCACAAAGGCTGTGAAAATGAAATGACCAATAGAACTCACAAGAGCAGGCCAAAGTGAGACTTATGTGTCAACTTTAAACAGGACAACTGCTATCTAAAATAAAAGATATAAGTAGCAGCCAGGGTCCCTAACATAAAAGAACATTCAGGAAACTATAAAAAAAAAAAAATCATCCATCATATCAGGAATCAAGAAAGTCACACTTTGAAGGAGAAAAAACAATCAAAGGATGTTAATACCATGATGAATCAGAAGCTGGAATTCTCTGACAAGGATCTCAAAGACGTTGTCAGGAAAATGGTTCAGCCATTAATTATAAAATTCCCTTGACACAAATAGAAAAATCTCAGCAAAGAAATAGAAGTTATAAAAATTTCCAAGTGGAGATTGTAGAACTGAAAAATAACAAATGAAAAACATTTTAGGTGAACTCAAAGCAGAGGGTAGTATCAGAAAACTTTGGGAACAGAAAATAGAAGTCAGCCTATTTTAACAATAGAGAGAAAATACAACAAGAAAAGATAAACAGAGCCTCAGGGGTCTGTAGGATAATAGCAAAATATCCAACATTCATATCATCAGAGTCCCAAGACACAGAGGTAAAAAGTGGGACTGAGAGACTATT
Source organism: Cephalophus harveyi (assembly GCA_006410635.1). Classification (NCBI taxonomy): domain Eukaryota; kingdom Metazoa; phylum Chordata; class Mammalia; order Artiodactyla; family Bovidae; genus Cephalophus; species Cephalophus harveyi. The sequence continues at coordinate 7,048 of SJYT01071263.1, read as the reverse complement.
TGAAGAAGTAATAGATGAAAGTGCCCCCAATTTGGTGAAAGATACAACATACAAATCAAGAAGCTGTGCAACCCCAAACAGAATAAACCCAAGGAAATCCATGCCAAGATGCACTATAGTTAAACATTTGAAAATTAGAGACGAATAAAAAATTTAAAAAGCATGCCAGAGAGAAAGGAACCAGTACCTAGAGGGAAGCAGCAGTTTGAACCAGTCTGAGCAAATTTCACATTTAAAGTGTAGGCAGCCTGAGGAAGAGGCACTGTTTTCAGCTACAGACAGGAAAGAACAATCAGCTGCAAATTCTGAACAGGGCAAAAATGTCCTTCAGGAATGAGGAGAAAGTAAAAACATTCCTAGACAAAGAAAAAAATTATTGTGGCCAGCAGACCTGCCCTTGAAGACTGAACACAGGAAGTTCTTCAAACAGAAAGTAAATGAGAAAAGAAGGAATTTTGGAGAATCAGGAAGGAAGAAAGAACAAAAGAGAAAAATATGGTAAATACAATAGATTATCTGTTCTTTGTGAGATTTATATTTGATGATTTAAACAAAAATTACAGCATCACCTGATACTCAAGCCAATGACACTGAAAACTAGGGACAGCAAAGAAACCTAAACTGAAGTAAGATCTCCACACTCACAAAAAAGTGGCAAAATGTTGATACCAGAAGTGTTGTAAGTCACATTTATAGGCTGTTATACTCAGAGAAATCATTACAAAAACCATGCAGAGTTACACTCAAAAGCACTGGAAATAAACACTGAGGCCAAGTGGGAGATGTTCTAAACATATGAGGCTGCTTCAACATTTGAAAGCAATCAATGTAATCCACCATATCAATAGACTAAAGAAGAAAAATCATGTGATACATGATCTCTCATTTGATGGGGCTTCCCTTGTGGCTCAGCTGGTAAAGAATCCTCCTGCAATGCGGGAGATCCTGGTTCAATTCCTGGGCTGGGGAGATCCCCTGGAGAAGGGAAAGGCTACCCCCTCCAGTATTCGTGCTGGGACAATTCCATGGACTGTATAGTCCATTGTCCGGGCACGAATACTGTCTAGACTGGACTGTATCGTCTGGACTCTATACTGTATAGTGGACTGTATAGTCTACAGTCCAGTCTACTGTATAGACTGGACTCTATAGTCCAGGCATGGACTATATAGTCCATGGGGTTGCAAAGAATCGGACCCAACTGAGCGACTTTCACGTTCCCTGTTCCCTGGTGCCTCAGTGGTAAAGAACCTGCCTGCCAATGCAGGAGATCCCTGGGTGAGGAAGATGCCCTGGAGAAGGAAATGGCAATCCACTCCAGTATTCTTGCCTCAGAAATCTCATGGACAGAGGAGCCTGCCAGGTCATAGTCCATAGGATCAAAAAGAGTTGGACACAACTTAGCGACTAAGCAACAACATATCATTTGACATAGATATAGCATTTGACAAAATCCAGTACCAATTCATGATAGAAACTCTCAGAAAACTGGGAATGAGGGGAACTTCCTCAACTTAACAAAGAGTATGTATGAAAAACCTACAGCCAAAATCATATTTACTGGTCAAAGATTGAATATGTTTCCCCTTTAAGACCAGGATAAAGACAAGGATGCTCACTCTCATCACCCTTATTAAACATATTACTGGAAATTCTAGCTTTTGCAACAAGGCAAGAAAGAGAGATAAAGCCAGAAAGATTGGAAAAGAAGATAAAACCGTCCTAATCTGCAGATAACATATTGTATATGTGAAAATGGTAAGGAATTCACACACACATCAAAATTTAAACCCCCCCCGCCCCGCCAAAAAAAAAAAAACTCCTAGAACCACTAAGCAAGTTCTGTAAGGTTGTCCATTATGGGATCAACACACAAAATGGATCACATATTGCTACACTAACAATAAACATATGGCAAGCTATATTAAAAAACCAATACCAATACCCCATTTATAATTGTTCCAAATACAGTAAGTCCCCTATATACGAATAAGTTCTGTTCTGAGAGCCTGGAAGTGGAGCAGCCATCTTGTGACCATTAGAGTGAACTCTCAAAATTCACCAATAAAAAACAAATGATCCTTATAGAATATGCACAAAGCCCATGTGTGCAGACATTTAATTGAGGAGGATGTAAGGATTGCAGATGAGCATGTAAAAAGATATTCCATATTACTAGTCATTAGGGAAATGGAAGTAAAAATCACCATGAGATGTTACACGCCTATCAGAACAGTTAAAAAGTGTGTGTGTGTATGTGTGTGTGTGTGTGTTCAGTCGTGTTTGACTCTTTGCAACCCCATGGACTGTAGCCTGCCAGGCTCCTCTGTCCATGGAATTTTCCAGACAAGAACACAGGAGTGGATTGCCATTTCCTCCTCCAGGGTATTTTCCCAACCCAAGGATTGAACCCACATCTCCTGCATTGGCAGGCGGATTCTTTAGTGACTGAGCCACCAGGGAAGCCCTTCGAAATAAAAAATATTTATGACAATCTATACCAAGTTCGCTGAGCGCCGAAGAATTGATGCTTTTGAACTGTGGTGTTGGAGAAGACTCTTGAGAGTCCCTTGGACTGCAAGGAGATCCAACCAGTCCATTCTGAAGGAGATCAGCCCTGGGATTTCTTTGGAAGGAATGCTGCTAAAGCTGAAACTCCAGTACTTTGGCCACCTCATGCGAAGAGTTGACTCATTGGAAAAGACTCTGATGCTGGGAGGGATTGGAGACAGGAGGAAAAGGGGATGACAGAGGATGAGATGGCTGGATAGCATCACCGACTCGATGGACATGAGTTTGAGTGAACTCTGGGAGTTGGTGATGGACAGGGAGGCCTGGCGTGCTGCAATTCACGGGGTCGCAAAGAGTCGGACATGACTGAGTGACTGAACTGAACTGAACTAATACCAAGTTCCGGCAAGAATGTAGAGAAACTGAATCACTCATTGATTACTGTGATAATATGAAATGGCACAGCCACTCCAGCAAATAGTCTGGCAGCTTCTTATAAAACTAAACATTCAATACTATATGAATCAACAGCTGCACTCCTGGGGTTTATCTTAAAGAAATGAAAAATTATGTTCACACAAAACAGGTACAAAAATGTTTAGAACTGCTTTATTTGTAATAGCCCCAAACTAGAAACAACTCAGATGTCCGTCAACAGATGAATGGTTAAACCAACTCTGGAGCATCCATATCACATGCTACTACTCTGTAATGAAGAGGACTGAAGTGTTGATACCTGTAAAAAATTTGGATGAGTCCGGGGGAAAATATGTTGAGTGAAACAGGCCAAAACCCAAAGGTTATGAGTTGTATGACTCCACTTACATAATGCTTTTAAAATGACAACATTTTAGAAATGGAGAACTTAGTAGTTCCCACTAGTTGGGAAAGGGTGTTGGAGGGAAATGGGTGTTGTTATAAAACAGCAAGGTCAGGGATCTTTGTGGTGATGGAAATGTTCTGTATCTTGACTGTAGGGAGGGAGAGATATGAAACCACACGTGATAAAATCAGAGAAGTACACACACACGCACATGAACACATGTAAAACTGGGGCAATCTAAGATTGTGGATTGCATCAATGTCAATATCCTGGTTGCAAAACTGGACTTTTTTTTTTTTTCCTAACATGTGACCATTTCGGGTAGCTGGGTGAAGAGCAGGTATACAGGATCTCTCTGTATGATTTCTCACAACTGCATGGGAATGTACAAGAATTACTTCAATAATAACTTCAGTTTAACAAACACAAGTTTAGGCTTCTTTTAAAATGTTATGAGGCTTTAGCTTTATTCCTCCTTTATTCCTGTTAATACATTCTTGCACTGAAGGAAAACCTGTCATGAGATTCAAACATTTTGTTTACAGATACCTGCGTGGAGCACTTTCTTTCTCTGAATCTTTTGACTTGATGGGTCCTCTGATATTTTTGGCATTCGTGATGATTTGACATCAGCATGAGGTTTTGTACAGTTTTCTGGGGTTGAAACCATGGAACAAATCTCCTTTTGATGCCTGTTTTAGATTAAAAAGTAGACAAAGATGATGAAAGAAAAAATTTGGGAACTTCCTGTTTTCAGTCTTTAAGGGTAGGTCTGCTAGCTACAATTAATTTTTGTCTAGGAATGTTTTTATTTTCTCTTTGTTCTGAAGGGCATTTATTAAATGCTTAATTTGCTAATAGGAAGACAGTGAATTTCGATGAAGAAATCCTGACTAATACATATTTTCAACTTCTTTCCATTTTGCTATCACAAATCTGCCTGCAATGCAGGAGACCTCGGTTCAATCCCTGGGTTGGGAAGATCCCCTGGAGAAGGGAAAGGCTACCCACTCCAATATTCTGGCCTGGAGAATTCCATGGATTGTATAGCCCATAGGGTCACAAAGAGTTGGACACGACTGATCAACTTTCACTTTAGGTTAATCATCCAGCCCTTAAAAGAGATTCTATTTTGTGGATATTCATTTAGAATCAGAGAAGGAAATGGCAAGTCACTCTAGTATTCTTGCCCAGAGAATCCCAAGGACAGAGGAGTCTGGTAGGCTACAGTCCATGGGGTCACAAAGAGTCTGACACAACTGAGCAACTTTCACTTTTTCTTTCACTTCTAAGTAAAAAGATAAACTCCTGATAGGGCATTTCTTGTTTATCATTTTTAAATTGAACTATAGTTAATTTACAGTGTTGTGTTAGTTTCAAGAGCAAAAAGTGATTCAGTTTTATATATATATACATTATATATATATTATACATATGTTATACATACATTATACATATATACACATACACATATATATACATTTTTCAGATTCTTCTCCATTATAGGTTATTAAAAAATATTGAGTGTGCTATACAGTAGGTCCTTGTTGTTTACAATAGGGAAGCCCAGAATAAAGTTATTCTGTTTTATATATAATGGTGTATATCTGTTAATTCAAAACTCTTCCCACTGTTAATCCCAAACTCCCCCCATTCCCTACTATCTCCTTTGGTAACCATAAATTTGTTTTCCATTCCTGATAGAGTATTTATATGCTGTGATACATGAATGCTATGATGCCTGAATATCTGTACAATGTGAAATCATGTAAGATTTGACACATTTACTGAATGCTGGGGTGGTTTTGATTTTAGACATATTAATAGCATATAGCATGGGAAAGACCTGAAAAATCATCTGTCTTAAATCCTACGACCACATCATCTTAATGAGGAAGAAACCGAGACCCACAGCAATCAACAGGTGTGGAGAGAAGTTAAGGATTCAACAAGGTCACACAGAGTGAAGTCCAGTCCTTGAGCCTCCTGCTGCTGCTGCTAAGTTGCTTCAGTCACGTCCAACTCTGTGCGACCCCATAGACGGCAGCCCACCAGGCTCTTTCGTCCCTGGGATTCTCCAGGCAAGAATACTGGAGTGGGCTGCCATTTCCTTCTCCAAAGCATGCATGCATGCTAAGTCGCTTCAGTCGTGACCCTGAGTCAAATCTTCACAACAGTGCACTCCTACTCTGCTCTGTCACCTTCGTGTGTTGTGGGGGTGCGGGATGTCCACATTGGGTACAGGCGAGACATCCTTAAGGACCACACAGGATCTGAGAACCTGCATACAAGGATGAGTATGTGAGGCTTCCCTGGCAGTCCAGTGGTTAAGACTCTGCACTTCCATTGCACAGGTTTGATCCCCAGTTGGGGAACTCAGATCCCATATATAATGCCATTTGGTATGACCAAAAAAAAATCAAAATTAAAAAAAGGATGAGTTTGTGGCTTCTGTAAGCCAATCATTAATTTGTTAGATTATGAGTTCCCTTTGCTTAAACAAAAATCCTAACATAATCATACTATGTAATGTTTTAAAAGAACTCTCACAGAGGCGGTCCTAAGATGGCAGAGGCATAGGATGGGGAGACCACTTTCTTCCCCACAAATTCATCAAAAGAACATTTAAACGCTGAGTAAATTCCACAAAACAACTTCTGAATGCTGGCAGAGGACATCAGGCACCCAGAAAAGCAGCCCATTGTCTTCAAAAGGAGGTAGGAAAAAACATAAAAGACAAAAAAGGAGACAAAAGAGGTAGGGATGGAGCTCCATCCCGGGAAGGGAGTCTTAAAAAGAGAGAAGTTTCCAAACACCAGAAAACACTCTCACTGCCAAGTCTGTGGCAAGCCTTGGAAGCACAGAGGGCAACATAACAGGGAGGAAAAATAAACAAATAATTAAAACCCACAGATTACAAGCCCAACGGTAACTCCCCCAGCAGAGATGCAGCGCAGACACCTGCACCCGCCACTAGCAAGCAGGGGCTGGGCAGGGAGGTGCGGGCTGCTGCTTAGAGTAGGGATCTGGCCTGAATGCCCCGAGGGCAATCTGAGTGAACTAACTTGGGTTACCAAACCAGACTGTGGGATAACTACCACGCGAAAAGCCAGCGCTAACCTAAGACACCGCCAGGCCTGCGCACAGAACAAAGGACTGAACAGAGATAGCCGGCTGCAGACCATCCCCCTCCGGTGACAGGCAGCCAGAGCCGGAAGGGGGCAATCGCAGCCCCAGAGAGACATTATCTACAAAACTGTAAGCAGGCTTCTTTGCTAACTAAGACTTCTTGGGGTTCTGGACGGTCAACATTCGCCTGAGAAGGTGCGCTGGTTGTACACCCAGAAAACTGAGCGGCAGGGAGCGGGGAGGCGATGTCACAGTGACCGTGTTCGCCAAACACTTCATCACCTGAGCTGCTCACACCTGGGAAGGGCACAAAAAGCAGGCCCAACCGAGTCTGCGCTTCTGAGGACTACCCAAGTGCCTGAACCTGAGCGGCTTAGACCTGGGAGGTGCATGCAGCCCAGGGCCGGGCTCGGACGGTTCCCAGTAGAACAACCTAGAGCCTGAGCAGTGTGGGCAGGGAGAGTACACGCGCCGTGACTGGGGGCAGGCCCAGTGTGGCTGAGGCACTGCAAACACATGCCAGTGTTATTTGTTTGCAGCGTCCCTCCCTCCCCTCAGTGTGACCGAACAAGTGAGCCTAAAAAA